>NNCF01127695.1:193414-216935 GCA_002313205.1 Laupala kohalensis | reverse complement strand
CCCCCCCCCCCCCCCAATAGTTTCGTGTTTCGAGGAATCACCCGTTGTATTATTAGTGCCCTTGGATCCGCCACTGCCGCGCATCCTAACATCTGTTTCCCCTATTAATTCCAACAGTTGGATTTGTATTGTATTAGGTTATAAAATGTGCGACATAGCTAATGATAGCTAACTGTGATGATGACACACGGCAGGCGGAAAAAATTTCTGCGCGAAGTACGTATCGTGACGCAAACATACAGAAGTAATAATGGTTTAATACATCGTCTACCTCTTTTGGAATAACTCAGAAAAATTCCAGTTGCATAATTGGAAAATCCGTTTATACTATGACAGCTAGTCCTTTGTTCGGGTCTCGGACGGGGTCAGAATTAGTCTCCACTAAGAACGGGAAATTATCATACGTAATCATGCTTGTATCACATCGGGTATTGCGGAGAGAAACCGAACCGCAGCAGATGAGTCTCCTATGTGACTCCGTTCTCTGTTCACTTCTGAATACCAAAGTAAAAAATTCGTTCAACTTCGAACGAAGTCGTAGAGCAAATGCTTTGGACTGGGTCTCACTAGAGCGTACCATCAACCAGTGGCGTACCAACAACCAAAAAAAATCACATACTACACCAAGAACCAGCAGAATATTATTAGCAGTTATTTTTCTTACAATAACCCTTTGTGTTCACATTTTTTAAGAACCATGATGTAAAATATAGAAATTTGTGTAAGAAACAAACATTTATTTTGTGATCTTATTTATTTATTTCACGTCTCATGGCGAGGTTCAAGTCATTTGGTCCACTCTTCCACTTTACCGTGACCTTGTGTGAGGGAAGTGGGAAAGAAAGATGTTGGGTGATCACTGTTCCCCGAAGAAATAGTTTACAACTGCGAATATAGTCGCAGGGAATGGGATGTATAAAAACAAAAAATGTTGTGAAATTCATGCAATTTATTGCCATGATAATTAATTGTCGTTTAAGGTTGGTTTCTCGGAAATAAAATAATTTACAGACAACAATAATAAGACGTCGCTTAATTTTATATAGACTACGAAAAAACCTGTCATGAAAACGAAATATTTTAGAGCTGAATAAGTTGAAAACATGGTCAGTTTTATAAATATTCATATTTTTTAATATCATGCGAAAGTTTTTTCTGTGATATTTTCAGTATCATCAGGCTGCGTATTCAAGTTAATATTATGACAAACGTTAAGGCATCATTCATTATTATATAAGGGCTGTAATATGTAAACTAACAATGAGTATACATTTATGTATCATGAACTTTAGTAATGTTTGTATATTTTACATTTGAATTGTACGAAATAATTTATTCTACAATTCAAAAACTCCTAAATAGATATTTGAATGTAACAAACTATTGTAATATTATCGAGAGATGACTTGATTCTACTTTTAACAGGGGAAAACGAAATGAATAAGTTATCTTCCCTTCGCAACTATTGGTCCCAAATTTAAGGGAATAACTTCCGTGTATACAAAATTAAAGAATTGAAATATATTTTTATCTAAAACATATCATTTGAAAAAGGTCAATTTAAAATGCTAAATGTCCTACGTTTTGTAACAAATCAATAATAGAAACGGACACTTCTTCTCGTATGTATCACGCACGTATCAAAACAATGCAGCTGTCTCGTGCATCGTTACATCTAATGTGCACGCGAAGTATTTCACTGCTAGGGGAGTGTCAACACGGATTCATATACTGGATAATTTGATCCGTATCCTTGTCGTAAATTGAGTTGGCGAAGGGCTCTACTATTCAATTCGAGCGATTACTGCGCACTGTCCACCGGAAAGATATTGCATCTGTCACTCAATGTAAACAGATAGATAAGCTTATAATCCGCTCACACTCTGAAGGCAACCTTCTGAACCTTCCTATATGGCTGATCAAAGGGTCAGTACTTCCGCAAAAATCGCCTCACTTGAGCTAAAGACACGTGCGTTTCCGGAGCGGAGCGATTTTTCCGCCGACCTATGTTATCTTATGGGCAAAGTCACATCTAGCGGGCGCGGAGCACGTTTCCAAAACAATAAGATAAAGTTCTCTCTTCAACACAAAGAACTCTTCACCATAATAAATATTGTCCAAAATTTAGGCATTATTCTTACTCAAACTAATCTACACACATGAAGGGGACTATTGAGGGTAATAGAAGGTTATAATACAATCCTCAGGAAAACAACTAAGACGAATCAACCTTGCCCATATTTCCACCCTCTTATTGTGAGTTGACCGCTTATTGAATCCAGTTTACGTTCCACACACTACCAGACATGTTTGAGCATGTTTTCCACGTTTTATTATAGCGCACTGCGTATGTAATCCTCACCACGACCAGCTCACAATGTAACAAATAAACTGACGCAAATATTGTAATTAATACTAAATCTAAAGAAAATGGATTCGGAGCCTTCCTTAGCAAATTCTGCATGAAATGCTAAAGTTTGTAAAATACTAATTTTGAAAGAAACAGATGACTTTAAAGTGTTTGAGCTCTCGAGGATATTTGATGCCTAAATACAACAAAATATCCAGTATAGTAATACAGGGTCTCAGTAGCACTTGTTATCGTGGTATATGATTGGTATAAACTAAAATACAATACAATATTATTTTTGAACAGCTATTCGTTTTTAAAAAAGAGTAGCTCTTCAAAAGTTATTCATGAATATAATATCTCACCGGACAAAATATTAATCACCCAAGGAGATATCTCGCTAATACTGTGTAACATCACCACTAGCCTTGATAATGGTCTCAATTCGGTATGGAAGTGAGTTCATAATTTTCTTAAGAAATTCCATATAGAGCTGATGCCACACATTGATACCGTAGAACTATCAAATCGCGAGGATGCTGATTGCTACGTTTCAGCTTTTACTCCAAATAGTCCCAGATGTTTTTATGAGATTACGATCGAGTGATTATGCGGCCCTGTCGATGTGAAATAGGATGCCTAAGTGTTTATTGAACCAGAAACGAATTCGCGTGCAGCACTATGAACACGGCCGTTGTCATCTTGGAAGACGGGAGTGTCTATAACATACTAGTGGGAATTAGAAGAAAGGCAACACATCATCACCGAAAATGTTTAAATAAATATCCAGGTTCGTGTTCACGGTAACCAAAATAAGTGCTTCCAAATCGTGAAACGGAAATCACTCCCAAATCATCACAGAACCACCTACAATCAGTGGGCTCTTATGAAAGGGTGACTAATCTTTTGTGTGGTGAGCTTATTAAACAATGATTTATGACATTAAAATCAGTTCAAAAAATACGTTATTTAACTTTTAGCCAGTAACCCATGAGCTCATGAAAACAGCTCTGTTTTCAATCATCCCAATGCGTACCGAGGGCTGGGTTCAATATACGGAGGACCATATTTGCTCCAATCCAGATCTTCATATCGTAAATGAACCAACTCTTTATATATATTGTGGTATTTGTAAATGGGAAATGTAGGATTCTATTGAATCTTATCTACATGGAGCGATAGGAGTTAGGAGGTGGGAGGGTAGAATGGTATTAGTATAGGTGGGCCGCTTAGCTGGATTTACCAACAACTTGGCCCACGTGGAGGGGTTAGTGGGAGTAGGTAGTAATAGTTAAAATTATTGATATTAGTAGCAGTAGGAGGTGGATAGAAGGAGGGTTCGCTTTTCAGTAGTCAAAGCTATATGAACTGGGATATTTATGTGAAAAGCTAAAAGTAATTTTTTACTCACTCTTTAAAGTGGACGTGAAATCGAGGATAAGGTGGACAGTCGCAGTACTTGACGACACGAGGGTCCGACAGACAGTAGGGGTAGCGCGGTGCGGGTGGCGGAGACAGTGGGCCAAAAGCGGGTGCTACTGTGCCAGAGTGGGAGCAGCGCTTGCAGAAGACAGCCGACGCTACGTGCGCACGTCCGTCCAGATATGTGCGGTAATCGTCGCCCAGAATACGCGCCTTGTAGATTTGCGCACGCGTGTATCCTGGACCTTTGCGACCGGTGCACAAGTTCACGCTGCAAACGCAGTAAAATAAATAAACGATAAAATGATTTTGAAAATTAATGATAAAAATTACCACATTTTTTGTTTTTGGAACCAAGAGCAATTACTTAGATTTATTAATTTTATTTTTACTTTAGTCAACTATCCATTTGCTAATAAGTAAATCTAATGGAAAGAGTCCGATGGAAAATCACGGGCACCCGAAGGCGGGTGGGGCGAGGGGACTAGTGCCCCCCCTCCTCCACGGAAATTGAAAAAGGTGGATTAATATGTACTTTATTGTGAAATTGTGTACAAAAAACGTTTATGGAAAGAAAGCATTATTCAAATGATATTAGTAAATAAAATTATTTTTAAATTTGTTCTATTTGCCTCCCTAATTTTAAATCAATGCGTCACTAAGAACTCATTGTGGAATCAGATGTTCTGGAATGACTTCAAATAGTTAATCCAATATAGCCGCGCTAAATAGAAATGAGTCTAGTGTTTAAAAATTGACACTGAACATTGAAGTTGTTGGTGAACGCTAACGTACTCATATACTCTACAATGCACTCGTGTAATACTGTTTCCGAAAATTTCCTTTCCATTTTCGGTATACCTCTCAAATGCCACAATGTCTTCGTTCCGCTTTGTAAAAAATTCTGCGGGCGCCATTGTGGAAAATAATGACGAGCTTCTAAGAATGGATGAAAATATGTCGAAGTCCCATACATAATGCTTGTATGCACGAATGTCAAGATTTAAGAAAAAGTCAGTCAAATGTTTGATAAACTTTTGAAAGTATGTTGTTCTTCACCTAAAATTACTATAAACCATCCCTTCGGTTCTTTTTCCCTTGTATTACACTAATCGCTCCATCAAAATCACTCGATGAAGCTAAAACTCAATAACATTAAATCCAGTCTAGGAACATGATGGTTTACCAGGGTTTCCTAAATTGGAAATCGTGTCGTTGTGTGGTCTGATAAGGCCAAACTTGCCCCCAAACTCGCCAGCCGTCTTGAGGGAACTTCCAATTGCTGGAACAGGTTTTGCGCGACATGCAGCTCTGTTCCCTCTATGCACTCCCCCTGTTAAGAAAAAAAATCATAAATTTGTGATTAATTGTGTATTGTGTACGCAAAGATACAAAAACTGTTAGTCAACATATAAAGCTGATTTATAATGTGCTAGTAACTAGCACACCAGCCGAACCGTTGGCTGGCTAGGAATATGTCAATATTGGTTCAAATGAAAAGCACATACAGAAATAAAGATGATGTTTGCTGTTATTGACTGCGCTTGAACTTACTTACACAACTTTATGCAAGAATGGTAGACCTTGTACTTAACCACTCACTGTCAGAGGGTTAACTTACGTTAGATTCCTACGTTACATTAGAGAAATTTGGTTGTTTGTTTAATGGCATGCAGCATTGACATCATCATCATCATCAGTTATTTGAGTCACCGTTTTGGTTTGTGGGTCGCTTGAAGTTTAGTATCATTCAAGGTGGGTCTCAGATTTTAAAAGGTTGAAAACCAGTTGTATAAATGATCTTAGAATAGGTGTTAACGGAGGAAAACTATTTTCTGAGACTTTAAACAAATTTCTGAAAACTAAACTTCACAGACTACACACAATTTCCCGCGCCAAAGAACAGCTGATCGGGTGCAACTCTCCTCCGGTCAATTACGGGGGTTCCATTCAAAATACCCAGGAGTAAATTTCACTCGTAAGCAATGATCAAATTGTAGCTCTCCAATTCTACAGTCTACGATCTTCGTGCAAATTTAACATTTTGGTTTTGTTATCCCCGTGCCGCGACCATTACCAGGGTTATGGAATCTCCTCTTTTTTATCTTGTTTTACATCTGATGCAATTATCATTATTTCATTCTCATTTGTTGTTTATACTTATCTTTACATTACTATGTTTTGGTGTATCTTTTCATTTTTGTTTCTTACTCCACGTTTTCTTCTTGTTTCTTTCTAATCTTCCTAATCATATTTCTCATTCATCCTTAACAGTATTTTTCTAATTTACGTAATCATATTTAATATCAAATTGGCTCATGCTTTCTTTTGACGCTCTTTTTCTTCTATTGCCTTTTCTTGTTTGTTCCACTTAGTCTCCCCTGAGTTGCCCTGGGAACTTTCTGTTCCTACCACGTGAAGGTGGAACTTATCTACCTACCAGAGATTTCCTTTCTCACTGCCATAATTCTAATTGCATATTCATCTAATGCTGAATATAGATTTTTTTGTTGATAATACTGCGCTCCACTTGTTCCACACGTACAAACGTTATCTCTTCATGATTTGATACAAATCCTTTCGTTCTTCTTTGAGTATGTCGCAATCAAACAATATATGACTTACAGTGTCCTTATTTTTCCTGCAGATACAAGTATCGTCACTAATTACATTTATTTTCTTCAAATAGCAATTTGTATTTGCGTGTCCTGTTATCAATTCTATTAACGATTTACTTAGTTTAAACCATCTTCTGTTTCTTCTCGCAGGATTTACATCATGAATAAATCTATAGAGGTCTCTTCCTTCAAGAGCAATTCTCCAACACATTCCCCAACACGACCATAATCCCTCGTCTATCAGACGTCTCCAGCCTATGATTGTCCCATCTACTGTTTATGCCTATGATGATCTGCTGCTTTCTTCTCACATAATATCGTAAAACATGCCTATCAACCATTAAGTCTATTGACATCCTAGTATTATTAGAATAGTTTTTGTTGAAACACTACGAAATCCACCATACCAATTGACTATGCATGTCCGTTGAATGTGGATAATTTCCTTTCAAAGTGCTTTGTCTTATTTCTTTTATGCCATAAATTGCAGCCATATAACATTACAGGATGAAATACACTCATAAATAAACAATTCATTTTATCTATCGGTATTGTATGTTTATTGAATCCTATTCGTGACAGACCGTACAAGATCTTGTTTATTTTGTATTTTATTGCTTCTAAATGTGGCATGAAGGTCATCTTTTCATCTAATGTCACACCTAAATATTTGCTTCTAGTTTGTATTTGAAGTTTCCATCATTTAAACGAACTAGTAGAACACGTCTGCTATTTCCTTTTTGTTGTTGTCCTATTATCATTCCAACAGTTTGATCTTCTGATATTGTTAATTTAAGACTTTCACTTACTTCCATCAAACACTTTAGTGCATACTGTCTTTTCTGTGTCTTTCCTGCTGTTTCCGGGCACGTCAATTACCATGTCGTCTGCATACACAATGACTTCAATACCATCCTTTGTAAGTTGTTCTATTACAATATTAGTATCGACGCGCCATAGAAAGGGCCCAACAGGACTCCCTTGCGGATAGCCTTTTTCAATTCGTTTGATTAATTTTCCTTGTCCCAATTCTAATATTACATGCCTGTCTTCTAAATATGATGTTAATAATTTATATGTTGTATTATTAAGTCCCAGTCGTTTTATTTCTGCTTTTTCCACTTCCCAACAAACATTGTCGAAGGCACCTTGGTAGTCAACGAAAATTAATAAATGGTATTTGGTTGTATTTCTCTGTTTTCCATTAATGTTGTAACGCATCTTCTGTCCCCTTTCCTTCTGTGAAGCCATATTATCTTTCATTTAATTTTTCACCTATATCCTGTCGAAACTCTTGTTCCATTATCTTATCTAGAATTTTCCCTAATACAGGTAATAGTCTAATAGGTCTATATGATTTTGCCTGATGGAGATTGCGATTTCCTGGCTTTAGAAATAATCACAACAACCCGATCTTCCATTCTCTTGGAAAATATCTTGCTGATTTTCATTTATTGTATATTCGTTAATTCTGACACATATCTTGTCTTCATCCGTTTTATCATGTCTGTTGTTATCATGTCAAATCCTAGACTCCTACCATTTCTCATACTTGAGATTATTGCATCCACCTTTATTGTTATTTGCTCTTCACCTTTTAATGTTTCTATTATATACTTGCGTTAAGGCATGACTTCGGCATTTCTACACTCTAGTATTCCTGCTAACAGTTTCTCGTCTGTGGATTTCTAATGTCTATACCCTTCTTGTGATTCTATATCGCACCATATTGTTTTCTGTTTCAATTTTTCCCTCCCTAAAATATATGGCAGCCCCCAAATTGTCTTTTTCATGCATTCATCTATGCATTTTAGCCAGTACACTCTCTTGTGCTTACGGATCAATCTCCTATAGGTTCTCTGTAGAATACTTTTGTCTCTGATATGTACGTCGATGGAGTTCCATACATTATTTGGCAATAATTATCTCCACATTCCTCCAAGGCTTCCGTTGTCTCTTTGGTTTGCCTTTCGCAGAATGATCTAAAAAGATTCAGAATATTCCGTTGTGTATCTTCTATTTGCTCTTCAATGTTCCTTTCTGTGTAATTATCTTTAAACTCCCCTTTATTTTCTACTCTTTTCATGCACTTCTCCCAATTCACATGTCTGTAATTTATTTCATTTTGATTATATTTTCTTGTTGATATTATTTCCTCTATAGTGAATAATATTGACCTATATGAACTTGTCTGTCCGGAACAAATGCGTCTTCGTAGATACAACTACCAAAGTTTTGGTCATCATGCAGTGGCCTTCTTTAGTGTAAATTTCCGGACAGACAAATTCATACTGACTCCGACCGCGGAAGCCTACATTTTTAATGTTGACCTATCACTAGTTATTGAACCTTCCGTACACCAACATGTAGCTGTCGTGTTTCTTGTCCGATTTTGCAGCATAAGATCTATTATTGAGTATCCATTCTCAGATGTAAATGTTTGCTCTCCAAATGTATTTACTATACGTAAATCTTCGTGGAAAATCATTTTTTCCCACAAGGTTCTCTCTTTTATTGTTTATGCGATCTCCCCACATAACTGATCTGGCATTCCAGTCTTCGCAGATATACACATCCTTCCCCTTATGCTTATTAATTATTTCTTCTACCTGCCTGAATATTTTTCCAGACTTACTCGCATACTGAATACACATTGATTACCATAATCGAAATTGGTCCTTTGGTTATTAATGCAACTTGTATGTATTCTGATGTATGATTTGCAAAATTTAAGTTCAATCTACTATTACATATAAGATTACACCTAAATGTGATGGTTGCCCAATATATACCTTCTTCCGGTGAACTATTTCTCTGTACCATCTAGGACATATCTCGACTACCCAATTTTTACTTTTCCATCCTTCTTTGTAGAACTTCTTAACAATTCTAACATCTTCCAGTTCATTCTCCCATCCATTTTTAACACATATATGTCTTTTAAAAGTGTCTTCATCCATATCAACTACTCCATAAATAACTAACTTTGATCTGTTCCTCTTTACTTCTCTCTTTTAAACTTTGATCTGATATTATCATATCTTTCAGATTCTTGTAGCTTATGTCCTCTTCCACTTGAACAATTAAATTCCCATTTCTTGTATTTCGTATTCCATCAATGTTTACCGAAATATCTTCTCCTAATATTCTTTTGACATTTGTTTCAACATCCAGATCATCTTCATTAATCCGTTTCCCAATCATAATAACATGTTTAACACGTTCCTTACGTTTACGCCTCACAACCTGCGAATATGTTTCTTCATTTATTCCCTTATTTTCCTCGTTATCTACTATAGATGATGTCTCTCCAGCTATTTTCTCCACTATACCCTTTGTTTCCTCCATGGATTTTGTAATTTCTTTCATTTGATTTTGCGCTACATCCTGTTTCCCTGACAATCTCCCTAAATTCTCTTCCGACGACCATAGCAGTTCTAACATTTTCACGATCATTGTTTGGAATTTCTGCTATTTTTACCGAATTTTCTCTGTTAATGTATGTCACTATTCGTAAATAGTGTCAATTATTCATTCTTCAAAACCGTATATGTCGTTTTTCACTCTGTAACATTACAACTGTTTGTATAATAAGTCCAGAGGAAAAATAATTAAAAATTACTCTCTCTTTAAACCGTTGTAGCCATTAATCACAGAATTACGTTTACCTCTGTCTGCCGCCCTTTGCGGTCCTGGTGACTTAAGTTGTCGGCTAGTCAGGTGTTGTGCGACTGATGGGCGTCGCTTCAGGTTCTGTCTGCCTGTCTGGGTGGACTGCCAGGCAACCACCACTGCCATTGTTGTGATACGGTTTACCCTTCTTACAAGATTAAATGTTGTCTCACATGTTAGTTTGTTAGTAAGTAGTATGTTCAGGATAAATCTTGTAATCGAATTTTAACTCACTTTATCCCATCAAGCTGTGATATTCGGTACACATTTATATTCCAATTGACAATGCAATATTATGTCTAACTTTAAAAAAAAGCTTTTTACTCACAATTACATTACGAAATTTTTTTCCGGGAAGCATCCTCTGAAATGTGGTATCACATTCCGTAATACACGAGTGCATTATAGGTTAGTATCCAGCAGGATTCAATAAGTAGATGTTTAGTACTACATACATATGAACAAGCAAGATTTATTATTAAAACAAATATATAAATTCTGATGTTAAAAAGTACAAAATGAGATAATAAAAAAAAATTTAAACTAAGGTTTTATTTAAAGATTCCTGTTCGAAAATTTAAAACAAATAGTATTCAGAAAATCCAAGACGTTTAACTACAAATAAATCTTTTTTCTTGGTCATTCGTCATAGGTGGAAGTTTTTAGACGGTACATAAACGAAGATATTTTGAATATCTCTTCGTATATGTATCCCAGCATAAATCTGGAGTGCCTAGAGAAATTTCAACCAAACGTGATACATGGCTGGCTTTCTGACAACAAGCACTGTGGGGGTGAGACATCCCTGTCACCCCTAGTGAAGGGGTGATAAGAGGGTGACATGTGAAAATAACAGAAAAATCCTATATTCGATTCGAAACTATACTTTTCGGTGCTGTTGAGATGTATTATTCAGTGCATTATTAGTTCACAATCAGTCCACATTGGAGTTAGTATACCCGAAGCATCCCTGGGGATATAGGACGCAAGTATTAATAAAAAAACTATCGATATTGGTGTTTAATACATCATTTTTCATGACGCAGAAAAATGATCACTCTTAATACCGCTTGGGACCACGGACCACCTGTGAAGGAATATACTCCTTTTGGGAAGGGGATGATAATATGATATGTAAAAATATGCGAAAATGACGGATATTTGTGTTGATACTTTAGTTTTCGTAGCCGCTGAATTTAGTAGTAACATTCCAGTGGACGCCGAAGTTCACAATGAAGTCTTCATAACCGCTATGGAAGTGGATGCCATGAAAAAGTTATCCAACATTCCAGTGATAAGTCCCCAGTTTTCGGCGTCGCACTGTGGAGTATTTGCCCTCTAAAAGCGGACAAAATTATTTTTCAAGTTCTTTTTAGTCAAAAGTACTAATTATTACTTTTTGTCATATGTATTGACAAAAACTTTGTATATCATAGTATGTTAGTTAATATTGACACATTTTCAGAGAAATTTTATCATAATAATAATAATAATATGCGTTTGACCCTCTAAGGAGCACGTAGAACCATTAGTTAGCCCTGGTTTTCTTCTTCCTCTTCTCTTCCCAAAACTTCCTCATTCTTTCGCACTAGGCCTGTCTTTTTTTTGTGTCCATGCATTTTTAAGTTTCAGATTCCTTGCTGTTGGGTTCTTGGATGTGAATTCATATGAACTGATTTTCTGTCTATATGCAGTGCGTGTTTTTACCAGTGGATCAATTTTGATTTCTTTGAGGTCAATTTGGGTATTCGTCAACCAGGGTACTTTTTTTTGACGGGTTCCATTTAGGATGTTAAAGATTTTTTGGTCAATCGAGTCATCCATTCGAGCTNGAATTTCATGCGCCTTTTCCGTGCAATTGAGGTGAATCTTTCTGTCAGCGAATACAATTCTTATGTTTTTACGCATCCTGATACCATCTTGAATCTTGGGTCCAAATATTTTTCTCAATATCTGTCGTTCCATTTTCTCAATACCTTTGATGTTGACGGTTAATGATGATGTCTCATTAGCGTAAAGTGCTTCTGGCAGAACGACTGTGTGGTAATGGCGGAGTTTAGCTTTGGTGGAGAGTGATTTAGTGTTATACATATTCCAGGTGATTGAGTAAGCTTTACGTAGCTTTTCTGCACGAGTTTTGTTAGCTAACTTTTCGTTGCCTATGTTCTATAATCTCACCAAAATATTTGAAGAGTTTGACTTGCGCGATACTACCATATTTGATTGCAAGTGATTCCAGATTTGAACTCAAGGGGTCCATGTACTGAGTTTCCTCGTAAGAGATTTGGAAGCCGGTTCTGATGGCGATCTCATGGAGCTTCTCGATGGCGTATCTGGCTTCCTCTGGAGTCCGGGTGATTATTGCTAGGTCGTCAGCGAAGGCAAGGTACTTTATTGTTGATCTATTTTTCTTTTGTGCCCACATTTTATCCTGGCATTTCTTTCTCCCATATTTTGATGGTCTTATCTAGAACTGGGTTGAACATAAGTGGAGATAATCCTTCACCCTGTCTTACTACTGTTTTAATTTGAAAAGGTTCGAAGATTTCACCCACGAATTTTACTTTTGATGTTGTGTCTGTCAAGGTCTCTTCGATTAACTTAGCTGTTTTGATGTCAACACCGTAGTTACGAAGTATGTTAAACAGTGTAGAGCGGTCAATTGAATCGTATGCCTTTTTAAAGGCTACAAAAGTGACANACAAAAGTGACAACTGTGCTGTTTGACTGGCGGTGTTGCAGTATCATCTTCAGGTTCCAGATCTGTTCCGCGCATGATCGATGTGGTCGGAAGCCTGCCTGGTACTCGCCGATCAAATGTTCAGTGTGTTGCTCCAATTTGGTGAGGAAGGCACGTGAGAGCACTTTGTAGGCGATTGGTAGAAATGAAATTCCTCGGTAGTAGTTTTTTATTCGTCTTGTCTCCTGTCACCCTTCCTGTGCAGCGGGTGAATCAAAGCAGTTTTCCAATCTGCTGGTATGACACCGCTTTCCCATATATTTACAATGATAGCTATGATATTTTTTGTGGGGCATTAGGGCTCGTCAACTTAAAGGTCATTAGAGTCTTTGATGGCTATCATGGCTTGTAGCCTGTCAATCAAGATCTCACCTCCAATCTTGAGCATCTCAGCGATTACACAATCTTCTCCTGGTGCTTTGTTGTTTCTGAGGTGTAATATGATGATTTTTTATCTCCTCGTGTTAATAGTTATATAAAAATAAATAATTTTTTGTAAATTTCAATTTTTTTCTGAAATAAGTTTTAATTTACTAAAAAAGATATAAAATTATTTAACTAAAGTAAAGAAGAGAAAAGTTATAGTTGCTGTATTTCTATTATTTATATATTAATACATTTTGATCTAGTTGTTGTCCTTAGTTCCGAAGATTATCTTCATTCTTGTTCTGTAGATTGGCAATAGAGTATTGAGATATAGCTGATATTGTTCGATGTCACGAAAACTGTCTATTATCGTTTATAAGTTAAAAAATTCCATGAGGATGAAGAATGTGAGATTTTACGAGTATCTCCGGCGATGTTTGCACAATCACCAAAGAAAAAAAACTATCCATCTCTCCTTCCACAATATTCAAATATTATTTAACATGTTCACTTCAGAAAAAAAAATTCACTAATACAAATTCACAAATTCAACTTATCTCAAAGCACTACAAAACTTAGTACACACGTAGGAAGCATACATATGGAATATGTATTCGCTACATATGCTTCCCTTAGTAATACTACTAAAGGAGAGCTGGACAAGGAATTATTCATTTGACGCCTATAAAACGGGCTTCATATTTTCAACAGACGATCCTTGTCGAAATAATGACATCGTTGACACACATTCTCGAAGAGAACTCNCTACTAAAGGAGAGCTGGACAAGGAATTATTCATTTGACGCCTATAAAACGGGCTTCATATTTTCAACAGACGATCCTTGTCGAAATAATGACATCGTTGACACATATTCTCGAAGAGAACTCCCTAGTGCCAGTGAAGGGCGTTAGATGGGTGCGGAATGAAAGGGTCCGCAGATAACCCTGAACCAATACAATGAGTGTGTGTTCGGAAGCAGCACACAACACTCGTTTATTTCAATATCCTTAAGTTCTCTACACTCATCATAATAAATAATTTTCTATCGCTGATATGGACATGATTTATGGTTCACCTTTATGCAAATCCCACCGTCCTCCAAGGGATCAATTTCAATTTGAGCTCCCCCTTCTCCCAATCGCGAGGGGGGGGTGTCCTGCAGAACATTCCAAATCAATTAGATGTATAAAAAAGAATTACATTTTACCTCAGTAGAGTTCTTCATACAAATCTAGTTTTAACTTCACTATTTGCAAACATGCTTCATGAACGTAATCAAGGGCATTAATTTTTTAAATATTCTTAAAAAAGCGTTAGGCAACTTTGGGGAAAAAATTTCTTTTGAGATCTACCCTATGTACGTCATATATAAATGCAGTGGTGTCAAAGTTGCGCGACAAATCCCGACACATATTTAAAAATCAGCGTTAAATATAACCTTCCGAAAACATTTCTTAAAAAAAATATTTTTCGAATAAAGACACATTATAAAGACAAGTAATTTAATTCCAATGATAATAAAAAAACATAAATAACATAATACGTACCTTTATTTATCCTTGTGTAAAATTTAAACTCAATTCAGCGATCCATATGGGTAGTATAAATTTATTTCTAAATCGTTACAAACACCTAAACTCTGTAATTTTAGGAATCTGCAAACATGCTAACCTTACATTCAATCGGCGATAGTAGGCACCAGATTTAACCAATTTTCCGGAAATTAACGTCATTTGACGTGCCAGTTAATCAGCTATTTGGTGATATAAAATTTAATATTGTGAAATAAATTTGATTCTTTTTTTGTCCTGGTTTTGGCCCCCAAATACGGTGCGTCGCCGAGTAGCTAGTGAAATCCCCACATCGTGCGAGTCTAAATTCAGCCCTTAGACGGAAGGGGGGTGGAAAAAGGTTTATGTGTAGAAGTAATTGAAAACTTATTTTGAAATTTCAAAAAATGACAATTGCATCGGATCCATAGTCTTCGGGGTGGGATTGAGGATAAACACCAAATATTATCATACCACCTACATTCATGATTAACATTCTCAATGGAAACGTGAAAAAGAATAAAGGGCAGGCATGTTATTAAATTCACGTGAGCAAAGCCAGGGTATTAAATATACACAACTAGTATTAAATATATTTTTTTTAAACTTGAGGAGTAAAGCGTTGTAAGTACTAATACTACTTAAGGCTTTTTTTCTTCGGAAATTTTAAGCTACTCATATTTTCAAACGTCCGTTCATCCTTTTGAAGTTCGTCTCCTGCCACTAACTGGATTTCACAGCTATATTGTCGATTCTACTGTCATGTGTTGAAAATGATTAAGTTATTTCCCCAAAAATTTAACATAGTAGATAGGAAAAAAAATATATTAGTTTTAAAGTGAGTATATATTTTTGACAACTAAGCTCTTGTCTTGTCAGATACCAGCGATTAGGGTTATATGTGTTTTAAATTTTAAAATTTTCGAACAGTTTAAAATCCTTCAAGAGTTCTTTAATCAGGAAGAAAATTCTCTCTGACTCGCTATTTGGGTTGGGACATATCCTCTGGTATCCACAGCATACAAAAAAGATTCTTCCACAATTTTGTTGTACGACTTCTTTAACCCTAATTCCTATGAGAAGTGTTATGCATGATTTACAAAGAAAATTATGTTCTGCGATATCGATGCATCATTAAGACATTATGCAGTTGCCAACGATGAAAAAAAAAACGTTTCTCTAGGTGGGAGGGAGTTTTCTCCGAAAATGTTTCACGAAGTATTCAAAAAATGCTTCAACTAAAGTTGATACATTGTTTCACGGGGCGTAATTGATAGTTTATATTGAACATTTTCAATAGATGAGTAGCTAATAAAAGAAAATTCTGTAATATGATTCTCAGTTTTTGTAAATACAGATGTCATAATAACGGGACGCGACGTAAAAGTATTCCCCAATCGTTTCAGATTCAATTCCAATGAGCGTGAAGCGTATTCTATTACTCATTATAGATTTGTGCTATACGCAATGAGCAGCAGCCCCATTGTTGCAGAAATGTCTCCCGCATACCCTATATCATTTTCGAAATTTGTTGCTCTCCAAAAGTCTCCTTTCCTCCTTGAGACACGGTCTCCTCTTGTGACTGCCATTTGTCAACAACTCTTTTCTGTTTACTGTCTTTGTTTAAAACGAAAGTTGAAAAGTATGACGTATTGTTGAAAAAAGATTTATTTGTGACCAATATAATTCTATTTTCCTGAATATTTGTTTCAATTTGTCCTATTTAACTTAAGTCACAATAAATATTAAAATTTGGATGGAATTGTATTGCAGAGACAAATTTTATAAAGTTGTCGTGGTATTTAGAGTAGCAGTAAAACTTCCGTTATTGTATTATAAAGCAAGTAGGTGTCAAAAATTTCAATTGATTTAAATGCACGAGAGAGCATGTAATGAAGTATATATTGGATGTTTTTCTTAGCTCGTCATTCTACCAAGAAGAAAAAATGGGGATTCGGTAGAAATGCTAATGTTATTTGTTGAATGTAATCTCCAAGAATCACTAAAATCAGATTTGTCAAGTTTTGTAAAATTATTTCTATTTAACTTTATAGTTTATGACAAGAAAATGTTGTTTGCAATCGACAACAAATTTTAACTTTTTTTGCGAGTTCCTCGTATCATTTAAGTTCATATTTCCAAGAAATATTCAATGCATCAAGGAAGAGTATTTTTGAAATAGTTTTTATTCAACTCCAATAAAATAAATGTTCAGGAATGACACGAGGTTGTCAGTTGAAAACAGAAAATTGAACACCAAAATTTAGAAACCACAAAGAAAGCTCTCTTTTGAAAATGAGAAATTCTCGTCCAAAATCATTTATTTCATCTGGAACAACACAACACAGATTTCATTACAGAAATTTTTTTTCCAAAACACCATATGAAAAAAAACACGAAAGAACAAAATAAATAATTATAAATAACGCATGTAAAAATGGAGACCATTTCCAATGTATCACGCTAGAGAATATTGTGGAACCCGATAAAAAATTCGACGACGAGTGTAACTTGCACCCCGCGAGCCGAAACTGAAGCCAACCCAAGCTTAGAACGCTGTATCAAGACGGTGATTACACAGCCTTCTTCGTATCAAATAACTCATTTTCGTACGGTGCATGGTCGGTAGGATCATAGAACAAAATTCGCCGAAGTTCCGTTTAGGCTTATGTAATACATCATGCTATCCTCCTGACTGCAGCAAATTTCTTGTCGACTGAAGAGTTTAATCAATTTCATCCGTATCCAGAGGAATTCAGGGGTTGTTGATGAGACATTTTGTATTTCCATCTGAAGATGACGCGCAGAATAATCAACGTAAGGTTTCACCTAGGCAGCAAGCCGAAATCTCGATATGGTGAAACGAACGTATTGCATTTTCTTGCATGCACTTTTTCTGGCAGAGGTCCTCAGCAGACACTATTTCTAGCCCCCAGCAGACACACCTCCGTCAAGTAACATATGCTCACACAAACCACAAAGGAGCAAAACAAATAACGGTTGCTCAGTGATGACTCTGGTGGTCCAATGTTTGGCTGCCGGTGGATATACGAAGCCAGGCTTCAACAACTTGCTTGATGCTAGGTTATCACAGCAGAACCTACGGAAAATGTAATTTTTCTTTACTCTCCGTATCTGATCTATACACACACTCTACTTGTAAAATAAGTATCGAGATTTTGACAATCATTAAATTTCACTAATTACCATGACAGTACTCTATGTTTTGAATCTTCTTATATTTTTTATAACACGATACATAACAATCATTATTTTGAAGGAGACAGTACCACTTTTCCCTTATGTATTATGAAGTCGAAAAGAAGGATTGAATTAATTAGGTACGCACCTTCTAGGTCTACATAGAAACATAATACACTTACAAATAAAATTGCTCAGAAAACTCTGAATAATAGAAGATTGCAAACAACGTCAGAAGTAAAGATTAAAATTAATCTATCTTGTCGGTGCTGCATTATTCTTTATTATATATTTATTTTTCTCAGTATGTCAGGGGCGGGATTTAACATTACGATTCACGGGGTGGAGCATAACACTAATCATTATTCTTCGTATCCATGTACTTGTGCATTTATGTTACCACATATACCAACATACATATTAAAAACACTTTTTTATTTTTAACGCAAAAGCCGAAACAGTAATACTTGGATAGTAGTAATTTCTATTATTTTTATTGATGCAAATTAGAAAGAACTCAAGATACTGTTTTACGATCTCGCACGTACATAATTTAAATAAATTAACCGCTTGTTTATTTTTTTAATAATTGAAAGATTTGATAAAACTTCCAACCATTCATTTACTTGATTATTATTAAATTTCAATTCGTTCTCCAAATGTTCTTGTTTCTAATCATCGAGTAGTAACAGACTTTTCTTGTTTTCGAAGAGAATTTTAAGGGGAAATTACCCACACGTGCCTCCTCAAATCCCGCACCTGCATTTGTCAGAACTTCGTGTTCAGACTCTCAGAGAGAAAGGACACTTTACCCATTGCTTCTATCGACGTGACAACCACAGAGGGCGATTGTGCGACCGACACAGTGCGTTGCCGCAAGGGGAAGCGGGTCGCGGCTTGGCACAAGGGTATCCAACGGGTGCACGAGGCTTGCATGGATGCTTGCCGTAGTTGAGTAACTTGCAACCCAAGCGACCGTGACAGGACTGGTACTCGGAGCAGCCAAAGCAGTACTTGGGCGGGGGTGGCCCTGCAAAGAAGTTTGAATTTGGATTATGTCAGACAAGTGGAGAATAAAAGCGGAGGAAGAGATCCCCAAAGATATGCGAAATAAATTTTTGAAGATTTCACAAGGAGAGGCGTTCTAGATATACCTTGGTGGAAATAGTCTACCGTCGTACAGAATGGCCAAAATAAAACTGGCCCGGAAAATATTTACAAGACTGACCCGGATCGACCATTGTTAATGCACAGGAGAACTGTCCTTTATAGAAAATGCTGGAAATGGCCCACCGTTGACGTCGATGCAGCGGTGATCGATTTATAAAAGACATTATGAAATTGAATATCTTCAAATCCGCGGTTAAAAACTACCTCCTGCACCAGTGCTTCTACACTGTAAAAGAATTTATTGATTTTAATAAAAGTTAAATTCGTCTTGTACTTTATCACGCCATTGCTGTAGCACTTTTTAAATAACTTATAACAATTTCAAAAACTATTTTCTTGCATGATTGTGTTGCCGTATGGCTCATATTAATTTAGTTTTATGTGTACTCAACTTTGGCACGGTTGTGTACATTAATTCTGTAGCCCCATCCTGGCCCGGGTTTTTCTCCGTTTTTCCTTCGGGTAGAGGCGGATTTCTTATACAGGTTCTCTAGGCTTTGTCTAGGGGCGTGTTTATTGTAACAATAAATCGTGAATTTAGTGTTTTTTCAACTCTTATGATTTTTAAACACTATACTCAGAATAATCTATAGTTCGATAATAACTTGTACATGTAAATTTACAAACATATTTGCGTTAAATTACAAACATATTGACATTATATATGTATTATAACTCGCAGCTAACTTTTTATCTTATCTAGGAACTTTTGCTGAAATTTTTGAATCCGCCTCTGCCTTAGGGCCCTTGATCGGAATTGATGGGATGGTCCCTTGCTTGCTTCCGGAGAGTAAATTAGTTTATTGTCCTCCACGTGGTCATACGCAGTTTGTACTGTTTTTTGACAATAAATTTATTATTATTATTATCAAACTGTGAGACACGCGAATCAGCTCTACTTGAAGGATAGCAGCAATAACGCTTTCAATATTCAACTGTAGCTCTTCCAGTGTGTGAGGATTCTTTGAGCACACCTATCCCTTCAATTTGCTCCAGGTAAAAATCCCAAGGGAAGAGAGCAGGCCCAAGAGATTTTGCTGCTTCTGCTGACTGTCCTCTCCTCAGCGAACACCTCATGCTCTAGTGACAAGGTTCTCAAGGCTACTTCGCATCGATGTCACCAGTGACCATTTCCAGAATTTTGTGTTTAGGGCAGTTCTCCTGTTCATTGACAAGGGTCAACTCCGTGTCAGAATTACAATTCTTTTCCGGGCCAGTTTTATTTCGCCCACGCTGTAGAAGGTGAACGGCCCGTGAAGCTTACACAAGTTTCCGGGTACGATTTCCGCTCGGCTCGTCGCTATTTTCTTCTCACCTTAGTTGCCACAAAACAATAATTCTATCGACGTTGACTGTGTTATCCGAGATGTTGTATATCTCGTTAAATATCCGATTGATCATAAACATTTTTCTTATTCTTACTGTTTCCCTTTTCTCAAATATTGTTCGATGAAATTTAACGATCTAATAGTAATTCCTTTTCAAACTAGTTTCTACAGGAGGTCAAAATTGGCAAGTAGTGACGGGAAACCATCGATGAAGTTTCTGATCATATTGATTATGCGCAGTAGAACAAGAGAAAGCGTAGACAATTCAGGTCCCACGAAGTTCAATTACTGTTAAATTCATAGCATACTATACTTTATTTTAATAGGGTGAGCTTGTAGGACAATTTGATTACGTGATCTCAATAGATGCGTAAATACTTAATTTTAAACTTTGGAAAATGAAGGCGTGAAAATCTGAAAATGGTAAGTTATGATTTTGGTTTGTGAACAAGGGGAATACATAGAAAAAGATATCGTGAAACTATTGCCAACGAGTTCCAAAGAAGATATTCCAATAAGTTTTCAATCACAATCATCCTTCTGATTTTAAACCATCCCGTGTATGTCTTCAAAGTTGTAGGAAAGCAGTAGGTGACTCTGGAGGGACGCGGGAAGATTGAAATGCGACCAACGGAAAAGAATCGATAGTTAGCTATTAACGATCGAAGGTGTTAGATAGTCAAAACTATCGATAGTGCTAACGATAGTTCCCCGCCTCTATTTGCAAGTAATAAAATATCACCACTTACGACCTTTTATAAACGAACAATACATATTATGTGTAGAAATCTCTTAGATTGCGGTGAACCTCACCGCCAGGTAACAGATTAATCATGTTACGTCGAATGAAAATGGGAGACGGGACCGGGATTCGAACCCGGGACCTCATCTGAGGCGACTCCCTTAGGAAGTACTTTATTTGGGTAGTATTTTCCATTTCTGGTTCATAAACATAGAAATCTCTTAGATTGCGGTGAACCTCACCGCCAGGTAAAAGTTGAATGAGAATGGTAGACGGGCACGGGTGGCGAGCGGGATGGCGCAGTCGGTAGGCGCATGAGCGCGCAAAGCTCAAGGTCCCGGGTTCGAATCCCGGTCCCGTCTCCCATTTTCATTCGACGTAACATGATTAACATATTATGTAATTAAAAACTTTCTAGCTCACATTGCATTAATCACTTGGTGGATTGGGATAATAGATTGATATTGCACAAGAAGTTAATTATTACAGACGTTGCGTGTCAGAAATGATATTTATAAAAAATACACACGGGTGTTTGAATTACGCACAGATACAGAAAGCTATCTGGTATTTACAACACAATATTATAACATGTTTTTTTCTGATTTTTCGTAAACATATTTTATGTTTATGTTTAATATCAGGTTAAATTGTTCTGTTACGTTTCTTGTTTCAATCTGAACCATTTGACGACGACTGCAAACGAAATTCGAAAAGTTGTGAGCTTTTAATCACATAGTATATACTGTTCGTCCGTAATAGGTCGTAAGTCTTGAGTTATCTAATTTGATTAAACAGTGGACAAGTAATGTCCAAACTTTTCTGAGTACAGCCAAAATCTCAATTCCCTCGCGGACCACCAGTGATCCATGGACCACCGGTTGGGAACCGCCGCAAAAGGGAGAGCTCTAAATGTTTTTATTTTCTCCCTGTGTCTCAGAGCGAGGGCTCACCCATAATTCCGTAGGAGCGCATTTTCGCGAAGCAAGGCTGCGTCTTGGGTCCGCCGCCGCTGCCGCCGTGCAGTTCCGTGCCCCAAAGACGAGGTCCGCATTTGCCAAGGTATTCGAACTTGGGGCCGCAGCACTTTCCCAGAGGGAGCCAGTCGTAACGAGGTGGACGACGAAGAATGCACACGTCTCTTCCACCGCATGGTGTGCAACGGCAAAAGTCTTTCTGCTCACAGAATCACATCAATTTTATTGCAATATTCGGGCATTATCCATCGTCTCGACTTGTCTGAACATTTTCAACACGTGTATAGCATCGGTAAATAAATAAATTTGTTGTCAAAAAAGCAGTTACAAACAGCGTATTACTACGTGCAGGTCAATAAGCTAATTTAATCTCAGAAAGCAACCAAGGGACCATCAAGGGCCATCATCATCCCAGCAATTCCGATCAAGGGTCCTAAGACAGAGGCGGATTGAACATTTCAGCACACTGCTAAGATAAGAATTGTAACAGAAGCTACATGGCAAGACAATAATAACAAAAATAAAAAATCCTAAAACTTTATTATACAGGAGACTTAGACTATTATTATGTAGAACTTAGCAACGAGAGGTTATTGATTGTGGCAACCTTTGTCAGTCTACTCAAAGTTATCGGACGAGCAACATCGCTCCCCAACTAGCTTGCATTCTGTCCTGTGCGAACCTTACGTTCTAAGTTACCAGACGCGAGTTAAGCACAGCACACAGTGGAGGCCTTCATAGTGCCAGTTGTCTTCAGCAGGAACGCGTCGCCCATTAGAAGGCACTAGAGCGACTTCCCCGAAAACATAAATCTATCACTTTCTATTTCAGGAATTTAGGAATGGGCTGTTTGCTGTGTTGGAATTATATGTTTGGAAATCGATTGATATAAAAGAAAACAATGAGAGACTTCCCCAGCTTATTTGCAATGTAACCTCCAACACGACTACGTCGTGAATAAAGCGTAGTAAATACGTTTGTGCGTTTCATTTCTTCGAGCGATCTCGTGGTAAGAACCTGCGATTCTTTCGGTCTCCCACGAACATAACTCGCGCAACATCGCTCACGATCGAGCTTAAATTCTGTGCGACCAGATTAGTGACATTGCTC
Source organism: Laupala kohalensis (assembly GCA_002313205.1). Taxonomy (NCBI): domain Eukaryota; kingdom Metazoa; phylum Arthropoda; class Insecta; order Orthoptera; family Trigonidiidae; genus Laupala; species Laupala kohalensis. The sequence goes on along the minus strand of NNCF01127695.1, from coordinate 193,688 downwards.
TGGTATATTGTACACGCGAGTAATACTGAATTGACCAGAAACTGTTTGAAATATACTACAAGACAATTAATACATATTTACAATTTCCATATTGACATTCTATTAGTATTATATCTCGCAGCTAACTTTTCGTCTTATCTAGGAACTTTTGATGAAATTTTTGAATCCGCCTCTGCCTTAGGGCCCTTGATCGGAATTGATGGGATGGTCCCTTGCTTGCTTCCGGAGAGTAAATTAGTTTATTGTCCTCCACGTGGTCATACGCAGTTTGTAC
>NNCF01127695.1:181930-193402 GCA_002313205.1 Laupala kohalensis | reverse complement strand
TTATTATTATTATTATTATTATTATTAATCATAGACTGTGTAACTGTAATACTTTGTCTCTAATAAATATCATGTTCATTAGGTTGAATTGATACTATTATAATTTCAGACAGTAGATAGTTTATTTCTGTAGTTTTGTGGGGGCTCATCTAGATTACACCGCACATCCTGAAGTCCTAATTAGTAATCATTCATAAAGTTGAATACCTCCCCTACAAATAACAGTAGTTCGATACGTGTTATAATATTAACAGAATACCAACAAATTAATAAATAATAATACGAGAGAGTTATTTCACAAGTACGTAGTATTGTAAATTATAGATTATTCGGAAAATATAGTTTATAAATCGTAACTATAAAAAGTAACTATAAATTCGTGATTCATTATTTCAATAGACGTCGCCCCTTGGCAAGAACCTAGAGTGTCTGTACATAAAATCCGTCTCTATCCGAAGGAAAACCGGAGAAAAACCCGGACCAGAATGGGGCTAAAGAACTAATGTACACAACCGTGTCATGGTGGAGTACAGATAAAACCAAACTTAATAAAACACGATAGAAGTATGCAGGAAAATAGTTTTGAAATTGTTTTAAGATATTTTGAAAGTACTGGAGCAATCGCGTAATAAAGTACAAGACGAATTTAACTTTTATTAAAATCAATAAATTANGCAATCGCGTAATAAAGTACAAGACGAATTTAACTTTTATTAAAATCAATAAATTATTTTACACAGTAGAAAACCTTTGTAGTAGGTATAGCAAACGCTACGTGTAAAATGATAATTCAACATTTAATTGTCTTCATGGGTGACGAAGAATGGGTAAAAAAACGCGTATAACCTTGTTCTAACTCGGAGTGTGCATATATTCGACCTAAAATTTTCACTTGGAGTTTTGTCCACGCTAGTTTTAACTTGTGTTTATTAGTCACCTCACTCTAAAAAGAAAAAATGTAATTTTAACTTCAAACATAGATGTGAGGAGGGAAACGGAGTCTGTACTGACCAACAGTTAAAGAAGAATCAACATACGTTGGTAATCCGACAGACGATTAGGTAATCTGAGGTAAACCGGGGTAACCGTAATCCGATAGATAAACATTTTTTGAGTTGTATTCCCTCTGCTAAAAGCAGTCGCTCAGAAACCGTACATACAATGTTTAAAATTTAATATACTGACAGGAATGTGGAATATTGGTCATTACTTGTAAATCGGTCACTTGAGAAACTGAATAAACCTGCCTCATGTTGTTGTAAAGTTTGCTTCCATAAAACTAAGAGGAGAGCATAACTTGGGATTCAAGGAAAAAATACTTTTACATTGGCAGATTCCTTAACTAGGATAAAGTGACTTCGGTCAAAAATTTATTGACAAAAATTTATAGCATCGCAAGGCAATGAGTGTGGTTTTGCGAAGAGAATTCTGAAGTTCTTGTGACCCAGTGACCGAAAACGGAAAACGAACAAGATAGCGTATCTCTAACAACATATCCGCTGCCGCAAACATCATCTCTTTTTTGCGAATGTCGTAGTGAATATCAGTATCTCATAACCTTTGTTTGTTTTTCTTTCTTTAAAAAATTGAAATGAACAGAAGACGAATAGGAAGTCGCAGTCATTAAACTGAACGTAAAGAAATTTGGAAACAGTATGGATGAGAAAAACAACCAACCTTGTTTTAATAAAATGTGATTGTCTATCCACAGGTCAACTAATGACACATGCTCGTAGGTGATAGCAAGGAGGCGTAGAGGGGATGAAAATGGACATATTTTTCATTATCTTCCGAATCGAAGAATTTAAAACGCATTCTCTGATTTTTGCAAATCATTACGCAAGAAAAAAATATCTGTCTACATTGTAAGAACTAAATACTTTTACGTACTGGTTTATGAAATCAGCATCCTAATTTTTGAAATCCATAATCACACAATCTTAATACGAAACATGACTGTTTACGCTATACCATCTCTCGGGAACCCCGCCGCCGAATTTTCGCTTCTGATGCACGACGCGGCTGCACCATTTCATTAAAATTTTTGTAAAATTAATTTATTCGTCTAAATTTAATATTTAAAGATGATTTTTATATTTTTTTAATGCAGAAAACATGTAATCCATTAAATTTAACGATGATTGATTTTTCCTTCTTAAATTTATCTCCTAAATTGTAGTATTTTAAGACTTCAATTTTTATAAAGTTTTATGGATAATTTAGCTTAATTTTTGTAGATAGGTATATACTGTTGCCGACGTTTTTTGTAGAACTCTTTGAGGCAAGCAATATAGTCAGCTATCTCCAACCGTTTAGACCGCGTAAACGAATATAAACTTTTTTCCCGATTTTATAGACATTTATTGTCAAAAAATATGTGTATCTATCTTATCACACATTTAAAAAATAAAAGTTAGCCTGTGTTCATCCTGGAGATGTAAGCTATCTCCTTGCCAAATTTCATCACGAACCGCTCAGTGGTTTGATCGAAATCAGGAAGCAAACATTGAGACACACTTTCGCGTTACACATTTGTATAAGTACGGAAGGATTTCTTTACTTTCACTATTTCATATCTATAGTTAAACTGTTACATAAATATAAATTTAGTAGGAGATATGATGAACACAATAACAGAATGAATGCGGCTATTGTATTAGATCCGAACCCTGTCGGAAATGCGTTGATCAAGGGTTTCATTGCTCTAAAAAGTTCGAGGATTTTTTATGGTTCAGAATTTTTGACAATTCGGCGTCGATTTCGAGAGAACTCTACTCTTCAAAACATCTGAAGTCCACAAAAATTCATTCGCAGGATATGCGAGGTTTCCGTGAAAATTGCAAGAACCATTTGCACGATTGGCGGGAAGGGCAGACAATGTTCACATCAATTTCGTTTTCATTATTTAAAAAAACTTTATCTCACCTGATAGATGCTGGCGAAACGCTCGCAGTATCTGTAGCAGCAAGGATTCAAGATACAGGACATGTCCGGCGACGAGCAGTTCTGTGGATCAAAACAAATAGTCATTTTACTTTCTCGTACGCGTGGTATAAGCAAAGTCTTTAACTCTTTGTTTGTTAAGATCATTGTTATTAACCAATCAAAATTTTATACGTAACTCAAATGACATTGAATTGCAAAGTTTTTCAAGCTATACCTATATCAATTTCTATATCGTATTATGTATTAATCAGAAAATACAAGCTAATCATTGTATGTAAATTAATTTTGTTTTAATAATTAATAGATACATTCATTTCATTTTCTCTATTATTTTATCGTTAAAGTATTTAAAAATCAGTGATATAATAACATTCGTAAAACCAAAAAATTATCACTCTGAAACCACGGGGTCCGGTGGCACTCCCTTACCGACACTCGTTTTTTAAATAGTTTTTTTGAATTAGCAGAACTTGAGGTAATATATCCGCGTTGACGGGAGTCAACTTGCCAACTATTCACCAAAGTGGTTCTTATTGATTAATAATTCATTCTACTGATTTTTACTATTGGATGGGATGTAATTTTAAAACTTGGTAGTACATTTAGATTGTCCAATACAATTAACGTCCATTATATAATCTAATGAAATAAATCTATTTTCTTCACAGAAAATATCAATATTATTCCAAAGACCATAAAAGGTCGTAAGTTATTAATTATTTCTTTCATTAATTTAGATTGTCGTTTGACTCTTTCTTTGACAAGGGTCGCATTGTCTTCAGTCACGTGATGAGCTGCCAGTTCCGTAAGAACAGTATTTTCCACGGTTTTTGATGAATTATTCTTGCAAATGCCCCGTAAGGTATGAAAATCTTAACGGCATTACGTTCCTATTTCCATTTGCTATGTCTCAGTAGTATTTTTTTGCTATGTTAAACCGGTACTTTTGCCAGAATATTTAAAAAAACATGTCTCAAAAATTTATCTTTATACGCCCATAGGAATTTAAAGTCAAATAATTCAAAATTTTGCTCTGCAAGGGTATGAAAACTCATCACCACTGGATAGAGAATAATTCAAACTATTATTTGAAACAATTTTGGGGGGAACTTCAGCCTAGTTGCTCTGACGGATACAATAAGCGTTCTAAGTACTTACCCATCTCATTGTAGCGTAATCGAATAGAGAACATGGTGTCTTGCACGGTTTCGACAGAACGCGATCGTAATCCGGTTCTTCAAGGCACGAGCAGAGTGGCACTGGACAATATGGAGGCAGGTGCGGGGGCGGTAATGGCGCTGGAGGCGATTCGACCTTGGGACTACAGACAGAGTAAATCGGAATTATTTTGATCTGGGTCTGTAGACGCGTTCACCTTACCAACTTAAGGACCTTTTATAAAAGGTGTGTTTAAATTGTTCCACTCACTTTTAAATAGCTTTCTAAACACGTGTATCCACTTCTCATCAATTCAGTCTGTGAATACTCAGACCATAATTAACACAAAGCATCTTGACGTCGTACGACGTTTTTTTTAAGATACATCTCTGGTTGGTTAGTATGTATTGGTGATATGATTTCGAGAAAAAGTGTCAAAATGGTGATTGACTCGCTCTTCCATCGTCTTTTCAGTTTCAAATTTCTGGATACGTGATGAGTTGGAGGAGGGAAATTAAGTTTTATTTCACTCTTATTACAAACTGCATAGCGATATTAATGGCAAAATTAGTATATTATACATTAAAATACAATTATGTTTCTAGATGTAGCACTTTACTATGGCACTAAGTACGCTTTCATGTTTTTATATTCTTATTTTTGACTGAATGGAGCATACCCATTTCTAATTCTGTAACGAACGCCTGAAAAGCATAAAATTGCACAACAGCTTTCCTCAGTCCCTTTGAAATAACGCAGGTGGAGAAAATTCGCAGATGAAAAGAAAATCAATTGATTTGTTAACTTCATAGCGACACCAGGTGTACACTATCCAGTGCCAAGTTCTTACGTTAGTTCACTTTAATACAGTTCGCTTCACGGAACCGCGTATCATTCGTCGTGATGTAGGATATTACTTATTTACATGTAATTTATACTTTAATCCATTATAACATATACAAAAGAAAAAAAAATTAATTCTTTAATTACTACAAAACTTAACTAAAAAACAAGATTTGTCTAAGGTGTTACCACGTAGAATGCCGACCGCTTCAATCCTCTCGAAGTCAGCGAACTATCGATGAGCGAATCGCAATCGCTCAGGCACTCCAAAAATAACACGAAAACTGTAATAATAATTTTAACTCATACTGTTTGAGTGAATTGGTCCAATGATAATAGAGGGGAAAAAATTAAAATTGGGAGAAAGAAAAGTGACGAGATCTATCCAATTCAGCGTAAACGCGGTGTTGTCATGTCTGCTGCGGGGAATACCCTAGCGAGTTGTTCCCCATTCCAGAGACCCTATTCTGTATCTTCTTCGGTATGTACCGACGATTCGATTCGGTTGCTCGGTTGAATCGAAATCTTGTCAAAGGTTCGATTCGGTTCAGAAAAATAGTATTCTGTAAGCCATTCGAGAAGGATTCGTTTCGTTCCGAGAGAACTTCGGAAAGTTTTGGAATGTCCGACTGAAGGTGAGGCAATATTTCTGCTTCTCTGTACTCTGACCAATCAGGGAGGCTCATCTACTGAGAAGAAAGCAGCGAAAGAGAACTCACCCTATGTTTGTTTACAAATGTGAATCGCCAATTTCAAGATAGCGCTTCTGTTTAGATTTTGTTATGGGCATAGTTATTACTAAATAATAGTAGACAATGTCATAATGCAAACAAGACCAGCTACTATTCCTTATTGCACATATCAAAAATTGAAAAAATTATAAACTCCGAAGTCCAAATGCCAACAGTAGTTCAGTTTCTTTACATGTGTCAAGAGCCTTGTGTTTCGATGCTTTCTTTTTGATATATCCGAGGTAAGCTGTAAGACCTATTATTGAATTTTTCATCGTTTAATATATGCAGATAGTATAAACGTTGTTAATTTCGCATATTTTGTTTTTTCAGATGTACTGTAGGTCGGAAATGTTGGGTACCTATACGTGGATTAACTATGAAGGAGGCTCTACTTTCGAACTTCCCACAGACATATGGTGGTTGAGAGAAAAATATTTATATGGCATGATGTATATTGAACGTCATGGTTTTAAGGTGACAATTATGTGGCATACATATAACATTTTGATGATGAATTCAAAATCATAGAAGACCTCCTGTTCAGACATTTTTACCTTGTGATGTTATGAAGACAAGTGAGTCATCTCTGAAACTCATTCTTTTTGTGCAATATGAGTGACACATCTCAATTGCTAAACTTCGGTGCTCAACCACGCCAGTTATTGATTTTTCTGGTACCGAAGCGGCGCTTCCCGCCAGAAGGCAACGAACCGTCACTTTGTCCTTCCTTGCGATTGGCGCGTCAACTCGCGCCATTAGCGCGAGTTAATGGACAGCGAGCCGTGCCATGTGCTCGCACCGGTCGCGAACCGGTCTGACGGACACTCGCTCTCAAATCAAGCAGTCCGCACTCGACAGACAGAGAGCAGTCAACTGTGAGCAACCATTGGTACTATGCATCACTTTCTCTCTCGGTCGTCACTTCTCTCTATCTCCGGCGGTCAGCAGTGCGCAGTCGGCACACTCAACCAGTCGGAAACCGTCGACTCACATAGCAGTGCACTCATTACGCCGCAGCCTGGCACTCATTACGGCTCTCGCTGCGGGGCGCACTCACCTGCTGGCGGTCATCTCACCGCCTCTTTTCTGGTGCCACCGCCAGACTCTCTCGGTCAACGGTGAGCATTCGCATGACACTTCGCTCTCCAACCTTGTCAGCGGAGAAACCTACTCTCGCTACTCTCGTCAGTCGGCACGTTAGACGTCTATTTTTCTACCTTCATCCTGCATCAAGACACTGATGGAGGCACTATTAACTACTTGAAGACCACCTCTGCTATTCATGGGTTTTCAGTCCATTTCAACTGAACATCAACACATCAATTCAATTCGACTTCAACTACGATGTCATCTCGGCTGAATTTCCAGGATCATCTCATCACGATGTATTATGGGAACTCAGTATTGTATCATTCTTCTCCATTACCTACATATAGCATGTTTTATTAAATTGTTTTTGTTGGCAATCATTTCTAATCTCCTTTCCCCATTCTTTACTGTTACAAACAGTTGGTCCTTCGAACCTAATCACCCCATGTGCAGGTAATGTCAGTAAATTGTCTGCACATTTTTGGGTCCTCTGAACCGGATATATTCTTTCGTGTATACCATTTCTCTAAGGACAAAAATGTCTATATTCTCGCTCTACCAGTCGTAGGACTGGAGGAATTAAACCAAATAAAGCTATTCAAAGAACACAACATTCTGTTATATATGGCATGTGTCCTCAATGATGGGGAAGCTATCTCAAGTAACTATCTTGGTGTGTCCTGTGTGTGTAGTGGAATTGTGCAAATACATTCCTGTGAAGTCGGATTGAACTTTCAACAAAAATGTGCATTTCACGAAAAAGAAAGTAAAAGAATACAATTNCATTCACTTATTTTGCAAAACTGTTTACTCTCGTGCTATTTGTTTATAAAAAATATTTGTTATTAATTAAAAAAATTGTTTTGCCTGTAGTAAATTGTACCAAATTCAAACATTTGAAAAATCGTAAAATGATACTATTGCGTCAATGTGGGGGTGCTAGCTCCCCACTGTTTAAATTGCATTTATGGGTGTATCACGCGTGTACCAAAAAAAATCTTTTATGGTGCAAATTGTACTTAATTAGTACAAAATTATAGGCTAATTTTTGTTTTGTTTTGATAAAGTGGGGGTGCTAACTTTATTGAGGTCCACTGGAGTCTTCATGCATTAAACAGATAAGTAATGAAGTGTAACGTCGGCGCCAGGACATGCCATCAACTTGTGAAATATTAATAGTTCTTTGTATTTTCCAAGCCGGATGCTTTTAAGAATATTACAATAAGTGGCCGGTCAGCGCTAAGACGGACGTGCGACGAGCTTTTCCGTGTGGAGGTATTGTTCGAACGAACACCTTTCATTTTTAAGGAAAGTACGTACAAGTGTATTCGAAGAATGCAGCCGGCCACGTTGACCCACTGGAATTCAGGTGTACCTAAATTAAAGACGAATTCTACGAAGAAATGAATGAAGTACGAAAAGGGTGTTTGCGAAGCGCCTAGGTGACGCTCATGGCGATTCGTCCTCTACGGCGCAGCCTCTGCATTCCTAGAAGCAAATGGGAAGACACAAAAAGAGTGCTTGCAAGGTGGTGGCGAAGGCGTGGTTATTTGCTGATCACGTGACGTCTGGTACAGTATATATTGGGAGGAGTGAAGCTCCTCAAAGATTCTTTACAAAGGAACGTAGAGATCCGTCAGCACGGACATGTGACTGAGCTAAGTCTAGGTCGCGGAGACCAGATGTTTGTTAAGGCTGTTGCGGTAGTTTTAATGAAGTCATTACTAGTTGCGAGGGTCGTAACTAGTATCAGTTAGTTGTTGGGGAAAACAACTTATATTTTCGAAGGATCAGATAACCTGAGGGTTTTTACAATTTAGTTGTCTTCAACTATATTTAACCAAGTGTAAATAATGCTCTCTGACAGCATTATTTGTGTATTAACAGATTATTATATGTATTAATGATTTTGGGAGTTTGTCTCAGTTGTAAATTCAGATTTCTAGTTAATTTGTAATAAATCATTATTTATTGTTATTACACGTGTGGTTGGTTGCTCGGGAAACCGAGCTGGTGGCAACGACAAAAACTGCCATAGGGATTTTGGTATTTATGTGGATCCCGCTTCTACCAAAGAGAAAATAACATCGCATCAGGGTTTGAGGTGTGATGTTACAGAAGACAACATGTTTTTTGTTGAGTAAATTGTATTCGATTTTCCACGTCAATGTTTACCGTGATTTGGTGTTTCTATAATTTTTTGTAATGTGCATGTTGAATGAATTACTGTATGTATTTTCTCAGTGTCAATAAAAAGTGTCCCGAAATGCAAACAAATCTTATTTATTCCCTCTTAATGTATTATTAACTTATTCTATCGTTTTTATTTTTAGCATTATTCTAGTGATTGTGAAGAATCTTTAAATCCAATTAAATATGAGTCTGTGAAATGGAAAATGGAGTAACTATTTTTTAATTAATTTTAGATTAAGGTCATACCATTATTCTTATTGTTTTCTCCATTGTAAAACCTGTAAGATGGAATAGTGAGGTGTATCTTAACTTGCTCATTTGCTACAAGTGAGGTTAGTAGTTGGTAGTGGGATAAGAGATGCATATATGATTTCGACAACTGAGGACATTGCCTTTTGTTGCTATTTGAATGCATATCGTAAAGATGGATATAAATGAAGTTGATGTTAACGATGGATAGTTAGAGTGAGTCAGACACTTGTACTATTGTACTTTTATCTTCCTAAACCTGTCCAAGGGAAAAGTGGTGTGTTTTACTGATAACCTGTTACATTTTCCTCAACATCATCTTGAATTTATAACCCTTGGAGTGAAAAAATGTGTACCATAATTAAGCTCTTGTAAGCAACTCTTAAAATAAATTTTCTATCACCCGAATTCAACAAAATTCAAGAAAACTTATCGTAAAGCGATTTAACTTAATTTATTATATTATTGATATTTTTATAGCACTTCATGTGAAACATTGTGTCTTTAAACATTGTTTACGTTGCATTACACCACTGTAATCACGTCATATAATTGAATATTTTCAGGAATTAAATTGGAAGATAAGTTGATTAAATCCAATTTATTTTTTATTAACTTCCCCGGGTTTTTTTAGTCAATGGCTGATTAGTGTCACATGTTTTATTGGCTACACGTTCATTTCGACTCTTCTACCACATTCTAGAAATATAGCATTCACAATTGCATACACCGCCAAGAATATGCGTGCGAATATGCATAGGACTTGCTAAACATCGGATCGTGCCGAATGTAATATCAAAAGGAATCGGTTGTACCGAGACCAAAAAGTGTTCGGTAAATTCACCGAGGATCCGGCCGGCGAACCGAAGGAAAAGATCCCTCGGTTGCTTACAGAATACAGAGGTGCCCACCCCACCCTAAACACTATGACGCAGACCTCTCCCCCAAAAAATTTGCGTACCCCTCCCCAAAAAAGCAAAAAAATTCACTCCTCCCTTTCGCCTCTACTCTCTTCCAAAAAAATAGAATATTCAAATTCATATTCCAAAAAATTAGAATATTTTGCAACTTTATCCAAACTCCAAATTAAAATCTATTTGCAAAACCAGTGCTCATGCTTCCTCATACAGTTTTAAGACTCTCATCTATGTAGTACGGAAGCCAACTTTACAAAGAAAAAAGCAACCATTTTCATACAACCTACATTGATGTTGACAACAGCAGTTAAATCTTCTGCGTATAAAATAAAGAGAAAGTGATTGCTTGAAAATGGCAATTGTTTGGTACAATTTTTCTAGAAATTTTGGCATTATCCAGATAAACCTATTTTTTTTCTTTTACATTCGCGGTAAAAAGTAGTTTGCACAAAGAAATATCCAGAAGGCGAATCATTCCGATTGCGAAGGGGAAGGATGTTTGCGTGAGCGAAAAGTTGTGTTGCAGAGAGCAATTGAGAACGAAGAAGTGGTGTCTGGAAGGGAGGTAGCCAGCCGTCTTCCAAAATTTCAGTCAAAATCTCGCGATTTTTACTTGGAACTAGTATCTAGACGACGTATATGAGAAAACAAAAAGAATACTCATCACCTATATCCATTTGACTGTAAAATGATAAATTTAAATGAGACTACAATACATAATTAGGTTTTAATTTATATTTCAGCAGCTAAAAATTTGAAAAGTAGAAGAACAGTTTGAATTTTTGAAATTTCAAAGCACCATACTCAGGTTCCATATAAATGCAGATTCATATACGCTAAACAGAGATTTCAAGGTTTCTTACGTTTCATCGGATTATTTCACTGGATAACTTTCACATCCCGAACGGCGACACATGGGAAAAAAGACGAGATACAAAACTGAGCTCCGACCTTGATCACCCACAGTAAACTAATACATTAGAGGCAAAGCAACGAATCTTCAGTGCAACGCCGCGGTCGTCTGTTGTGGAATCTTACCATTCCAAGATAGAGAGACAGGTATCTGTTGCCACTTCTTCGTTTACGCGAGGCGATGAGTCTCTATCTTTTGATACACAAGAAGTGACCTCCAGACCCGTATCCCACTCACTTGTCTGCTTATTCAGCGGTCAAGATCTCTGCTCGGCATGACTTACGATTTTTTAAACATCAGTCTCAAAAAATGAATTGAAATTATTTATAATGATAAAATGTTCGTATAGTTTAAAAATTATTACATTGTTATGATTTTTATTTTAATATGTGCTATTTTTGAAAATATATTTATTATTTAACTATTAAAT
>NNCF01127695.1:157737-176382 GCA_002313205.1 Laupala kohalensis | reverse complement strand
GGGGGGGGGGGGGGGGTCCTAGCGTAGATCCATCTATTTCAGATGGAACGCCGCGACGCCCACACGTAGGTTGCTGAAACCCGTGAAAAAGCCAACTTGAGACATGTCGTGTGTCCAATCGACCAGAGATCAGATAAAACCCGCTGATCGTCACAGCTGGTAAATCAATTACTGGTGAAGATCCTACTTCATTTATGCAAAATAAATTTATCAACATTTTAAACAAACAAAATAATCTACATTTGAATGATTGTGATTTAATAAATGCTTCCGTTTCTTGTCTCATTTTAATGGTCAACTTTTGTAGTCATACAACTATTTGACTTTATCCTAATGTAATAATTCGATAATTTACGTTCTAAATTAGCTTCATTCCCACAAACTCTCATCCATCTCTTTTATCGTTAAAATCTGCATGCTTTGAAAAACGTCTTGTTCAGAACATAGAAGTCGCACACCTATTTTAATTTATTTAAATTTAATTTAAATTAATTGTGCGGTGCCACTTATCACATATTACATTAGTTTTTTGTTTTTTTTCATTAACTCTTCGCAGACGACAAAGGCCCTCCGGTGGCACAGGTGTTAGCATGCTTTCTCACCATCAATCCGCTCTGGGTTCAATTCCCGGCGGGGCCAGAAAAAATATTGTAGCTTTTCACTTCAATGACCCAATTCAAATAGCTATTACAACTGAAAAGCGAACCCTCCTTCTATCCACTTCTATCTACTACTACTAGTATCTCTCACTCTTCACTATTACTAACTACTCATATCAACACCTCCGTGAGCCAAATTGTCGGTAAACCCAGCTAGTTGGCACACCGAACTATAGCCCGACCACCGATCTTCTACCTCCTATCGTCACATGTAGATAAGCTTCAATAGCACGTTTAATAGTACTTCAATGGTTTCCCATTTACAAATAACAACAGTAAGCAATGTTAGTTTACTCACTTCAAACGTTTCAAGCAATAAAACCCAGGAGAACAAAATGAAAAAGTAATTCTTTACAAATAGACGTCGTCCCCTCCGTGGCTACGCTGTCAGCGAGATCGCTCAATCGGGTTCAATTCCCAGATCATCCCGGGTTCTATTCCCAGTTGGGGCAAGATAAAATTTGTAGCTTTTCATTTCCATGTCCCAGTTTAATTAGCTGGGATGTATGAAGAGTCCGACCTCTGCGACTAACAACCGCAGTTGTAACTCTCGGATACAGTAATCTGGATCCTATCTACACGCTATTCCTCCGATCTCGGTAAAATTCACGATGTGTCAAGTGAGTAAATCACATAAAAACTGAACCTTACTGGCACTCGTCATTCGTGGTCGTTAGCTGGCCGAAACGAGATACATATATACATACAAATAGACGTTATATTCATAATGTATTAACATTTCCAAAATTTGTTTTCCAAGCAATATTTTCTAGCTCCTTTCTCATAGTCTACCATTGAAAACGCTGAATTTTTCTATGTTGTTTATGATAAAATAGAGCGTATTTTTATAACTTAAAATAGTAAGAAAAAAACAGCACATTAATATTCTCAAGGCTGAAACATTATAAAACATAGAGTAATATTCATTTTAGTAAGATATAACAACATTTGATAACGTAGTAATAACAAAATCACATGGAATGAAATTTAGATCTACTAACACAATACGAACCAGCGAATTCATATAAAGGTCAAATAAGTAATAATTGCCAAAAGAGTAAATGAACTGTAAGTTTCTGCAAAGTTCAAATATGTTCCTAACAAGTTTTGAAAAAAATGTACATACTTATTAGTTACGCTTAACGGAATCGTATGAATCATCAGCGGTTATCTGTACTAATTTTTCCAGTTCCTCTTCGCAACCAATTAACGGCTCAGCCTAAACTTCAGTATCAGAATTTACTTCATTTCAAGACTCTGTGTCATCTCTGTTGTCATCTTCGTTGCTGCTCTTCGACAGATTAATAACAAGATTGTCCATTTGGATTTCTCTTACACACTCCTTTGTGAAGTCCTCCTTCTGCAGTTTTTCTTTTATGCTCCACCGGAGGCGCAGGTGGTAAAGTTGTCGCTTCTCAACAAGTCATCCCGGGTTCGATCCCGATGGGGCAAGAAAATTTGTAGCTCTTCACATAAATGTCCCAGTTCATATAGCTGTGACTACTGAAAAACCAACCTTCCTTCCTCTATCCAGCTCCTCCTACTATGTATCTTTGCGGACCCGCTTGCTATTATTTTACGAGCATTTTCACAGACATTGTACAAAATTGTCTTGCTTATATTGGAAGCAATGGCACATTGTTCCGTCGCTATTGAAAGTTAACAGTTTCCCGTATTGAAAGATCTTCTAAAAAGTAGTTAACACTATAAAACCATTTTCCGTTCCTTACTGGTTCGTGTTCTTCCACGATTTTTGATGGTTTGTTGTACGCAGCTACTCGATGAAACCATGGCGAAAAATATACCTTGATCGATTTTCCAATAATATTTTATTAAATTTTGGTAGGTGAATCACACTACAAATCTTGCCATTTTTGTACGTATGTAGAAATCTGTCACTTCACGAAAAATTCACTATGCCACCGATTGTGGAATCGTACTCCTATCGCTTGTAAGACCGACTGAAAATATTCTCAGTCCACTATCCGGACATGGTCCTTGCTTACACAATGTTACAAGCATTTCGCTTACTGACAACATTTCTCCTGCATGACGGTATGGTAATATAGCTTAGTTGCAACTGCTTGTCTGTCATTCTTGTGACCAGGTCTCTTCGATCAGTAATACATTTCCAGTTTGTTTCCCGTCAGTCTGATGCGACATGCTTCACCTTTACTGTTTATCAACAAGTGAATTACTTTGTTAATGAATTGAAGTGTAAGACAATTTGATGAAAATGCCAAAGTATGGCGCCTCATACAGTTTTTACAGCTTGTCCCAAGAACGGGTTTTGAGTATGTTTATAAATAATTCAAAATTATATTCTATGTATTCGTCGGAAGGTAATTTAAAGTGAAAAAAGTAAATATTCTTATCAAATACATGATAAAATAATTTTTTTTGACAAATTTGCTTTTTATTTATTTTAGTCAGATAACCAAGAGATTCCATGAAAAATAATTAAACTTTTATATACTTAAGTCAGTACTCCTGGCAACATGTCACTCTCCAATCGTAACACGTGAAAAGGTATACCAAAAGATTGATGGAACAGAAACTGTGGAGGGGGGGGGGAGCAAACGGGGTATTTAATAATAATGATTTTATTGTCAAAAACTCAGGTACATATTATTTAGCTGTTAATTTAAATTTTGACGTTCGGTTTCTAAATATGGAAAAGAGCTATTTGAGCTGCATTACTTTTAAATGTTGAAACAATTCTCAGAGACATGTCTTCAGAATGACGATGAAGCAGGTTTGCTTAGACATGGGAAAGAAGCAATTTTAGACCTTACTCATTATATTATACATGTATTTGTAATAATTAACATCTTTGTTCATGTGATCTTTCATCACGAAAGGAAAAGATAAAGATATATATGTATAAGTACACACGGGTTTGAATTTACGCACTAACACTGAAAAACTTTCTGTTTTATACAATATAATATTATTACATGTAATATAATATTATTACAATGAACCAAACGAAGGAATGCGAAGTGTCGGTTGACGGAAGAAGAAGCAACTGCTGAGTCCATCGGTAATTGACTCTTCTGACCCAGACTGCACCGTGGAGTCTATTACCTATGAAAGACAATAAGATACGAAGCAGAATGAAAGTAAGTTCCAAGACTGATAATCCTGTTCCTATATTTTCACAATTACAAGCGAGCGGCGCGACTCCGCATGATTCGGTTTATGTTAGAGCGTCGATAGGAGTCGTTTGCGCCCGCTAACGATGTAGGGTCAGCGCCCTTTTGGGAGTCCCAGTCCAACCCTGCTTTCTACCCAGAACTTTACAGTATCAGTTCTTCGCCTCAACTCTTATTAACACGTTCACTAACTTCGTAGAGTATACATAATTCTAATAATAATAATAATAAAAATAGATTGCAACACAGCGTCCTTCTGTCCTCAGTCCACATTACCAGAAAGTTCTTGGACCTGAAATAGATTCTTCCTCCCAGCAGAACTTGATTTAATAATCCACTGCTGAGAGAAAAACCAACACAAGTTGAGAGAGCTAAATAAAAATAAATATAATAATAATAGTGCCTTTATTTTGGTGAGACTCAGGTCTCCTTCCGTCTAACCATTTATTTATGTAAATGTACATTGCGCATAAAATCATAAGTACTTCCAGTTGGCAGAACAAATCAGCGAACAAGAACCTTTTTCTTTTTTGGGGGGTTCGAATAATTGAGATTTTTTGGAAGTCTAGAACATTAAATGGTTAAATAATAAATATACTTTTAAAAATGGTATTTATTGAAATATAAATCAGTCAATGTCGTATTAATTTTTAAACTTCATAAACACAATAAATAATTAAAATTTATTTTTGAAACTGATGAATAAATCGTAAAAAGTCATGCCGAGCAGAGATCTAGATGCGGACTTGGGATTCGAGTCACGGGGTCATCTCATGTCTATCAAAAGACCGGTAGAATCATCGCCTCGCGTAAACGAAGAAGTGACAACATATACCTGCCTATCTATCTTACAATGGTAAGATTACACAACAGGCGACCGATCTAGAAAAAAGAGTTGCACTTAAGATTCATTGTTTTCCCTTCTGTGTATTAGTTTACTTGGCGTGATCAAGGTCGGAGCACAATTTTATATCTCGTCTTTTTTTTCATGTATCGCCATTCGGGAACCTGCGTGTTTTTGTTATAGTGCTTTAACCGATTTGTGAGGAATTAATCAATTTTCACTGTGTTGGCAATTTTTTTGTGTTTCTTGTGAGTCATAAACTCTTAGATGTAAGTGAATAGACATTTGCAGAAAAATATTTAAAATTAATGTAATAATCAAAATATACAAAGTAATGCGCAACGGTAGTGGATCTACTGAGAAAGCGTCAAGCGCTGGTCGAGCGTTACTGCGTGCGGTTTAAGGTAGGAAGAGAGGTGAAAGAAAAACTGTAATTTCTCGAATTGTACGTTGATATTGGCTTCTTTAATGTAAATTTCGTTCACGAATATTTGCAGTCACACACACCTATATTCGTTATAAATTATACTTCATTGTTCTTGGAAGATTTTCATGGCCTACATTTCGTAAAGTCGAGTGACAAATCTGCCAATATCCTTCTCCTCTTGCTTCATATATCTTACAAGTAGAGAAGGTGACATGTATCTAAGGTGCTTATCCTGTGAAATAATCCGATGAAACGTAAGAAACTTCGAAATCACAGTCTAGTGCATATGAATCTGATTATATGTATATGCATTTTGAGTACGGTTCTTTGAAATAAAGAAAATCTATTCTTCTACTTTTCTAATTTTTAGCTGCTGAAATGTAAATTAAAACCTAATTATGTATTGTAGTCTAATTTAAATTTATCAGTAAAATGGATATGGGTGATGAACATTCTTTTTACTTTCTCATGTACGTGGTCTAGATACAGTCTAACCAAGAAAAAAATCGCGAGATTTTGACTGAAATATTCTTTTTTAGTGTCTCTGATAACGAAATATTTTTTATACGACCTGCATAATACCGTGTGGCTAGTAAAATTTCGGAAGACGGCTGGCTACCTCCCTTCCAGACACCACTTCTTCGTTCTCAATTGCTCCCTGACACACAACCTTTCGCTCACGCAAACATCCTTCCCCTTCGCAATCGGAATCATTCGCCTTCTGGATATTTCTTACTGCAAATTATTTTTTACCGCGCATATAAAAGACGAAAAATAATTTTATTCTGGATTATGCGCAAAATTTCTAGAAAAATTATGCCAAACAATTGCCACTTTCAAGTAATCACTTTCCCTTTATTTTACACGCATTAGATTAAACTACTGCTGTGAACATCAATATACTTTGCATGAAAATTGTTGTTGTTGTTTTTTAAGTTGGCTTGCGTACTATATAGATGAGAGTCTTAAAAGTATGAGTATGAGGAAGCATGTGCTCTGGTTTTGCAAATAGGTTTTAATTTGGAATTAGGATAAAGTTGCAAAATATTCTAATTTTTTTGAATATGAATTTGAATTTTCTATTTTTTTAGAAAAGAGTAGAGGGGAAGGGGAGGAGTGTATTTTTTTCTGGGTGGGGGGAGTCTGCGTCTTAATGTTTGGGGGGGCACAATGATGAAACTGTTTTAACTTGGTGTAAAAAACTTCAATATTATGAGAATAAATATCAACGAGTTTCGAAATAGCTTTTTGATATTCGTTTTCGGTAAATTCGAGGGCCCCGTGAAATCGGGGGCCCTAGGCCAGTGCCTAGTCTGGCTTATTGGGTAATCCAGCACTGTGTCGTGTGTTATCAATGCAAGCGCCCTTTTTTAAGATTAGCATATCAGGCTATTGCAGAGAGTTAAGTGTAGAAGATATTTTTTTTTGTAATTGGCTCATATGTAGGTAAAAGCTACAGACTACATACGAGTAAGAGCAAACTTAGTAAGATTTTGAGGATAAATATATTTAAACCCATCTGATAAATGTCATTTTAATTGATAATTATTAAATCTTAAAATTTCTTGTCTGTTGATTTTTAGTTTTCTTTCTTCTTTTTTTTCGATGTAAGGTGTTTACTATAAAGGTGTTTTTGTTAAGAATTATATTAGAAAGTCGAGTGGGGCACACCAGATTCTTTTGTTCGTAAATAAAGGAAAACGTTTTCGCCGTGCAGCACTCGTTGCTTTATTGCGTTGCCTCCTGTTTTTGTTACATTTTGCTGAGTGCCTGGTGCAAGAATCACGCCAGAGGAAATGCAGGAATGCTATTCTCCGCCCTCTGGTGGAAAGGGCAAGGTCGCAGGGCCCCACTCTCACGGCTGCAACCTACGCAGAAGGAAACACTAACCGTCAATCAAAAGTTCGTTAACTGTCCACGGCAACAGAATCTCCGCGTGAAAACTGTTTCTCCGGAATTCGAAACCTAGTTTGCGAAGTACGATACTTTCTCTCGTATTCATTACTGTTCTTGCGAACATATTTATAAAACAACACTGATAACATTTCTTTACAGCAGCTCTGTCCAACTGGCGAGCGACCCGCGAACTTTTTTTACGATCTGCGAGTTATAGTGAATTTTATGTCAATTTTTTTATCAAACGTTCGGGGACAGATCTTTGTTTTACAAATCTATGTTGTCAGAAATAAAATTTGATATGGCATGTCCGGCGAGTCAAAAAAAAAAATTGTATTTAGAATCTACCCATCATATATTACGATAAGAGAATATTTTTTGATACTAAATATTAAAAATACTTTCATAAAATAAAGGAAGACACTTTAATTTTTCCAGCGTGAAATAGTATAAATATGTTGATGAGAATCAAAGTATCGCGTTACAAATAAATAATTAAATATAAATCATTAGTTTTATTCGTTGGACAACATTTTGCCAAACCCCATTCCTTGCCGGTCCGATCGATCTAAAGTGTATAGAAAATGGACCGCGAGCTTAGATAGGTTGGACAGCACTGATTTACCGCATTTTGAAACGGATTTTCAAGAAGTACATAGCATGGAACCAAATGATGCGATTTTTTAATGACAAGAAATCATTAACTATTAACATATCAATGCAAATAATCTGATAAATAGATATGACTAAGTGAGTTTGATACTATAGAAGTGTAAGTCATTACGCTCTCGTAAGGGATAAATTGTGCCACGCGATTTTTGAGGATTTTTTACACCTCCCACCGCCCCCGTGTCACGCCACGTCACGTTATACCAAACCGCTCCTTAACGTGACGTTACAAAACGACCTACCCCCTCCCATCGTAGAGAGTAATTATCCCTCACCGATCATAACATGAAAGACAGTAATTAAAGGAGAAAATATTATTATTAAGCATTACAGAATTATAAAAGTCGAAGATGTCGCGTGGAGAAAATGGTAAGGGATTATATTTTTTGTTTTCTTTGTGGGAAAATCATACATGCTAAATTTATATCATAAAACAACATTAATTAATTATTATTGTGTTGGAAGTACGGTAAAATAAGAATTCAAAAATATTTCAGAATAATACACTTGGAATGACCGAATGTTTATATTATTATAAACAGTGCTTCGTGTTGAACTTATTACTCATTCGTTGAATGTACTCAGTTGATCGTTTGACGTTCTACAAGAATTTGTGTTGCATGAGTGCTTCGGTAAGAGGATAAAACATTCTAAGTTATACGAGTTATGAATTAAAAAATTTGGCAATAAGAAAATATGTTCATCTGTTGGGTACTTAGTGGATGGAAACGATGTCAGGGGCATCCCCACGGCATGTTACGTTTTATATTGGATTTACATAAAATGTATTGATATTTAAAACATGAGATTATATTTACGGTTTGGGGGAATATGAAATGCGGAATTTTAACTTTGTGTAACTCCAACGCTTTATGGTAATATGACAGTATAGTTGCCACCATAATTATTATGAAAGTGAAATGCACGATCGTTTCCATGACAACCACGAGTTGGTTTTTTGAAATCAGTCTCAAGATAATAATTTTTCTTTCCTTTATTTTGGTCCATTTGTTTTTGGATCGTCTTGAGATTTCAGATTTACTAAAAACTACAATTTCACGAGTTTATTATTTTGGCAATGAGTCCAAATGTGAGACGATTAGTTGATAATGACACCATTTCCCCCGAAGTGTACCGCCCCAAGTAGAATTGGACCAAGCTGAGTTGGCGGAGCGCACCACTAGACATTTCGAGCGCGTATTGCGTACTATCCAACGAAATGATATTTCCTTTTGTCACTCACACAACGTGAACAAAAAGATTATCTTAGAATCAGCTCTCACTCCGGACACAATCTTTTGAACCTAACCTGTGGTCGGTACATCCGCAAAATCTGAATGTGGAGATTTTTAACTGTCGGAAGGTTGCTGAGCTCTGTGCCACGTTTTATCTGTCAATATGTTATCAAGACGCCTCGGACGGATAGGCCCAACGACAATTCAAAAGATGTCGAGGCAGCAGTCTGTTTCATGGGGCCTCGGGTGGAGAGGCCAGCCTCATCCGACGAGCTACAACTGGGAGACGGTTTTAGTAATGCCTGACAGTGAGAGGATATTCGTCAAAAGATAGTAGTTGGGATATTTGTCGACTCCGCCAACTGCAGTCGCTCCAACTCTAGCTGCTTGTGTTGCATGCGCCTAGGGAACGTCCATAAATTACGTGACTCACCCTGGTGGGGGATTTGTGATAACGTTGCACTGCCAAACGATAGGGTACTTAGTGGTGTTAGACTTGGTGTCACCTTATATTAAATTTTATTAACTTACATGGTCTCACTTATCGATGTACTCCACCTCACAATGAAAGCACATAACTATGTCAGTGTATCAAACTTTTTCCCCATATTTTCCGAAAAGCAACAAAATCTTATCTTTTCGGGAGGGGACGATACGGCAAGCTTTACGTAATTGTTGAGGGGGGTGGGTAAGAGGTCTTTCACATGTGCGTTATGGAGGGGTATGGTGTTAAAAACGGTAATTTTTGAGTTATGTAATTTCGTTGAGCCTCTAGAACTGGCCATGAGCATCCTCCATACCTTCAAAAGAACTCTGGCATTGTGGCTTCGACGGCGAGCGACGATGCGGTCGACGGCGGCGGTCGCGCGGTGGAAGCGCGCGGAGCCAAAACCAGGGACTGGGTCTAGTAGAACCCGCGGCCTTGACCGGGGCACGGCGGCGGATAGCAAGGCGCCCCTACGCACGGGTTATCGCACGGTGAGCCACAGCCTAGGTTCTCCATGCGGATAAGTCTTCCAAGCAGACCGATCGAGTCCTGGTACTCCGAATATCCCGTCACATACGTCTTTGGTGCCGGACAAGCTGCCCCGAAGCCAGTCACATATCTTAGTTGAAGGTTTCGCCACAATGCGCGCGCGCTCTCACACCACCCATGCACCCGCGCTTCGTATACGCACTCATCCATTACTGACACTTTAAACCATTAGAAATCTTTATAAAATTATTTGTAAAAAGTAGTATATTTNTCGTATACGCACTCATCCATTACTGACACTTTAAACCATTAGAAATCTTTATAAAATTATTTGTAAAAAGTAGTATATTTTTTTAAAATTAATACATTAGAAAAGTAAAATTTTATTTAAAATTTTAAAATACGAAAATATAATACATTTATTCTTTTTTATTATCATTGATTTGTTATAAAATTTAAAGGGAAATTTATGTTTCTGTTTATTTTTATATAATAAGGAAGCAGGAAACATAAATTTTGTACGAATACACGGGCAGTGTTTCTGGTGAGTTATTCTCTCAGCGTTGTCAGTTGAGTGTACACAGTCGTCAGTGAGCACTGCCATATCTTTGTCAGATATTATTCTGCCATCGAATTTTCTCGTATTGTGTAAACACTGTCATGTGTCAGCACAAACTATCACAGACGTTAAGGGGGGGGGGGCTAAGCCTATATAACCCCTCTCATTGGATCTGAACTCTCAACACAAAGGCATTCTCTGCCACTTTAAATAATTAATAAATTTGGTTACAATTTAATATTGTTAATTGTTGATATTTATTTGATGAGTTGATGTATTTGATTTAAAATATAAATTTTTATAAGTTTTTTGTTGTAAAACCATGATTCTCAAACAGAAATGTTCCCCAGATCCCTCCCGGTTAACCCCCTCTCCCTTGACTATATTCTAGATCCGCCACTGCTCACGTTCAAGATAGCTCCGACAGAAGGCAACACCAGTTATTCCTTCACTGACCACGATCGCCAGCGATCGACAGAGTGATTTCTAATGATGAATAATGTGTCAGAAATTTTTACTGAAGAGATTTTTGTTTGAGTCTGTTCCTCTAAGAGTCATCTATGAGCAATTGTTGACCAACCGAAGTCGATAGTTGTTCAATTACAATGTCTGATCAAATTTAGCATTTGTTTGTGATATAAAGCACTGTACATTACTGAGATATTAATTATTTATCAAGTATATTCGTGTTCATTTACTGAGTAGGCATACTGAGTGAGGCATGGATCACGAAACGAACAGACATAACGTCACTTGGCGTAAATATGTTTCCGTGCGCGTGTGTAGCGGGCTCCGTGCACTGACGTAAGTGACGTTTAAAGAGCAATGCCATAGCTTTCGTCAGTGCGAGCACAGACATATAGCAGCTGTCGTGTAACCAGAGGACAACGCTCTGACAGCCGACATTTCAGAACTCCGACAGAGAAACACTGCCCATGTACCTTTACTCAAATATGCCTCTATAATTCAAGACCACACCGCTAATGCACATTAATTATTTGAGGGGGTGCCCTTCTCTTCTTCTCCCCAATATTGATGGTGTACTTCCTCCAGAATTACTCTCCTCCCTCTTATTTGGTGCAGTACACGGACGGTAGTATTAGTATAGGCACAGTGGAAGGTATACAGATAATTTAAAAAATTTCGTAACTCAATATCTTTGCGTATTATAATCCATAAAAGAATCACATTGGAAAAAATTCCTAAAAAATTCGCTTTTCACCTCCAAAGAAAAATTAGCGTAATATGGGCACCCCTGCCCTAGTGCACGTGGAATGCATAAGTTGTCAGCACAACTTGTTCAAGAAGCTGTTAAAATCTAGCGCGAAATGCAACCTGAACAATCGATAATGTTTGCTACTGAGATACTTTACAAGAAATGAAATAAAAGAGTCGAATAAAATAAAGAAAGAGTTCCCTTTTGTGCGCAGGGGGTAGTGGCGTACTTTAACTTGTTTGAGAATATTTGTGAGTCTACGCAGTTCTAATACATTACGCCAACAGTGTAGCGGAGTGTATGCTATCAATAAATAAACATTCTAATGCCCGCACTGCTTGTCATTTCTCTACGCGATACGGCAGTTTTGTATATTATATTACAGAAATGAGTCCACGCACTTAATTTCACACAACTAAAAGGCGACGTACTAGCGTACAACTACCAAAATGTTTATCATAAGTATTTGAAATTGTTAAATTAATCACATTTTCATCTTGATGGAACCTCACTTGAAGAGCTCTCTATGAATAGAACGTTTTTATAAGACACAATATTGATATTTTATATAAATATTAACAAGTAATTCAAATATATTAACGATTTATTATTAATAAACTTGCTTACTTACGCACCAAGGAAAATTTATTTATGTTTTTTTTTTCTTTTGTTTTTAGTCATTTGTCTACTCTGAAAATTAATTGCTTTCTGTAGGAAATTAATTTTACTCAGTATGAAAAAGGTTCTCAAGGACTTGCGTATTTGATGTAAAACTGGAAATTTCTTGTGCAATTTCCCATACTTCATTTCCATTGAAAATAGTATAATGGTAATGGGTGAGAACCTATTGTGTAAATTTTGCTCAAATTGCAAAGCAAACCGAAACGTTGGCAAGTTTATAAGGAATTTTAACATCGACCAAGCCCTGGGAACAATATATTGAGTGAAATATTGTGGAGAAAGAAATCCTGAGCATAATTTTGTTGTGATATTGAATGTACTTTACTATGCAAATTCCATATTATGCTGGCGATTGAAATATCCTTTTAAACAGTGACGACTGAAATATCCTTTTAAACAGTGACGACTGGAGATGTGGGCACGCCAAGACATGCTGCCGCAGCTGCATGGAAGCGATCGCAGCACTTCGCTCGTGCGTGTGTGTCCTGTGCCAAGCGCACGTGCATGCGCCGGCGGAATACGCGCAGGACGCGCAGGTGGCACACTGCGTAGATCCAGTTTCTACATCTTTGTGTGCTTGAATGTCAGGCATGACATGATATGAATCGTAGCTAGAGGGAATGGGACCGTGCCCACCCCAGACATTTCTTTGCGTAACTCAGAAATTAGCATTAAGAACGAATTCATGGATGGTATAATTACTTCTGGCTCAAATGAGGGTTATTCCTACGTGTGGATATACGTCTCTCGCAATCAAAAGAATAAGACACAAGCGGTTGCAAATAGTACTACGACCAGGCGTGAGATCACTCACATAAAAATATTCGTATATTCACTTTGGCTATTACCGGATTTTTTATTGTAGACCCCTCACTTTAAACTGCAGTAGATGCCACAAAAAATCGTAGAAAAAGCTAATTAACACCACTAAATTTGTCTTGTTCTTCTGCTTATACTCAAGTTTTAAAAAAATGGTTCTAGAATGAATAATACTGTTTTAAAAACAGAAACGTTTCAAAAAACGCAAAATTTTTACCGTTTATACTGTCGCACTCAGAAGAATGCCATGATCACGTTACAATTAAATATAAATGTTTAAAACTATTTGTGTAAACTCCAGCAAGTGATAAATAAAACCATGTTTTCAATTAGCGACCCGCGGTACATTTTCGTCACGCGCGTAGTTGCCAGTGCCGTATTCAGTCAACAGGTTGGACTCGCAGCTGACAAAACTATACCAGTCAGTGGAGTGATACGGGCGGCGAAAACGCGCTTGATTCAACTCCATCGCTGGTCGCTAATTGAAAACATGGTTTTATTTATCACTTGCTTGAGTTTACACAAATAGTTTTAAGCGTTTATATTTAATTGAAACGTGATCATGGCATTCTTCCGAGTGCGACAGTATAAATTATATTCCTTAAAAATGTGTATGGTCGTTTTTAAGTGTGTGTTGAAAAAAAAAATTAATAACTCATTACATTTTGCGTGCAGAAGTTTGAAATTAATAAATGTTGTCACGAATACAACAGTGATCATTTGCTGAATAAGAAATATTTGTGTCACTCTTAGTTTCTCATATAAAAAATAATAAATTCGACGGATCTGCGAAAACCGCAAAAATATCACGCTTTTTGAAACATTTCAGGTTTTAAAAAAATTAATATTCATTAATAAAAACAATTTTTGTAAATGTGCGTATGCAAAATAAAATTATAAATCTAACGTTGGTAACTGATTTTTTGCGACTTTTTTTGTACTAACTACAGCTATTAGAATTCAGGGATAATTAAAGATATCCGATAGTAGGTCCCGGGTCCACCCCAGAAAATGCTCTTGGTTACGCCAGTGATTATGCGTTTCAATTTTAGATACCTGATGTATTATTACCATAAGAACCAGGAAGATGACCGAAATGTACTCGTCTCTAATATCAATGAAAAATTTGTTGAAATTGCATATGCTCCGTAGAATGTAATGAAATCTGAATTTGTATTACAAAATGTTCCTCAGAAGAAGAGTTACTAATAAAATTACCTCCTCCTCCAAACACCAGAAATAACCTAGGGAAAGACCATGTTTCATCATTTGAGTATCATAGCATTTGAGATCCCGGTGTGGGCGAACGGGATAAATACAACATAACATTGCTCTGAGCGGACCTCCTCTGAAAAATGCAAGATTCAAAATTGCAACGCAGTACCGGACATGGCATGTTTCCAGGAAACATGTTTCCAAACGAATCGGTCATATAATATATTTTTTGATATTATATTTGGACAACTTGTAACTGGGTACAGTAAATTAGTTAAAATTGAAAATTCAAAATATTATCGAATTTAACCCAATCTATAAATTGAAACAATGTTCAACCTAATTCACAAAAAATATCTCGGATTATAAGCTACGAGCACTTTCAGACGAAAGAACTATCGAACCGGATTGAATCTCTGTTCGTGAAAGTTAATCGATGAATTCTTACAGGCACCAGAATTCGAACAATAAATGAGGGTGGTAGCACAACGTACACATTCTTAGCATCGTCAACGGCCAAGTGAAATTTCCGACGGTCTGGTACTCGAACCCGGGACTTTCTCCTACGGTCGCAGGTGTGCTGACCATTACACCACCCGCCTCGACTCCTGAAGACCAAGGGGATAAGTGGCCACAGGAGGCTCCTTATGCTGGGAGCACTAGTACACGGTTTCCACATACCTACGTGCCGGATGCAAATTGTAACTCTCAACTTCCGAGGGA
This sequence comes from Laupala kohalensis, assembly GCA_002313205.1. NCBI lineage: Eukaryota > Metazoa > Arthropoda > Insecta > Orthoptera > Trigonidiidae > Laupala > Laupala kohalensis. Next base: position 161,308 of record NNCF01127695.1, on the reverse strand, counting down.
GTCGCATGTGGTCACTTATCCCCCGAATTTTGTCAATCTGATATTTACGTCACGCGTTGAGAAGCATTGTATAAATAAAAGCAAAACTATTACTGTTCTGTGCAATGCTACGTAGATCAACGGAGCCTCGTATCCACTGCAGGACTAGGAAGATGCTCACCGTGTCCGAGGATGGTGCGATTCGTGTTGGGCATGTTGGGCACCCGCCCGCGTGCCGCGCCCTGCGGGGGACTCATTCCCACCGTCGCCACGAAGCGCGGGGCAGTCGACGATATCGGAGTGGCGCACGTCGGCACCGGCAATTGGCGATAGACGCGAGCTGGACCGATGGACTGGCCGCCGCACGTGACCGAGTCTGCGAAAAAACACGGCACAGTTTGCTTTCCAACGATCTCCAAGTATTTGCATAAAATTAAGATTAAAGATGAGTCAACTTGTTTGTGAGTGGATGTAACGATGAGACTGGAACATATTTTATTTGAGTGTGAAATATATACTGAGGAAAAAGAAATTGGATAAGACGAGTGATAAACACTGGAACATTTAACATAAGGGACTGGTCTAGCTACTTGAAGGGACGACGAGAATAAGACATATTACAGGAATATATCGAACCGATAATATGTATCAGACGAGAGTTTAAAGTGACAAGGACATGAAGACAAGACGACTCGGGGATCGAGAAGGCAATAAAGGACCGAAACAACAACACTTAACTAAATGAACTTGTCGCTGAGGTCTAAACGTTGGTAGTTGTACCTACTAAGACGCGGTTTGCCCCGGACAAACAAGTTCATACTGACTCCGGCCGCGGAAACCTACACTTAACTATGTTCACCAAGAAAAATAGAACAGAAACTAATTTATTCTGAAGAATATAAAACCCTGATAGACAGTGGAATCTAAATGTAAATAAATAAGATCTCCAAGGACATGAGAATAAAAGTTCTTCTCTCCGAAGATTTGGAATAAGGAGTGATGTGGTGTGTTTATGTGGAAAAGAAGAGGAGACTGTGGACATGCTCAGTGGATTTGTGCTTTGCATGTGCAGAAAGAGTGATGCGGACGATAGATGTGGTGGATCCGACAAATTGAGTAAATTGATAGAGCTGAGAAAAATATAGTTTTAAATACATATGTGAATGGAATACCGGAAATAAAGGAAGGAATATATGATTATATAATGCTATTGTAATGTTACTCAAGAATCGGACACCACAAGTGAATAATGTAAATTGTATGATATATGTAATGATTAACGTCGAGGAATGTCGCATGATGGAGAGACGACAGAATAACTGATGTAATATTTTTTCTCTATTTTTGTGGTATAAATAAAATAAAAAGTAAATAATGTTTACAAAACTACAAGTTTTGGGAGCGTCTATAAATTANTAAAAAGTAAATAATGTTTACAAAACTACAAGTTTTGGGAGCGTCTATAAATTACCAACCCTTTTGAAGTAGGAAGAGAGTTGTGATATCGTTGCACTGAGTTACTGTGGGTAGAGGGTGTTAACTTTGGTTTATGTAACGCTAAGTTTTGTAAGATACGTTTCATAAAGCGGGTTTTTTTAACCTTCGTATAAGTGAATCCTATGCACTCATCCGCTCAGGATGAACACGCATCAATGAGGAACGAACCAATAAGTCAGAGTTTCAAAACTTGTCCACACATTTTCCGAAAAGCTGCAAAAGCTTTCATATTGGGAGGGGTGACCTCTAAAATTATTTGTGGTGGGGTGAAAAATTATCGTTTCATGTGTGTAATGGAGAGGAAAGCGGTTGTATAATAACGATAATTTTTTTAGTTCTGAAATTACGGACAATCCCTTTTGACAAATGTGTTCGCCACGTATATTTATGGTGTTTCTTAACTTCAAAATGATACAAGTTCGTGTGGAATGTTTGATCTTTTCCAACTCTACGCAATCATGCGTTGGTTTCAGAACTTGGTCTCCTCCATATCCTGAATGGTAGCTTACGCTACCTAGAAAAATTGTCTTTATGCAGAATAAGTGTAAATAGTTAATATATAAAGTGTGGTTTTTCACGCTTGATGGTATGGTTTGTTCACTGTATATCTGTTTCTAACTATTGTATGGAATTTCATGTTTTGCTTTTGTTACTGCTATTATTGTAAAAATATAATAATTATTATAACTACCGTTATTAATTGGTTACGTTCGTAAAAATGGCGTAAACCGGGTGCATATAGAAACTAACATCAATTTTAATATGAAATGTTGCTGCTAAGTGTAGTACACTTCGTTGATCCTCTCGTGTACACTTCGTTGATCCTCTCGTGTACGCTTAGTTGATTCGGCGCTAATTTCTATAATCGCTGCTGGGTAAATTTGGAACACAAATTTTGTTACACGCTGACAATGGCTTATAACCGTAAAATTAATGACTGAAATGGGAACACCGAAGTAAGGTTATTTGTGAGGTGCCCTTCAATTTCTTTCAGAAAAAAAAATAGTTGTTTCGTTCCAACATTTAAATAATTAATTTTTTGCACTCTTGTTAGCAATGTAATCGGCAAGCGTTCCGAAAAATAGCTTCCTTCCATCATTCATTTAGAACAAATCATTTGCAAGGCAGCATTCTTCGTTTAATATCAGGGAACGCAATACGAAGAACCAAAGTATTCTACAAAAATATGTTTCTTTTGTACCACCATACATAATAACATTCTCTGTAAGCTGAAAACTGTGTAAAACAGGTACCGTACTTGTTATCAATTTACATCATATCTGTCGATACACTTTTGTAATTGCAGTGAATAAAATAAATATATGTTTCAATTTAATATTTGTTTCAACACAATTGATTGACCCGTTCTTGAGATTTTTACTCCAATCTGGTAAACTCTGGATTATCTGCGGATTAGATAGCGAGCAATGGTATCCGACACGAATTATTTTTCTCACCCCAAGCTCTGTAATTTGCCTTATTATGAAGCTAGAAGGAACAGTAACAGAAGCAGACCATCCACAGTAAAGCGTGTTCAGTTTCTTTAATTATGATAGAGACTTATTTGACAGAATCACAGTGCTGCAATAATATTTGTTCGTTTGCCATATTCTCACGGAGGTCTGAAGCAGCACCATATTATTAAGAGAAAAATTCTCAGGAACAGTATTTGCAATTTTTCTGTGGGGAACAATGTAACGTCTAGTTTGCAGGCTGTGTGCGATTTCGGTTATCAGCGTCCACAGAGCTGAAAATCTACTGAATCATTTTTCCTCGATATGCACTGACAGAAATATCTGTCACATCTCAATTATCATCAAAAGGGGACAAAAACCTCTCTGTGGCTCAGGTGCTAGCGTTCCAGCTCAGGAAGTCATTCGTGATCAATTACCGGTGGGGGTCACAAAAAAAATTATAGCTTTTCACATTAATGCCCCAGTTCATGTAGTATTGACTACTGAAAAGCGAACCTTCCTTCCTCTGTTCACCTAGTATCAAACTAAAACTAACAACTCCTACTAACCCCTCACGTGGACCAAGTTGATGGTAAACCCAGCTAAGTAAACTACACACACACACATATATATATATAAAT
>NNCF01127695.1:106812-157646 GCA_002313205.1 Laupala kohalensis | reverse complement strand
ACATAAGGGGGGAACAAGAAATTTTTCGGACCATATTTTGACATAATTTTGCGTAGATATAGACGAGGATCGTGTACAGTGTGGTAGAGACCTTCCCAAGGTGGTAGCGCAGGGCGATAGCAAATGCGTGGAGGTTGCGGGGCGGGCTCCTTGACGCAGGGCGCGCAAGGCTTCATGGAAGCGTACGCGTCCTTGAGCAGCTCCGCTAGCGCGGACACCTCGGCCTGTAACAACACTGCGCCTCGTCAAGCGTCCAATCGTCACTCTCGTGGGGGATGCATGCGTCATCTTTGTATTAAGACTTTTGTTTTGATAGATCTGACATCGCGAAGTATACTGTATCATATCGGATGTGGGAAACCTCAGCAAATATTAGTAATTAAACTAACTTATAACAAAATTTCAATATACTACAGAAAAATCAAGACATTCTGTTTCGGAAAATAGAAAAAATAAAAGGGCTGACTAACTTAGTAGCACACTCGTGAACTAACCAAAATAAATCAAAATATTATATAAGTTTTTCGTCCCACGCTCGTGTGAACTACACGTGTGTATATATCAGGTAAGGTTTCTCTCCCATTCCAGAGAAATGTTGGTCCAGTTCCGTTATTCCCGGAATCCATTCCCATCTCTCCAAAATGCATAACGTAAGCAAATAGGTAAAATATAAGTAAGGTCATTGTTGAATTCTCTCGGGTTGAGGCAAAGCTACATATGATAAATAAAATAAAATATGCAACTTAGATAATTATTATTAATTTATTTTTAATTTGAATCACAACAATTCGTCTACAGATTTTAGACACCCTTAGGTCTTATATTGATAATAAATTGAATATATAATGGTTGAAGAAATAAATTCATATGCCTCGTATTATCAGTAGCATACTTTTAAATAATATGGGTGAGACATTAATATAAACCTTTTCATCTATAACTTGTAAATAGTGTAATAAAAATATTCTAAGATAAAAATATTTTTCGTTCGCTTTTACCTTCAATGAAACTGTTAACATATGTCAATGGATGTGTAGTAGAGGTATATTTAGTAGAGGAGTCCCCTTTATCATGAACTGAGGCGTGTGCCGGGATAGGTTTGAACCATGATTGTGATATTTGTATATGCTTCAACTGAAGAACTATACGTGGCATTTTCAAACTGATCTTTCACGTGGGAAACCTGAACCGTGGAAGAGATGCCTCATGCTGTTTAAATTATAAATAAATTCCATGATGTCTAGGTCAAGAAATCGCGCTGCATTGCAATACTGACCCTCCTGCCGCGCGGGAGGCAAAGTTCAGTCGAACGGAACAGGAGTAAGAAGTGTCCTTGATTATTGTAGAAAATAGTAGAAGCTACTGGAGCAAGACTGTAGGGTTTAGTGACTTTTAACGAACATATGTTTTCATCTCGTACCCTCCAATCTCCCAATCCTTTTTGAATCTTCTAACTGTTGAATAAAAACTGATTTTATTCAACTAACTTTTTACTAACATCAACAACGAAAAAATGTTAAGCATATGAAATAATAACTACGGTTAATCTTCGGAAAAGTATATTGGTTTTGACCCGAATTAAGAGCATTGGAGGACTGTATGAGTTGGACAGTTTTCACCCCCACCACTTAGGCAGCAAAGAGAAGATAACATTTATTCGCATACCGGACTTCTTTTTTATCTTAACCACCCGGACACGGATCTAAAAACACGTCATCCTTGACGTAAAAAGGAATATTTTTAATTCAGTTGGTAATTTTAACTTCATTAATTCAATATTTTATGTTGAACCGCAAAGAAATGCGTACGAGCTCCGATACTATCTTCATACACGTCATTCAACCGCTTCGCATAAACGGAGCCTCTACGGAAGTAAGTCTTCCGATGAACCCAACGGATACTGGCTGAGTTGGACGTCAATCTGCCCATCCCATTCCCATTCCCATTCTATTCGACATGATCTCATTCTGATAACAAGAGCCTTGGTTTTTATGTATTATTTACATTACTCTGTTAGGAATGAGCCGATTTCAATTCTCGATACTTCCCGCTATAACTGTACCAAACAATCGCGTACCTTTTTTTTCATTTAGTATGACACAAAATTCGATTCCAGAAAAAAGCGAACATGAATATCCTCGTTTTACTATATTACATTGTTAAATAAATCGCTGCTTATGTTCACTGAAATACTTCTTCGCTGTTAGGTCTATTGGTTCTTTGCACTCAAACCAAATTTGTAATAAAGATGAATACAACCCCATAAGGGAAGGTCAAAACAACAGTAGGAAAAATAAAATAAGAATACTATAACTCTAGAACTACTTATATGAAATTTGTATTTTTGACAAGACTGTAGTAACCTTGAACGTGAAGTTCTCTCCTTTCAAACTCAAGATTGAGACCTGCATTTATTCTCGTTTTAGGACTTAAATTACTTCTCCATATATTTAAGAAATATGATTCTCATGGTTCTCAAAATTTTTTCGATTATTAGCTCAACAATATGCCAGTATTTCATTTTGTTTATTTACAACAAGAAAAACAATCAAGCTTCGATGAGGTTACACCACGAAACAAACATATTTGTAAACCATAATACGAATTCGTGTGATTATCGGGTACATTTCGAGGATTCCCTAGTGAAATCAACTGTGCTAAAATCGAATTTCCTGTAATAAATAATGTTCACCTACTTGAAACGATGGATCGAGTTGCACCTCTATTGCTGTTAACGTTTTCTGGTGTTTACGTTCATATTGCGGTGTGCTTAGTTCTCATCATGTTTACTAAATTACTTGGCTACGATGTAAACATAAGAAAGACGTTCAAAAACATTGCGTGTTTCAGAACATTTTGAACATATTCCTTAGATTTGTGAGGTTTGGTTGCAATAAAGTAAAATAGTAAAATAGAATGATGAATAAAAATATGCAAATCTTGCGCATCGAGATTCAAGAACACATTTTCGTAGCAAAAAAAATATCATTTCCCTTCAACGAATTTGCGTTTATGATTGGCGGTGATTGTTAAAATTTTAATTTCTACTGCAACCTTGTTTAATAATAAACTTTTATTCAGCAATATATATTCGAAACAAACCAATAAATATTCACTGTTGTAACATTTCAACCACTCTAGCTAAAAGAGTCGGTCATTTCCAAAACCTGTAAATACTCTCCCAAAAGAAATAAAATACCAATGAGCCCGTGAGGAAACTACGCGAGGGTACCAATATATCGTGAAAGCAGTAAATGGCATGTACAAAGTTGTTCATTATTTTAAGATTTATAAACGTAGTTAACTTAGTCGATGAATTCTAGATTCATTATTATCGTCAAACCGTGAGTATCGTCACCTAGAACAGGCAGATAATGAACTGACCACATTTCCATTATTTATTTTGAAACACAATCCCAATATTTAATTTCCCCCATTGGAATTCTCTGATTTTTCATCTATTTTCGGGGTCTTATCCAAACGTTGTGCCAATTTCAAACTTATCTAAATTATTTCCTGTAATACTCCCTTTTTGAGGTAATTTGTAACCCTTTTTATCTAAACGCAGTCGAGAACGAGGTGAAGAACACTCGATGGACTAACTTCGTTATGGGTGGCTGGATTGCTTTGCCATCAACATACCCGAGTTAAGCACAGCACACAGTGGAACCTTTCATAGTGCAAGCTGTCTTCACCAGGCACGTGTCGCCCATTAGAAGGCACTAAAGCGACTTCCCCGGAAATATTAATCTGTCACTTTATATTTCAGAAATTTAGGAATGGGCTGTTTGCTGTGTTGGAATTATATGTTTGGAAATCGATTGATATAAAAGGAAACAATGAGAGACTTCCCCAGCTCATTTGCAATGTAACCTCCAACACGACTACGTCGTGAATAAAGCGTAGTAAATACGTTTGTGCGTTTCATTTCTTCGAGCGATCTCGTGGTAAGAACCTGCGATTCTTAAGACCGTCTAGTGAATAGGTCTTCCACGAACATAACTCCCGTCTCCGCTGACAGCGCATCGATAAATGAAAACAAACAAATCCCTTTCGTGAATCTCCAGTCGTCAGCATCGTCAACAAATCGTGGGGACTCAAGTAGCCGATGAAAATAATAAATAATAACAAATAACACCGAGGACCTTACAAAAATATACATGAATGGGAGAGTGATAAAGGAGAACCTATGATTACAGGGTCCGTCCCACGATGATGTCCCGTTCCAGCAGTGTGCGGATACGCCGTACGTAGATCCCTAAAGCTCGCTTCACACGATACATTTTGTGCTCCAAAATGGCATGCATAGTTCCATGAAGTCTGCTGTATAGTCTCGAATGACAGAAAATGACGTCACAGCTGTGTGCGCTGCACTCTGCCGTGAAAGACTTGGGAAATAGCATATGTTCCATTTTTCGTGCAGTTTTGCATGCAAAGTTGGAGTGTAAACCAATGAAAACCTGAGTCTTGTCCCGTGACTGTGACAACTAATGGCCCACCGTTCGAAATAGGACTAGCACTGATGAATTATCGCTCAAGTAAACAAAATACAATTTATTTATATTAATAGATGTGCAAGCACTGTTTTTTCGTTTATTTTCCTACTTTCATTTTAAGTATACTTTACGTATGTTTTTTAGAATAAAGAGGTCGTGTATGTGAGATTGCCACGTCGTGCCAAAATATCTGCCTGTGCTCATGATGTTCAAGTAGTATTCTTTTACGCTGTAGTGCTCCGCTATCATAAAAAGACATGGTCGATTTGGTACAATCTGGTAAAATGTGACAAAGGGATCACGTATTACTAAACCTACCGCTCAGGGTCTTTTATCAGTTAACAAATAAATATTTAAAAATACCTTTGTATTTTTAGATCCGAAAATCTTTATGAGTGATCAAAAGGAAGAACCTGTTAGAAGTACTTCAATAAGGTAAACAAACTGGTAAACAATAAGATTATGTAAACTTCAAATGATTTTATATTTTTTGTTTTTATATTTGAAACGCCATTCTATAAATTATACTGTCGACATAATCCTTTACCTAAATTTCAATTTATTTATCTCAATTATACACATTAAATGCAATTTGTTATCTTGTTTGTTTGTTGTTTTTTGTGAAACTATTTATAAGTCACGTACAATTTCAATTTTTTGTATGTATAATGTTTGCTTTAGAAAAGTATAGATCTAATGCGAAAATAAATTAATTATTTAGTCTTATAAGAGCCACGCAGACCTCACGTCCTGCAAGGAGCCACGTAGTTCACCTGTCGAGATCCGACTGTTCAAGATGTAAATTTAATTTTCTACTTCTGCTAGCCATACCGGAGAAAATGGCTAGAATTTCGAAGTTTCGTTCAAATTTTGTTCTTCTTGATTTATAGATGAATAAATATCTGTTTCTCGGTCGGATGACCAAGCAGCCAACAGTCACGGTACCTTAGAACAACGTCCAGAAAGAGTCCCTTTCACAACACTTTCTTTCGCTCTTATGAGTTAAAATGTACGTGACTGAAGATATCTTCAGGAATGCCACCAGAGTGTTGTGAGGGACCCTCTACTCTTAGAAACAGACATAACAAATTGGACGAAATTTAATAGGGCCAGAAGTGCTTATGCCAGATCTATCCAACTTATCTTAGCACGTGAGCCATTTTTGTGCACTATTGACCGATCGGGTCAGCACGAGATGAAGTTTGGCAAAATATTTTCCAACGAGAAAAACTACTTTATAAATAATTATTTGATTGGAGATATATTAATTCTCATAAACAAATTTTATTATTTCATACTGGAAAAATTAAATATTATATTTCTTTATTTTAAAAAGGTTTTGTAAATGTTTCATGTTATAATAAAAAACATAATATACTGCATGACGTGGTAAACCCGAACACAATTTTATACTTTCGCCCATCGAACACACCCCATTAATTGTGACAGCTCAGATTTATAACAAAGTTGTGAACCCCCAACCAACGTTTGACGAAAATGAGGGCATTTCGAGGACTGTGATGTACTTACTTTTATGCTTACAATGCGATGGATGAATTTTATACTCGTTTTTCGGACCAGTCCATACAATACTGCTCCATTTGCCCATTCTATATGATTTGGTACACTCCCTAATATTGTCTCCTTCAGGATTAGGTGAAATGAAAATTCTTAATTCGTATTCATTTTAATTTTCGAACAGAAAGTGCATATAAATTTTATTTAGCGCTGTCCAACTGGCGGTCCGCAGTCCAAATGCGGTCCCTGCAAATTATTTTACAGTTTACATTCATCTTTTTAAACGCTGGAACTCAACATTATATAATAAATATATGCTTTCAGGATTAATATTTGACGTGGAGTGTCTCGTGAGAGAAAATAGAAAATTGAGTTCGTAATTACTTCGTCATACAATAAAATATGAAAACATTTTATAATAATATTTAATATTAAAAAACTTTACAAAATATAGAAACATACTATTTATTATTTCCAACTTTAAATGATATAATTTGTTGATGAGAATTGAAATATCGTGTTATGACCCATTAGTTGAATTCGTCGGGCAACATTTTCCAAACTCTATCCCGTCGTAACGTACATAATCGATCAAAAGTGTATACAAAATGACCCGCGGGCTAAGAGATGTTGGACAGCTCTGGTTTAATTAGTTAGAAATAACCATCTTTGGATATTCATGTTGTCTTCGTGCATGCATCCCCACAGAAACTATCGACAATTAATATTGTAAATATAACTATTAAATGTAAAAACACAATAGTTATTCCCAAATAGCCTCATTTATTGAAAAATTGTATTTTACTAATTTCCACTTGAAAGGAATAATCATTTCATCTTAAATACTTTTTATTCTGAAACAATTAAACTTGTGATCCCCCCTCACACAAAAAAAACTATTGTGCTATATCGTAGAAGAATAAAAAGGACCATGATCAACAAAATTCTGAAACATTTCAAATGTATATCAATATTTTTTCTAGTTATCAACTTAAAACGAAAAAATAGCTAAAGAAGGCAATTTACAGATCAAGGGAAATATTGTATATTTTATAAACTCTTTATGGGATACGTTCGGAAGAATGTTTCAGAATACGAGTTTTCTTAACTTTACAGAAAAAAATTTTTAACCACTTTTTTTCAATATTGTTATTAGTACTAATTGATAAATATGCTGTTTATTCCTTTCAATGCTTCTGAGAAGAAAAGTAAGCATAATATTCTAACGGTCAATGGTCGAAGGCCACCCCTTTGTTATTAGGGAAACATTAAAGAAACATCAGAAATCCAATGCTTTTTAAATATTTATGAAATTTATTGTCAGTTATGTTTCATTCAAGAGAATTTATGCTATTGCATTATGAATTCATGGACTCTCTCCAACAGGTAACCTCTTTTCTCGGTTGAGAAGCTGTGTTCACAATAGAGGAAAGACTTATCTTTAACTCATTTGTCAGGTAGAATATGAGGTTGAAAGTTAACAACAAAAAATATTGCTCCCAAAAAAGAAATAAAATGCATGTGACGAAAAATGTTGTTACCTTATGTACTTATTTCCAGTGAAAATGAATACATCTCTTCCGGTACAGTATGGAAATAGTAACTTCAATTAATTTGTTTATTATCTTATTAACAAAAAAGGCGCTACTGCGTACTTGTTTTCAAACTTTATTAATTATTTCATTTTAATAACATTTGATCTCTTGCTTGAATATAGCTTGATAAAAATTTAAAAACTGGAGACAAAATTTTAAGTGTGTATGAAGAGGGACAGCTGAGTGTGTTGTGTGTAGAAGACAATAAATGGAATTAATGTATCTTTTGTTATAAATGGATTTTCGTAATCCAAAAAATTTAGCCGAGATATTGCAAACAAAAAAGTCTTATTCCACCCCCCCCCCAAAAAAAGACAACTTTTTTAGTTCTACGGCGTAATTGGTTTAAGGGCTTTGTTAGTGATCGGCACTTATGGCCGGCTAGTTGTGACCGGAGTGACCGAGATAACATCATCTATGACATTGTCTATACTAAATTCATGTAACTTCACTCAAGGAAAGAAGCATAAATGGAAACGGGAACGCACTCTTTATCCGTTTCTTGTAAAGTAGTAGCAGTAAATTAGATGATTGTCCTACATGTGATCATTGATAGATTGTAACTGTTCTCTTGACAATAATTTATTAATTAATTTACTTATTCGTTGCTAATCTAACTGGCTTAACGCTGGTGCAGACTTGTTCACATTTTACGTCGCCTTTGTTCATAAGGGTAAAGATAAAGATGCCTTGCATTATGTTAGCGTATTTATTGCCAACATGGGCACTCAATTTCATTGACTTTCCTTTATGGGACTCTTCTGTTCTTTTTGCATCTAGCATGTGGAACGAGTAGTACCTTGTGTCTTAGTTTGTTTGCCTCATTAACTTGTATTATTTTACTGCACATAGGTTTTTTCTACTACTATATTCGAATATTACTTAAATTTAAAAAGTTGGCAATTCGTGTTACATAGCCACATTAAATTATTTTCGGTTTAGTTACATGACGTTGAGCCTAGGCCAACGACCTAAAGAGTAACGCAGCTTGGTCACCGCCAATCAGTAGTGACCGTAGTTGTAGAAGGCAATGTTAATTGACCGCGACCACTCAGTCACAAGTGACAGGTCTCTAGTGACCGAGAGAAATAGGATACTGTGCTCTGTCGAACAAGGAACACGCATACATGTGTGTGTGTGCGCGTGAATTTTTGTGTGTTCTTTGTTGAGCTATCACCAATAAAGAGCGTGTGGGGGTGGTGACATCGACCATAGACCGTTCGTGACGCGAGCGCAGTCCGCCGTCGGCCACTCGCCTGATGAAGATGGGCCGCAGGCGATGGTTATAGCTTGCCTGGTACGTTGTGGTCATGGTGTCCTGCGCAATACGGGCGCACATGTCGTGAGGGGGATCCGTCAGCATGGTTTGCAGCAACGGGAACTTCTCGTAGAGCTGCAAAGCGCGACAAGACGCGGCAGAGGTTTCCTCTGCGTCGCACCCTTCCTACCACCCTCTTTCAACCCCCTCGAGGGTGAATTAGCTTCAAATTATTCTCGATTTTGGTTCGAATTAAAGGGGGGTGGGAAACCGGGGAATTACCCCCTTTTTCGCCTTTTTCCACCCAACTTCTGCATCTCATGTTATTTCCCAACCAGGTAAAATAAACCCACCTCTTTGATTATCGTTGATAATTGACAAAGTTAAATAATTATTTCAACTAATATGCCAACAATGTTTCATACGTTCATTATAAAAATCTTTAGAAATTTTTATTATAAGTACAATAAATTAGGCAAGTTCAAAGAAGTTAATATAATTACTGCAAATAGTAGATTATAATTAAGTTCAAAATTACTATTTAATTAATAGCATTCATGTTATACCTGAATTGAATTAAAATATCACAGACTATGAGGTCCTTTTCAATGCCCCTCCCCCAGAAAAATGACTATCTTGACAATTTTGGTAAGTACTGTATTGGATTATGAAAAGACAAGCTTCGGAAACTTCCCCCTTCTATATTTCCCACACAGGATAACATGACAGCTCATTTTTTCAATCCAATACATATTCTCAATGCATCAAAATCGTTCTAAAAAAATAGGAACATAGACATTTTTATTCGGTTCACTGCCTGATTCTAGAGATAGAACCGATCTCCATAACCGGTCCTAAATCCGAATAACAATGTTTGAAAAACAAAACAATTTCTTCATTATTACTTATAACAAGACTTATAACAAGAAATCATTTTTATTTCACACGCACCATACAGACTCGGGGTCCTGGGAATTGTGTCCTATGAACAAAATGGAGATTTCTCACCTCTCCAGAGACACTCGTAGCCAGAATTTTATTTAAAAGTCCCAGACATCTCGCAAAAAAATTGATACTCGTTGGAAATAATTTAAAAAAATACATTCATAACTATTTAATCTTCCACAGAAATAAATGACAACCTTATAGTTTTAATATTTGTTGAATTATGAATGTTCTTTATTGAAATATGTGTGCCAGACACAAAATTATATGCCTTCGAATTTAAAGCTGAATAAAAAAAGACATGTCTAACCTTAAAACTAATTAAATCAGATTTTCCTTCAATTTATTCTGCTTTTCATGGTATTTAATTAAGTATAAAATATTTTGTATTTAGATGATAAAGTAAGTGTACCAGTTTTGAATCAAGGAGTCACGTTTAACATTTTGTTACTTAAAAATGCATTGTAGTATCGACACCAAATTTCAATACATTATAAACAAGATTTTTTTATAAGTAACAATTTTTAAACTTTATCTTATAGGTTAAAGTTTTTGTTAACTTTCTGAAATAATTTTTTTTTGAGTGGGGAGACGCAGAAAAACCTAAATAAATGCATTGTGATAAAGTTTTCTTAATAGGTTTTTGATGATAAGTTGTCGATTTTGTATTCTTTGATGTCTAGGGAAGCTGCGCTCGGCGGTGATCCACCTGATCTAGCCAATATAAATGTCTATCAATGTAAAATCAGTATTTATTTTGACAACAAAAAGTTTGTTTTGGACTAATGTTCCATTTAAACGAGCAAATCCCAAGAACCACTTGTGTTAATGGTGGTAATTATGTATAATACTTGTTTCATAAAAGTACTGTAGTTGAATTAAACGCAGAAAGGGACTTGATCTTCATTGGGACTCGAGTATGTAAGAATATGTTCAGGTCGCTTTTTTTGTAGTTCGTCTAGGAGTAGGTATAGAAAGTAAATAACAGATGCTCAAGTCGTATATGTGGTGAGAGGCGAACCCTAGACCAAGTACCGTGTCTCATCTCAGGAGATTCTCATACCTCGGTGGCCAGCTGAGCGCGCGAGCCGAAACAAAAATGGGCATTGCAAATTATTGCACTGCAACAAAAATGGCGGACTTGTCTGCCACCTGGAGGGGCCTGACTTTTTCCGCCAAAGTAGTGGATCCAACCAGATATTGCTTCTCTCTCTTACGTAGTGCCTTCTCTCCCTGGCGTTATACCCCATTCAAAGCTAAATCGAGTCAGCCCGCTTTCGGTCACAGATAAGAGATCACGGAGATAACGCTCGCTGTCCATACCACTGAGCCTACATATCGTGGGCGTCATCTCCGCGAGCTCTAAACTTTGACCAAAAGCGAGCTGACTTCGGCTGCCTCAACTTAGCTTTACTGGGGTATAGCATTGTGGAAGATACATATAACAACTTTGTCCTCTTTGTAATTTCTTCACCTTCGCCGAAATCTTTTCTTACTTTAATTCAACTATAGTCTCTTTGAACCTAGGGAGAAGAGCGCTCTCTACCTTGCGAACGAAAGCGCCAGGTTGGTCGCAGAAGCAGGCATCCCCAGTGGGTGGGGGACCGCACTGCGATCCGGAGCACCCTTTGAGTCCCGGGCAGCCCGCAGCCGCTCCGCCGCCCGGTCCGCCGGGACTGCATACACACACACACTTTTATTGAGGGTTCTTTTTCTTCAGGCTCGGCAGAGAAACAAAAAAGAATTATCTTCTTTTAGTATCATGAATTTACATATTAACCATTAAAAATAAGACAGTTGTTATTGTAGTATTTGTAAATGGGAAATGTATCATCTTATTGAAGCTCATCTACATGGAGCGATAGGAGGTAGGAATTGGGGGGTTGACTATTGTTAGTATGTGGGCCGCTTAGCTAGGTTTACCAACAACTTGGTCCACGTGGAGGGGTTAGGAGGAGTTGTTAGTAACAGAGTATATGATAGGAGGAGGTGGATAAGAGGAAGGAGGAGAGCTCTATGAACTGGGACATTAGTATGAAAAAGCTACAAATGTTTTCTGGCCTCAACGAGAATTGAACCCGGGATAACTTGGTGATGCGATAGAACGCTACCACCTGAGCCATGGAGGGGCATATAGCAGCTAAAGATATGCCTCTCTCTTTATGTCAATGAATTCTGACTGCGTTACCCATAGAAAGGAATTGTGTTATTTGCTATTGCTAAAGGGAGGAGAGGAGTATACCTAGGAGTATACATGGTTGAGCTGCAGCAGTTGGCGGCGCAAGAACGGATGCAGATGAGAGCGTTGTCCTTTTCCGGCCGGAAGCGTTCAGAACCAGCTGCTTGAGTTAGACACAGCGGCGTTCAGGCGCATGACGAGCGAGCCGAGATAAAGTCAGCAAAATGCTTCCACCTCCCACGGACCGCCCACATGAACAGAGTAACCTAAGGAAGCTCTTTTGATTCTTTGTCTTGAGGCTGATCTGAGACACACTGGCGCGTATTCAACGGCGTTGATACTTTTTAGCTTACTGACACTGATACACAAAACTGATTTTGTTATCGCTCCAAACTCACATTCTTCGGTCTGGGCGTAGTTAGTCGAATCATTCTCCAGATTGGGGAATGCCTCAATAGATATCATGAATTATTAAAATGTGGAGGTATTCATGAAATGGTTTTCATGTAAATAGTATTGTTAGATATCTTAATGTAAGATAATCAGTAATAATTGATTATNTGTCTTGAGGCTGATCTGAGACACACTGGCGCGTATTCAACGGCGTTGATACTTTTTAGCTTACTGACACTGATACACAAAACTGATTTTGTTATCGCTCCAAACTCACATTCTTCGGTCTGGGCGTAGTTAGTCGAATCATTCTCCAGATTGGGGAATGCCTCAATAGATATCATGAATTATTAAAATGTGGAGGTATTCATGAAATGGTTTTCATGTATACAAGCGATGGGGGGGGGGTCAAATATCGCGTGAACGATACCGTAGTATATGGATTTTTAAGAATAAATTACGGTCTTGACGAGATTTCAGTTATTATTACGCATAAATCTATTATAAGAAAATGACGTTTCCCTTGTGATGGGTTCAGTCCATCTCATCTTATTTCAAGATTTGGAGGTTTTCTTTGTACAAAATATTCTATGGTGGTGTCATCTCTTCTGATACATCTTCGGATATATTCCGTAAGATAGTAGGAATTCTTAAAAGTCATAAACTCATGCAGTTTAATCAATTTTTGAGAAGTTTTGGTCTTACCAAAATTTATCAATATTTTTCAGTTTAGGCTATTCCTTCCTTGATTTTGATAAACTCAAATTTCCTTTTCTTCCTGAGAGTTACTCTGTGTGTGGCTGCTCTTTTCTGTAGGAGGTGGGAAGTAGGTATTGACTAAATCTCGTAAAACTGTGATTGACAAAGATTTGATTTGACAACACAAATTTTAATGAATTTCTTTGAAATAATTACATGTCTTTCGTAATCTGAACAAGTCTTCTCCAGATTAAGTTGCTATCTTTCCAACGTTCATCCGAAGACTATCGTGAATGGAGAAACAGCCCAACTCGAAGCGGATTCAAAAAGTTATTCAGAACTTTAGGAACCCCTAGGAAAAAATTCGTAATTCCAACAACATATTTTAGAATGTGTGTCCCTCAACCGGAACAAAGGGGACGTCCCTAAGTTACATAAAGCAAAAATTACAAATTGTGTACATTCTCCCTCCTCTCCAAAACGTACTGCTGACGATACATTGTATTCTTTCCTTCCCCAATAATAACGCAACGCAAGCCCAAACTCCCCTCGGTTAAAAAAAAGTTTTTTGTGCTTTTCGGAAAATGTTGAGACAAATTTTGACTCAATTACGTAATTTTCTGTTCTTATTGTTCACTGCTCTCACGAAGAAGTTCAAGGGATGGTTCATAAATAACGTCATGGCCTTGGTGGGAGATGGTGGGGGGTGGGGGGGTTGGCAAAACCTGACGGTACGTGGTAAGGGTGAGCAGGGATGTTTTAAATAACGTGATGTTACATTAAGGCAAAATTTCCTACTATAAAATCCAAAGTCTTATAATCCCTTACGCACCATTTTCTTCGTGCAACACCTTCGACTTTTATAATCATCTTAAGTATGCAAATAATTATATTTTCTCCTTGAATTGCTGTTTTTCATTCCTTAAGAAGGGATGAGGCGGGTCGTTTTGTGAATTTCAATGAAAAAGTGCCCTATAATCATACCCGGAATAATTAGCGTTTCATAACAACAATGCCAACACACACTACCCTGCGGTGGGTCTCGATATCAAGAACCTCCTTCCTATGCATACTGTGTCATGAAATTCACGCTTAAGTTCCAAAGTGAGTCCGGGAATGTCGATTCCGTGAACAATACCTCAAGTTAAATATCCCACTCGATCAACTGCGTCATAAATGTTATTAAAAATTACTCCTTATTACATGGAAATCGTATATTTGATTACATTTACTATTATTTTAGTTTAAATAATTTCAATAAAGCATGACAATAAAATAAATATAATTCAACATAATTTAGGAATCGTACAATTCGGAATTCAAGAATCTTATTTATTTTTATTTAGAAATCTGTTTTTAAGTCGGTACGGTTATTCGTAAATTGGATAGAATCCGTCGAGAACAGTTTTGATTCGGTTTGGCTTGTGAAACAAAGTGAGAAATTCTAAGAAATGTTAAAAACTGGGAGGAAAACTAAGAAATGTTAACGAAAAGTATAGGAATAGAGAAAAATATTACCATCGGTTATTTATGTTATACAGTGTTTCAAAAATCCCTGCTAAAAATTACGTAAATAATTTTAAAAATTATATAGTCGAAAAGAATTATGATGAGGCGGGGGATACTAAATGAGAACAAGAAGAATTCGTTCGTAATTTGAAAGCATTGTGTCTACTATCATGAGTTTGGGCTCTANAAAAAAAAAAAAAAAAAAAAAAACTATCATGAGTTAGCATCTCAGGTTCCAATTCCTAATTTCTTTTTTTCTTTGTCAATCACAGTTCTTGCACTTCATTGCATTCAAACTGTCTGATTCAGAGTGATACAGTTTACAAGAAGCTCATGAACTAGCGATTGATTATTTCTGTTATTATTCAATTACGTTTTTACGATAATAAATTCACTAGAGGATGATAAAGAAGTCTGTTGTTGTGTTAATAAACTACAAGACAAAACCATTTATTATTCAATCGATTTGCGTTATATGATTTCAAAGTTCATATTTTAATCAAGATTGCGCTATTATCAGACAGTTTGTATGTGTACAGAAGGAGTGGTCCATTTCTGAAACAAATTACACGTATCTCAAGTCACGTTTTCAAGAAGTGGTTTTTATCTGAAAAACAACACTTCGTTAGATCGGTGTTATTAATGTACATTATAGTAAAGATTTTCAATTTTCTTTGTCTAGCAGTATACATAATATTTCACCATTCAAACCATAATCAATTATTTTTACAGACTGCAACCCGAGATCCATGACCACTCCTTCCGTATTGCACCTTTTGCGAATTCTCCTTCCCCTTTTCTCAAAAATTGTTTTCCAGCATTGGTCGAAGATTTTGATGTATTTTACGAGGGGAAGATCTAATGAGATGGCAAAAACTAATGAAAACAATGGTCTTCGACGCAAATATTCAGAAATGCGAGTAATGACCATGAATATCCATCGTCATTATTAAAACGCAAAAACACAAACGAATAACCAATTTTTATCGTATCTTGCTCATCAATATTCAGAGGAATATATTTTTTGAGATTTCTTCAATGTAACCAAACAGTAGAAGTGACAGACCAGGCTGCAGTCCGTTGTTTACCAATATTAGTAGTTGGACTGTTCCCCCTGGTTTTAAAATATTGTATCTTGAAGTCGATGCAATACATTGTGTTCTAACCTAAGATGTGTAGTCTATTTCTGCCAAAGAAGAATAAATGATATTCCATACAATTAGCGGTAAGAAGTCTTACCTTTTTGGAGAGTCACGGACCAGATAACTCACACGATGGTTAAAACATATCTCTTATTATTTTTAATAATTATCAATTATTTACATCTAAATAAAAAAATCCCTTTAAATTATTATATCGATCTTTCCTGGAATCACTATAAAATTTTAATTCCTCCTCCAAGATTGGAAATCGGCGACGACTCTGCGAGTACAAGTTTACATTTGTAATCTGATCTTTGTAACACTAACTCTAATGGTGAATAGTGACAGAGATCCTAATGTTTGGATTATAGGAGGTTGTTCAAAATAAAGTTCTGGTATAGAAGTACTCACACTTGAGGACAATGCCATACGTAATCGTGCTTGTAAGTTGAGTTGCGCAGAGGATGGCAGCAACAAGGCATCTGGCCAATTTAAGTCCTGCAAATATGACGTAAAATGTATATCTTAAAAAAATTGAACCTACAACATACAACGATTTATATGTTTGTGTACACAAAATAAAAAGAAATAAGACGGGTGAAATGTAAGGTTATTCGTAAATGTAGAAAATATGGGAGAGGCAAGGGAACGAAACGTAAAATCAAACTGTGAATTATGTCTAAAATGAAACATCTAAGTGTGAGCATAGTGGGATTTCTCTTTGAGGAGGCTCGTTAATACGATTCAGGATGCGTTTACGATGGATATACTTACTCACAAATGAACTGCATATATTTTATAAATGTTATTTTTAATTTGTTTAAACATAAAATTATCTCAATACAAAACATACATGTAGAGAAAAAGATATCCTGTATTCAGACTGTCTATACCAAAATATCTAACATGAAATATCTTAATTTAATCTAACTAAATAATTTTCATTGGAATCAACTTTTCCCCCATATTTTAATGATAATACAAAAGTAAACAATTAAAATATAATCTTTAATAATGTTTATTCACGATATTAGTGAGTGCCTGAAGTGAAATCATTTGCAGACAGTGCCGTCTTATAAATGTTTATATGAATACTTGAAGTGTAAGTTACATTTTTGCTCGGGGTCCCCAAAGGCGCGAGGCCCAATATGAGTAATTTGCCATTGACTCAGAAGACTCTGAGATTGCATTCTTATAATATCATCAAAGTAATATTTAAGTTATATAATAACTAATTTTCAACATAAAATTTTCCTGAAAAAATCCACTTCTGTTTGTAATATTATTATGTATACTACGTTTAATTTTCTCAGTAAATCATGGCTAATAGAGAGGTACGATATTGTGTTGTTTTACCTTTCATTTTTCGTAAGAGATTAAAAAAAGCGCAATTATATGTGTTGCTGCTGTGTTAATACATTTCGGTAAACTTAATGTTTCCAAGCCTGACAAAATGTTTTGGAATTACTCGTTTTGACGATGATACTGTTGGGGTTACATGGAATTTCTTCCAAATAAGTTGTGATTTAATTAATAGCGGTTGTTACTTTCAGAGACAAAAAATGTGAATAACGTTTTTGTTTTCTTACTTTTCTGTTGCGGTAAAATATTTCCCTCCAAGAGTTCAATAAAAAAACAGCATGACATCTTGCTCGAGGTAACATGCGTTACCAGCTCACATTTCTCCATTTGGTTTTCCTTCTCCCCAAAGCGAACGAGTGCAACAAGGAAGATTATACCCAAGACGGTAGGGTTCTTCTCTTGCGGGAACGGGGTCTCCTCGGCGGGGGCAGATCTTCCGCCGTCTCTATCGACCCTTCCGGTTCCACTCTCCCACCCGTCACGGACTTTCGTCGTCCCATCGAGTATTTCCGAGGCATTCGAGACCGCCTCTGCGTGTCAGACGACAAAGGGACATTGGTGCCCTCCGGAATATCGCAGATAGCTGGCGATCGCGACGAACCCCTAGAACCATATGTCTCTAACGTGCTTCCTGAACTCCCGCGGGAGGTTGAACTCACGGAACTGGTGCGTCTTGAGATGTCACTAGCCCCGTGGTTCGAAAGTTTCTGACCGAAGACTGTGACGGTGAGCCCGCGGGGATGAACCTTCAAAGAAATTGGTCTCCCGTGACCATGTCGATCGACAGGGGATTTCCGTTTCAATTGAGAAAATCTGTATTTGAATCCCGGAAATGGATCTACTCCTCCCGGAATCACACCCTTCCACTCGGGTAGAGTTTTCACTCGTTCTTTGAATGTTTTGGCGGATGCGGTGGATGTGGCATTGAAGTTGACGGAATTCTCGTTTTGGATGACGACACTTTTTTTCTTCCGAGCATTCTTTCTCTTGGCTTTAGATACCACGTTCTTCCGAGAAGCCGTGCTTTTCGTTGAGGAAGACTCAGATGGAGAATTCGTTAACGACTTGCGACAGGCCACTGTACGGACTGTTTTCTTCTTTTTTTGAGAGGTTTCGCTACTAACCGGATTGTTTAGACTATTGACGCTCTCAATTTCTGTGCATGCGTTTCGTTTATTGGCTCGCAATCTCTTTCCTGATGGCGTATTTTCATTTGAGAGAGGATTACTTCCCTCACCTGTACAAGATGCCTCATCGACTCGTTTCTTCGTCTCCGGTTCCTTTTCTGCTGATTTTTTTACATTCGTTGAAGGTCGTTTCTGCTCTGTTCCTTCTTTCACAGTCACACGGGCACTAGCTGCAGATTTCACACCGAGTTTTCCTGAATCTGCTTCCTTTGCTGCTATATGAGGATTTGTATCGTCTACCACATTGATTTGTGGATTATTCTGATGGTTGCATTTTTCTTGGCTAATTGAAATTTGAATGCGTAACGCAGATTTCTTCTTGCCATCAGATTTCTGATTAGGTTCTGCCACATGCTTTTCTGGTACAGTGATATTACACTCTTTGCTCGCCAAACTCGATTCCTTCTTTGCGGAAACTCCTTTGAGAGTACCTTCCGTTCGAGACGACAATGAATCTCCTCGGACTCGTGATCTACTCACTGGTAATGAGGCACTCTCAGATATTCTCACATCCTTGCGATTATCTTCCGAGCTATCAGGTTTAGGTTCATTTTTCACGCCGCACTTCGCTTTGGTCTTGCGCTTCGACTCAGAAACCGTTTGGCACGATTTCCGTCTTTTACTAATCGACGCCATTTCATTGACTCTGTTATTCGCCATACTCTCTGCACCGGGTGCGGAACATATTTGCTGAGCCGACATTTGAATGTCATGTAAGCGATTTTCTGTTAAGTACTCGATTTCTTCGTTCTTGCTATTTTCCTTCGTCGAAGCACTTTGCTTCATTCGAGTCGACGTATCCCTTCGCTTCCCTTTATCATCAATCATGCTCATACGTCTGTTGACATCTCTCACCCACTCACTAACACTTCCGTCCGTGACAAGATCGATTTTTTCGTCAGAAAATCGCACTCTTTTTCGCTCTTGTGACGCATATTTATCATCTGAACTCTCCTCTTTCCAAAATAGACGGATGGAAGAACTAATGGGTGGTCGTTCAATAACTCCCAGCTTGACACTTTCCAGTTTTATCGCTGATATTGAGTTGTTCATTGATTCAGCCTCTGGATTTGGTTCAGGGTCAAGGTTTTCTTTGTTGTCTGAAGGTGTTTGTTTTGAAGAATTGCCAATTTGTTCTGTATTACGACTTTCAGTTGTGTCCGTACAAGTTGGAGAATCGTTTCTGCTAATCATGGTTATTTGCTGTTCTTCTCTCGAATTAGTTTTAACTTTGCTTTCTTGAATATTTATTTCACTTTCTGTTCTTGGAAGAAACATTTTCTTGATGGTATCATTTTCTTTAACGGGGCATTTGTTAACATGCGTATCGTTTGGACTGCTTTGATTTTCTATCTGAACTCCCGTAACTTCAATTTGCTTCGTTGGATTTTCATTTTGAGACTTTGAATCTCTTGGCATGGTCTTGGCAATCACTTTTTCAAAAATTTTGGAAGTATCTTTATCATTTGTCTTAAAAATATATTTTGGTTTGTTTGTTTGCTCGACTTTTTTCGAAGCCTCTTTATCATTTGTCTTTGAAGTCTCTTTTGGTATGTTTGTTTGCTCCACTACGTTTCTGGGAGTATCTTTATCATTTATCTTCAAAGTCTCTTTTGGTTTGTTGGATTGCTCCAGAACGTTTTTAACTTCTTTTTGGCTTTTTCTTGTTTCTTTATGAGATTTAGATACCGTGGTTCCTTTCTGTTCTTTTGAAATCTCCTTGTTGGTTTTGGCATTGTCCTTTACTACTTTTGTAATTTCATTTTGGCTCTTGAATTGAAACATGGTTTGGTTCTTACACAAATCTTTTAGAAATATAGATATGTTTTTCTGATCCCTTAGAATCTCTTTTTGACTTTTTATAGGAACGGCCTCTTTTTGTTTTTTCTGATTATCTTTGGATATTTTTTGAGCAAGTTCGTCAATTTTTTCAGTGATAGGAATATCCTTTTGTCCTTTTGAGGAATCTGGCGGTAGTTTCTTTGGTTCTTTTGACATTTTTTCACTTCCTTTTGTTTGTGTCCGATTCTGAGGATTTTCTTTCTGACTCTTCGAAGTAAGAAGATTCTTAGAATTGTCTTTTTGAGTCTTACTTTCAGAGTTTTTAGAATCAGATGAGATAGAATTTTGAGATTCGTTTTTTACTTTATTATTAGGTTCCTTAGCAGTGTCATTTAATGTCTTTGGTATATCAGGTTCTGTTTTACTCTTTACCAGTCCTATTTCTCGCGTATTGCAAGCTTTTGTAAAATACAGCCGGCCGATATGCTTTGGTGGTGTTCCGAACGGTTGTCCTTCCTCTTGTTTTACTTCCACATTTTCAATTTCCTCAACCTCGTCAAAATTTTGAACATCGTCAAAAATGTCCCCGGAACTTGAGGAAGTACATGACATATCCTTGTCCGTAATAGAAAATAGATTATCTCTCTCCGACGCGGCTGATCCTTTCGTCTTCTTGTCTAAGCCCTTCGCGCTGGATTGCCGTCCTTCTACCGTAGAGAGTTCTGTGTCAGGACGAACCTCAACAGTTTGTTCTCTAACAGTAGATATCGTTCGTGCAGATGGTGGGGATGAAGGTACACATTTCACAAATAGGAGGCTTCGCACAGGACCACTGTACTTCTCTTCCTTTTCTACATGCCCTATCGTCGTATCACTTTTCGGTGTGGTATCACATGGGATTTCAATTGGTGATGCTACACGTTTCTTACCCTTCCTTTTGTCAGAACTGCTCTTCCTATTCTTTTTCACACTCACATTGGGTGAATTACTACCTGTTGTTCGTACCTTCTGAGCAACAGTGGTTGGCCTTATGCCACCTCCTGAATGCTTCTCGGAATTTCGAGAGTCAACGTTGCTTAGTGACGCCGTTCGCGCTTTAGTGGATACACTGCGAGATTTTTTGAATCTTGGAAACGTGTCGGATGGAATGTCTTCCGCCTTCTCGAACGGCGTGATATAGACACGAATGGGAATAATGTCCATTCGGGGACCCAATCGTTCAGAGCTTGTGTCAAGACTTTCAGGACTGTCATCTCGAGGGATTAAAGCACTTGGAGAGTCCGCGTCATCACTCGGCATAGGAGTGGAGGACAAGTCTTCCGATCGTTTAATCAAGGAAGTCTGATTTTGGAGAATAGAAGGCTTTGAAATAGCATTCACTTCAAGAATTATATTTTCAGCTAATGCTGATACCTCTCGTTCAAGTTCCTTTTTCTCTCTGGATTTTCTTTCTTCTGTTTCTGGTTCAGTTGATTCGTTCCGAAGATTTTCTTTTATTGAACTATCTCTCGGTACAATAGCTGAAAAAAAGCTTAGCTGCGATCCATTCTCTTGAACGAGGATTCTCTCAGATGTTTCATTTTCTCCTGAAGCTGACTCAGGTATTTTATCATCTTTGGATTGGTGTGGTTCCGATGAATTCACCTTCTTGGTTAAACGTATTTCCTCTTGACTACTAGATTTTCCATTCGCATTACTCAGCTTGCTCGCTGAATCACGTACAATAGGAAGACGTATCTGACTAGTAGGATTGCTTTTGTTCGGTAGCACTTTAATTACCATGGGGAGCGAGACTAACTCACTTCTGATCATCATTGTGTTTGATTGCCGAGTAACTGTATCGTCAGCACCTACGAACAATTTCTGTGAAACACTTAGTTTGTTCTCAGGACTGTTAGGTTTGCTTATGGGCGTTGCAGGAATACTAATTGGAGTATTTAAACTTAATGGAGTACAGAAGGTACTGAGATCTTTCTCCAAAGTAGTGATAGGTACTAAAGCATTAATTGGAGAGCTTGGTGGAGTGCTGGGACGTATTTCCTGCGAGTCTGTGGTTTCCGTTGACAGCTCACTTTTCATTGTGGCAACTACTTCTGGATTTGTTGTTATAGGACTTAATGGAAGGCTCATGGAAGTGCCTTTGTCATCGGTTATCCTCGTTTTCTTGCGTGTACCACTCATATTTTGTCGAAGAGCATTTTTATTTATTTCTATTTGGTTATTCAGCTCATTATGTACATCTCCAGACGTTACGGTTCCAACAGATGAAGTTTCCTTCTTTTCTGTGCCTACATTTTTCATCGCTCGGTTGCATTCCTTCCTAACTTTATTTTCTCTTTTCTTTCGTGGATTATCCTTCGTAACTCGCATTACTTTAATGATTTTCCTAGCAATCAGATCTTGAGTTTTCTTAGAGTTTTGGTTGTTCTTATCTTCGTTACACTCTTTACAATAAACATTTTTAGACGGAGTTTTTTCCTCTTTTATTTGCGATTTTGCTTCATCGTGTAAGAGAAAGGTATGCTCTCTCCAAGAGCAGACTCCTTTATTAACACCAAACGAATCATTTACGCAATCTAGGATTAGGCTTGCTTCTTTTTCCTCCACCATGCTGCATTGTATGTCAGATTGGGTGGGTACACGTGGACTGGGCCTGTCCGTGAAGTTAGGATTGGTGTGAATCTCTACTATCTCCGGTTGCACATCCCCGTGTGTTACATGCACGTGGTTAATGTCATGCACAAGAGGCAGACGCACATTTGGAGAACCATACCTATAAAGTGGTGAAGGTGTCATGGCCACACCGCGCATTAGAAACGTCCTATCGATGTCTCGCGGCCCAACTACCATCATGGGTAAGGTGGGGTTCCCTACAGTAAATGCTGTTTGCAAGCTGCGGTGACCCAGTGATGTCATAGCACGCATGCATCCTCCAAACATCGGGTCTCTCGTTCTCGGCCCAAATGTCATAAGTGGTGAGGAAAAGTGATGCGATGAAGTTGTAGGGGCAGTAAAGGGGATTGCGGAGTTACCAGGTCGAAGACCCAGTTTCGGAGAGGTATTTCCCATGGCTACTTTCTGAACTGGTGCCGTCGCAGGAGCGTGAGGACGAGGTGTTGATCCGAACAAAAGCTGATTCTCTTGCCCCGATAAGATAGCGCCAGAGAAGGGTACTTGGTTTTGTAGCATTGGATGGTTCATTTCACCCACAGATGAGTCAGTTTCTACGTGCCTGCGTGGTGGTAGAATAGAGGTGATAGGTATACTGTCTCTCGAACTTGCCCGACTGCCGTGTCGTCTTTCTGCTTCAGATGAACCACTCTTTGCTCGTTCGGTCTGTTTCCCAACAACGTCAACGTTTTGATGACAAGGCTCTGTCATTGGTCGTGTACCCGTCGTAGGCTCTTGGAAATGCCTGTAAGGGGGTGGAGTAAATATTCTTCGAATGAAAGGGTGTTTCAAGATGGCGTACGGTGGTTGAGTAGATACGTGAGGAGAGCTGATCTCATTCAGCGTCGAAAATGGACTCGTGGGAGGCGATGTCGAGGATGAGGCATCTATTATATCCTGTACTCGAACACCTAAAACGCGTCGTTCCAGTTCACTCTGCCATGCCTCCTGGGGGTTGGATTCTCTTCGTTTTATGAGATTGTATTGTCTACGTACTGTGGCGGCTTCGCGACGCACGAAAGCTTCGCCACGCAGAAGAGCCGCTTCTCGTCGTGACATTGGACGTCCCAGTTGCCAGGGTCGACCTCGCGTCGGTGGAGGCATTGGTTGGCGCACAGCGTTTCGTATAGTACTTTCCATTGTATGATCGCCTGATATGTGGTTCATTTGAATACTCCTTTGTGTACTCCCTCTAGAATAAGTTTCCAGGTCATCCATTTCAATACTTGCTGCTGATTCTATCGGTTCTTCCCGCATATTTGCCTCATACCTTATAACTATTTCATCTGCATTCCTTGCCTCCTTAACCTCTCCACTTCTTGTACCTTGCACTGCTTTTCCACTCTCCTTATTCTCCCCATCATTGTTTGCACCTTCCACTAATTTTCTACTTTCCTTCTCCTTCCCATCAGTCGTTGCACTTTCCTCTGCTTTTCTACTTTCATTGACGACTCCGTCATTTCTAGCACCTTCCTCTGCTTTTGCACTAGCCTCTTCCTTTATTTCATTCCTTTCTTTTGTGTCTTCCTGCATCTTTTTATCGACGAATATATCCTCCATTGAGAACATCTGTTCTGATATATTATCTTTCTTATCTTTAGTTTTCTCCGTATTTTTGAAGTGAGATTTTCTACCCATCATTGGTTTTTCACCTACTGCATCATGAGGCGCATTTACTTCAACATTTTGCAGAGAGTTGCAAGCAGTACTCATTCCATCTTCATCCTTTTTCGACCTCTCTTGTAAGGATAGTTTCGCACTCGTATTTTGTGACTCTTGGGAAAGTGGTTCGTCTTCAGATGGCGTACCGTATTCTTCGTTTGAAATTTCGCGGTCTTCTTTAACTTTCCCCTTCTCTTCATCGCGTGAGAGTACCGTTATAGTGCTGTCTGCGTCTTCCAATAAAGTCCCAGCGTCGTCATCCAATGTGATTTCTCCAGCAGATGTGTCTTCCCATACGAGTGCGAAATCTTCCTCATCTGACGTGGCCAGACTTTCTGGCGTCGCATCGGCAGATGGGCCGCTCTCACCTCCTGCTATCCATTGTTTATCTACGGAGCGTCGACGACGTTTAGAGGCACGTGGTGAAATTATGCAGTTCATTCTTCCAGAGCATCCCTCGGTCTGGCTCAATTCTTGTGTGGAATACTCGTGCAGTGGTGGCAAGTGACGGGAGATTTCAAAACTGAGTGATGGTTCGCAAATCGGATCACGTTCTGAACTATCATCTTCTCTTTCGGAATCGGATTCTCTGCCTCGGAGCAATAACCGCTTCCGGATGACGCATCTGGCGACGTTTTTTCTTCTGTAGTATCGACGGATGCCACGAGTACAATGCGAGCGAGTCTTATCGGGGGAAGAATCGTCACTGGTGCTGCACCCGGCGGTTGAGGTCCCCGCAGAGGAGTTGGAGCAGGGGATGGAATGACGGCGTTTGGCGGCTCTGGTGACGGCGGCCGTTACACGCCGTGCCCCGCCCCTCGCTGTCCCATGGATGAGTGACCGCCCCTTCCCCATAGCTCGCGTCGAAGAAACCTTATTTGTCAGACTGTGTGAGAAGACGGGGTTCAGGTGGTGCTATTGGTAAATCGGTACTCTGTGGCTAAGCTCTGCTTCAAGTTCGTAGAGGCATTGAGAGATCAGTTCGGAAAAATGGAGGAGTATCAGCAATATATGCAGTTGCAGTCACAGACTTTAAAACCTTATCTTAGTTTTCATTGTGTGAACAAGTGGAGCTGCATTTCCTTTGTTTCATGCCAATAAATTTTCTTCCATTTAGCTGAAGAATGTCAGAATCTTGAAGTAGTTCCCACAATTGTGCGTAACATTCGTTGATATAAAACATACCATCCTTGCTTTGGTTTCTTCTTTCATTCACGAGAGAATTGTGACTATTGTTATTATAAAATAATATATATTTCTCATATCTTGTAATGAAGTTAAGAGTACTTTAAAATTGAGTCTGTTCCAAACGAGAAGTGTCAGTTTACAAATTGCAAATGTATAATATTTTGATACAGCTCAGTTAAATAATAAACTAAACTATAAATATCTTACATCGGTAGAGAATAGGTGCAGACATGGGACAAATTCGGAGTTTGACGAAAAATTAACAATTTTTCATCTTCCTTCATTTTGGTAATGTAATACATATGGCAATATAAGATAATGGGAGAGTTCAGAATGTAATCGCATTCGAAGTTTGACATGTGAAACACTTGTCATGTGAAACACTGAAATATGAGAAATGCAGCAAAACTTGTTTCCACAATTCAATATAGTCTTCTTCTTCTCGAAAGCTTGTTTAGCCACTGAGTACCCGTTTCAACAAAATGTTTTACAGAAATATATTATTCTTGGATGTAAAAGAAAAATATAATTAAGAAATCACACAATTGTTTATTAGGTATTATGCATGTTCGAAAGGAACCTAGATCAGAACAAATGAATCGTTAATTAACACGTGTATTTCATCTATTCTCAATTTTCTTAAATAGAAAATTCTGATGAAAATTATTTCAAGTGTTTCGTGACGTAATTTTCGTCAAACTCCGATTGTACGAGTCAATGTCGCCATGTTTCAATTGATGCCAAAAACAGACAATTTATCATGCTAAGGACAAAAACTTGAAAATACCGTACTATCTGTCGAGGTTCCGGAGAACATGGAGAAGTATGTACTCTCTTTATCTAAAATAGGGAAATATATATCACATATATAAACACAAAATTTGCGATAGAGTACATCCTTTAATATATTTCAAGAGAAGATAGTGAAAATGTTTTAAAAATATATATATTACTCATTATACGTCAATTAATGGTCATTTTGTAAATTTCATAAAGTCACAATTTTTTTGTTTCATAATAGTTCAGTAAATCAATGGGTCTTGAAACTAATGAGTTCACTTTCAAATTAAGGTAAAAAATGATACGCGTTCTTAATTTCAAAAAAGTATCTCAAGAGATTTTTAAACTCGTATACTTATAAGCTCATCTCCTTTCAAAAGCTTAAAGGTTTCTACTTATTTAACGTTAGTTGGTGAGCCAATTGATGTCAGCTGCTGCCAACTACTGTAGAATGTACACTGTAAAGCAAGTTAGATGCCATTAGGTTGCAAGTCCGGCTGGTACCTAATAATTGTGCCCTCAGAAGAAACGGGGTAGTGCAATTTTTGACGTATGAACTAGTCTCAAAAACCACGAACCTGGAGGTAGGCATATAGTACAATACATTATGACAGCAGTCAAAGGAATGTAGAACGGTACTCCTCAGTGTGTAAAAAAACCTCTGTCGTTTTCATTGATAATAATTGATCGACTGTGAGCTTGTCGAACAAAGGTTTTTTATAACAGAACAATTCTAATTCTCGCAATTTTTTGCGTTTTTTACGTACCGATATCTATTACCCTACTCCACGTTCCACTGAATAAATGAAGAACTAACAGATAAACATCATCGCTGAAGCATTAAACGGGGAGATAGTTGTGAATAGTTTTGTAAAAGTTAAAACCTTGAGCAAAAGGTGGGATGGTTTAATTATTTGAGCGGTGTAAGTCATAACGTAAGAAAGAATTATCATACCGAGCATACCGTTCTCAAACAATTATCTGCTCCCTAATATATTTTCATTAGAGACGAATTTCAATGCTTTTTGGGACAAAGCTTGAATGTGTGCGTAGGGAAGGAAACTTTCCTTAGTTTTTTTCGGATATGACTTTTAAATCTCGTGGCACATGAGACACACCTAGTCACCTGACAATCGCTTGGTAGGCCACGTAGACTATTTCTCTGGACTATCAAAGGGAATCATGAAATCTTATCCTGTGTTTAAATATACATGATCGATGTAATTAATAAACTGAATAATAATAATAACAACTTTATATCATTAAGGATCAATCTCTGGATGATAGATGCAGACGCTGTGGATTGACGGGTGAAACCATTTAGTACATATTTGGGGGCTGAGCTATCTTGGCACGTGTAAACTATACACGAAGGTAAAATAATGGGGACCAATTGGTTCACCAGTTCTGAACCATAAAATGTGGCCTGATAGTAACTTGTACCCCATATTTATAATAAATATGAGCTTTTCGCAGACCTTGAGATTGAGTTATTTAAAATGTACTGTGACAAACAGACTATAAATGTCAACCGTCCCGATATTATGATCATAGATAAAATCCGTAAGGAAACAAAGGCACTGGCCGTTACTGTGCCTCTAAATAACAACTTGGAGTATCCTCATGCAGAGGAAGTTAACAAATATGTTGCCTTCGCAAACGATCAAAGCAATGTGACTCTAGGAGAAAGTTTCCATCCCCCCAATTGTCTCATCAGCGACCGGTGTATTACCAAGAAGTCTCGTAGAACAGTCAGTAAAACATCTTACATCAACTTGGAGTTATACTAAGAACCTAAATTCTCGATACATGCCATATTGTCAGAAGATTTCTAACGCAATAACACCCGAGCCTAGTTCCCTTTATTGCTTAAAATAGGAAAAAATTTCCAGCGAAAGCTGAGAAAATGCAAGAAAAAATAGTAATAATGGAAGTTGGGATCGTTCCTTTAGTGATGTCTGTCAAAAACATATTATCAACGAGGTTCAAGAAGAATTTGAATTAGGAATCAAGAGGAATGAAATGTAGGTCGCACAAAAAGCTGTCCAGTCATATTATCCGAAAATTTTTGAGTTGAACCACAATTTCCTCAGGGTCAGGCTGATTTTCCTTTCTCTATCGATTGAACCAATCTCAATACGAACTATGGGGTGGGTGAATGATTTCCAGCTTCTGTTGAGAATGAACCTTTCATGGTAGATAATAATTTTTTTTAAATTTATTGTCAAAAAACAGTACAAACTGCGTATGACCTCGTGAAGGACAGCAAACTAATTTTACTCTCCGGAAGTAAACAAGGGACCATCCCATCAATTCCGATCAAGGGCCCTAAGGCAGAGGCGGATTCAAAAATTTCAGCAAGAATTCCTAATTGGGATTTCAGCAAAAATAATAAATTGGAATGACTAGAGGACCAACTCTTTGCTAGTCCGACCCCGTTTAGTGCTCTCACTTACTAGTAGCGGTTCGTAGATGCTGTGCTAGCGCCGTGAGTGACGCTAGTGCTGGAAGAACAGTCGACGCGTTGGCAGGCTCNGTATAAGAGACAGGCTTGGACGGGGTCGGCAGGGAGGGGCGGGGCGCGCAACGATCTCACGCGTTGCCTTCTTTGTAAGCTAGCGCTGCTGCTACGCGACGCCAGACATTGTTCAGGAACTGTGTCTTGTTGTACAAAAGATGTAATTACTGTGGTAGAATTAAACAAGGAAGGGAGCGCACCCGCCAAGGATGACGCAGCACATTGGGACGGTTACAGAATCTCTACAGAATTTCTCTCTCTACCAGTAGTCAGTTTTCTTTTCATTTATTTTTAAGAACATGTCTTCTTGTCAGGACATTCCAGAATAAGACTATGCACATGAACTTAAGAAATGAGGTCAAACTCAAATTCGTACGAAACGTTTTCCATAATAAAACCTGGACCGTGAATTTTCTTTACGCACCTCAAATCCAATAATTAGAATCCAGGGTAAGATTACTTCGCTGACTACTTTCTATGGCAGTGACTTCACCTCTTAACTTAATCAAGACTGAAAAAATTACAACCAAGCTCGCAGCCACTGTCTCAAGACATTGGCAGAGGTAGATTGAAATCAATGACGACCCAGCTTGCAGCCACCGTCCCATCAATCAAATTTCCAGTCCCTTTCCAGTTTTAATTCAACTATAGTGACAGGAGTACATTCATTTTTTGAGGAGAGGCTACCTGTTCTTCTGAGCGAAATTGATGGGATGGTAGGTATAGAAAACTCTCCAGTTAAATGTGGGGTGAGGTCGTATTTTTAACTTCCAAACCGCATTTAAATTACCATCTCTGAAAGAAAAAATTAAATATATAAATGTAAACGTTCTTTGTGTTTCTTTCACCATTAATTTAATTTACAACTTTCTTTCTTTCTGGGTGTTATTTTTGTTAACTTTTGAAAATAAATTTTTTATGTAATGTGATTTTTAGGTCACTCGTTAAATTAATAATTATAAGAAAAAACGTTTTTACTAACTGGATAAAATGTGTCAAAAAATACTTCTAAAATTTGTACCATACATAGGACTTAATTTATTTCAGACATTCATACTCTCATATTCCGACGTTACCCGTAACAACATTTTGATATCAGAGGTTGTGAATCTTTCAAGAATCTACCATAATCAATTTACCATTCTTATTATCAACTTCTTAGCAGTTTATCGAAGGGTGGCCTGCAAGCCCTATTACGCAGACACCCCCCCCAAAAAAAAATTAATTAACTTTGGCAAGTATCACTCATCAACCAATCACTCTCCCACGTAATTATTTGGTATCTACTTTTATG
Source organism: Laupala kohalensis (assembly GCA_002313205.1). Lineage (NCBI taxonomy): Eukaryota > Metazoa > Arthropoda > Insecta > Orthoptera > Trigonidiidae > Laupala > Laupala kohalensis. The sequence continues at coordinate 127,469 of NNCF01127695.1, read as the reverse complement.
AATATTTTGCTTCCGCAAGACAAGTAATTCAACATGAAATATTAAATCATTTTCTGTGATAAAGATAGAAAGTATGTTTACTTTTAGTAGGATCTACTAATGTGAAATGTGTATGGAGTTAATAGTATTTGGTATTTCATTACCTTAATGCAAACCTAAATATTTTTTTTCGTTTTAGTCCATGACGTAAATAAAAGCTTGCTTTTTTAGGTTTTTATTTATCATCTTCAGGTTCTGAAATACTATTCTTCGCGAATTCTTCGGCACTGAACAGTACTTCAGACCATGGCTCAACACTTCGCATTTCTGATTGATCGTAACTGGGTTCAATACATTGACAACATAATGAGCAACTTGCATCGCGGCTGCTGTATCAAAGCTCCCCAATTTACTTTGTAGTCCTTTCTCAAGAATTGCAGTTTCATCCACAAATCTCTCACTTCACCAAAACAAGACAGCGAACATTAGCAGTTTCTGCCTTATTCGACCGCCTTGTTGACTGTACCCTTTTTAGACGTTTAAACATATCTTAAATTTTTATCTTTTTCCCCTATTTTATTAAAAAAAGAAAGTTTATCATATGTATTCATAAAATTAAGGATAAATTAATTGAGATTAAAATATACAACTGGATATGTAATTATAATATGTCAGTGCCCAAAAACCAGGATCATTAATCTTGAAATGTAAATCATGTAAAAGTATCATGTAAAATAATATCAATAGATAAATTTGCTAATACAATTCCAGTTAATCCTTCAATTGTAAATAAAAACACAAATCCTAAAAATCATAATAATGATGGTCTGTAATTGTGATCCATGAAGTGTAGTCAATCAACTGAAAATTTAATTCTTGCGGGAACAGCAATAATTATATTTGCTGAAGTAAAATATGCACGAGTATCTACATCTATTCCTACAGTAAATATATGAACTCAAACAATAAATCCTAATAGTACAATAGCAAGTATTGCATAAATTATTCCTAAAGTACCATAAGTTTCCTTTTTCTTCCTCTTTCCTGACTAATAATATGAAAAATTATTCCAAATCCAGGAAGAATTAAAACATCAAAAAATCAAAGTAAATGTTGATAAAGAATTGGGTCTCCTCCATTTGCTGGATCAAAAAAAAATGAAGTATTTAAATTTCAATCATTTAATAATATAGTAAATTCGACTAGAAGAACAGGAAGAGAAAATAATAGTAATGGAGTTTGATCAAAAGATATTCCTGGATTATATTTGTTGCAGGTAAAATTGAAGAAATTTCGGCGAAATGTAAAGAAAAAATTGCTAAATCAACTAATGCTCCAGCATGAGTAATAATACGAGATAAAGGATGATAAACAGATCAACCGTTTCCTCCCCCGGTTTCTACTATACTACATGATAAAAGTAGAATTAATGATGGAGGTAATAATCAAAATCTTACATTCTTTATTCGAGGAAATTCATAACAGGTGCTCCAATTATTAATGGAACTAATCAATATCCGAACCCACCAATTATAATTGGTATTACTATAAAAATAATTATAACGAAAGCGTGAGCAGTAACAATAACATTATAAATTTGATCATTTCCAATTAATGATCCAGGTTGATCAAATTAATATTCTTAATGAAGTTCCTACTATTCCAGCTCATGCTCCAAAAATAAAATATAATGTACCAATGTCCTTAGGATTTGTTGAAAATAATCACTGTTGCGGTAAAATGTGTGAGAGACTAGTCGGTAAATTGTAAATTTATTTAGGATATGTAGACTCTTTTTATCATTTTCGGTGTTATATATACCAAAATATTGATGATATTAAATTGCAAATTTAATGGTGTAGTTTTACTAAGACTTAAATTTTCTTTTAGATTTTCGTAGAGATACGAGTAATTTAGAGTAGTATAATAGTAATAAACATGATGATTTACCTATTTCACTGTTTGTTTACGTAGAATCGTAAATCACTACCAAAACAGTGATATATCGAATTCAAGAATGTCAAATGAACTAACATATAATATAGGTGTCTTTGAAATCAAAAAGGACGTCTTTGAAACTGTAGTTCAGCCACAGAAGGATGACCTAAAATATACCTACAAATTAACACCAAATCACCCCATTCTCTCCGGGTCAGAGAGGCAAACTGTACGGAAAGCGGCAGAGTTATCAGGCACTATGGCTTCAGCAATACGGTACTTAGTTCCTGGACAAGCCCGTGTAGCTATTTTGTCGACACGATAAATAATCGACGTTTTGAATCCTAAACTTCCAAATGATCACAGAAATAAAATGAAGGGCGCATATGAAAAAAACTGCTTTAAATAAATTTCATGAACTGTACTTAAATATGCGAGTCATAGGAAGACAGAATTTACTTCCATTTCAAACTGGCTTCCAGATTACAGTCCGTAATCTTCAGGGATAACTTACGAAGGAAGGTTATTTTTACGTAATGTCTGTTCGGTGCAATCAGGACATCATTGAGTCTTACTTTCCACTAATAAGAGGCATCGGGTGATTTTACGATCACCCTTAAAAACACTGCTTTTAAGTCAAAATGCATCCACAATAATTAGTACTGGGAATTGCTTAACTTCAGGGGAGATTACAACTCTAAGTGCTGATTTGTTACAGAATATTGAAAATGACGACGAATGTCACCAAGCAATGAATGCTACAGCAGAAAGAGATGTGGCAGATTCACATTCTCTGACGACTGAATTCGAGGAGGACAATGTATTTTCCAGTGAATTCAGTTGAGATTATGAAAAGTCAGGATCCGATACAAACTCATTACAGACGAAAAAGTAGATGACTGGTTAATATAGTATTGAATATGGAAATTGACTTTAATAAGTTTCACGGTACTGACGAGCTTAAAAACACTTCAAGTGTGATGAAACTATTGACGGATGAACTGAAGACAAAATACAGAAATGTAGATGAGTTTGCGATTTCATATTTTGTAAGAACTCATACATTTATCAGATTTAAATAAATTGATAAGATGAGATCATAAAAAAGAACACGTTATGGGAGCAAGGAAACAGATGGCGAGAGGAAGAAAGCAAAAAAGCTAAATAAACTTCAATAAACTGAGGTACGTAATATTTATATATTTTAAACTGTTTTATTCTTAATTTACCAAGGTATATCGATTAACATGTTGCCATACCTCTCCAATTAAAGAAAATTGTTCCTGTAAATAAAGGTTTCATACAGTATAAAAATTTAAGTTCAAACAGGGATACCAAATTAGTTCTTTTTAAGTTATCATTGATGAATAATTGTGATTAACTATTAATATTATAAATAAATCGTCGTGTATGAGTTGCCCAATAATTAGATTACAAAATACGAGACCGTTGTTTTATATGGATCCAGAAAGGTCTAACTCAATGATATTGGCAGCGCTCTCCGACACTTGCACCAGTGACGTCACAGCGGACTAGCGTGAGATGTAAGACATGCGCGTGATCCCTACAGTTTCTCTATTTTCCGTGGATTTGACGATTTGGTTAGAAGATTACTCTTGAGAGAAGGCATAATGGCAAAGAAGATATTGTTGCTTAGGAGAGTTTGCTCATTTATTTCCTTCTCTATATTAATTGCTTCTCTATATATATTTCTCGTGTCGGTCAACTAAGTGATGAGTGTTAGTAAGGCTCAGTTCTGTGTGAGTTTACTCACTACACACATCGTGACATATTTTTGGGAGGAACAGCGTCTAGAGGGAATCCAGATTGCTGTATCTGAATATTACAACTGCGGTTGTAAGCCGCAGAGCTTGGAGGTGAACTTTTCAGACACCACAGAGTTGTGACCTGAGACATAGAAATGAAAAGCTACAAATTTTTCTGGTCCCACCGGGAATTGAACCGGAGATGACTTGGCGATGAGCGAGCACGCTAACATCGTAGCCACGGAGGCGACAAGGCATGGTTGCCTGCTGGTCACGTGAGTTCCTCTTCGGTATATATTGGAAGGATTGAGGATCTTCGGGGACTTATACGTGTGGGTTGAGTCCGCAGAATACTTGGGATGTGACCTGGCTAGTATTGGTCGTCAGACCACTGTAAGAAATTGCTGCGGTAATCTAGATACACATGCTACTGGTTGCGAGTGATGTAACTTGTAACAGTTCGTTATTCGAGAAAGCAACTTGTAATTTTGGAGGTTCGGATACCCTAGATGAGTCTTGCGAAATAATTGTTAACAACTGAATTTAAATGTGTAATTAATGCTTTCTGATTGCATTAACTGTGTAATGACAACTTTATACTTGTATTTATTATTTTGAGAGTTTGTCAAAGTCTGTAAATACTCAGATTTCAATTTAATTCATACTAAATTATTAATTATTATTACAAGTGTGTTTAATTGTCCGGGAAACTGGACTGGTGGCAGCGGTAAAACTACCATAGGAATTGTGTTTATGTGGGGATCGGCAGTCGTCTCATCTCTACTGCTCCTCTCCACTGTAAATCCCGCTTCTACCAAAACACACTGCATCTGGGCTTGTGTGGCGTGGTTCCAACATGGCCACAGCCCCCTCGAAGGGCTCAACAGGGCGCGAGGCTCTTCCCATGCAACAAACTTGAATGACACGTGAAATGAGGAATACAGACAATCCAGGTAAAGAAATAAGGAGGAAAAAAATACAACACACGATTAAAATACAAATTAGAGTAATATTAATTAATTTTGCAAATAGTTACGAAAAGTAATTGAACAAATATTAATGTGAGCCTCGTATTGACTTAAATTATATACAGAGCGATCCTTGTAGATTTAGGAACAAAATAAATCATGTTAACGAAATTGAATGTATTTTAAGCATACTTTCGGAATTACGTCCCTTTTGACCAAGTCAAACGTCGGAGTATTAACAGCAGGTGTTGTTCACCTCAATACCGTATTCATTACGTTTTTCTAGAATTTGGCGTACTTTGAATAAGTTGTGTGGTAGATCTTTTGGATAGAAATCAGCTTGAAAAATAATTACTGAATTTTTTTTTTATATTTACAAAGCATAAGGTTCTTCTCGAAGATCTAACATACCTGCGCATGTGCGTGGTACCTATCAGTACTGCAGTATGTGCATTGATCTTAGGAGGTTATTACTCAGCTTTCTACTTTCGTACTAGACAATAGGATCAAATCAATATAGTGATGTTTTTTTATAATACTGTTGCAGGAAACACGAAAAAATGAAAACAATTATAACCATATCGAATGTATATAATGTTATGAAGGTTATATCAACCCCATGTACCCTCTTGTCTCTATGGGGGTTCGTTTTTATATGATTCTTTTCGTATTGAATTGCTAGATACAGTTAACCGAATCCGTTAATACCATAGGGTTCACATATCCCCGAACGATCTGATAAACTACATTTCTTGTTTAATTAATTCACGGACAAGCTCCACATGTGTTTGAATGATCGCTATTTGAACAGCGCTGGTATAATGAATGACTAGTTTGTCCAGCACTCTTCATTCTAGTGCTATCATTTTAATACTTTTTTCTAATCTAGAAATAATCAATCAACACAATTATATGAAATACATAAAACAAAATTAAGAATAAAGTACATGTATTACAGAGGAAAATTTTTTTTTATTAGCTCTTGATCTTATATATTACATTTTATTGTTCATTTGTTTGTTTTTTTATTTTATCATTTCACATCGCTCGAAAATGCTCTCAGGTGAATTTCTCACCTAAACGCTCTTTACCACATCATTATGTAATAATCTTATTACATTCTTAATTACGCTCTTTATTACATCATTATTCAAGGACCAATCATAGGTCTCCTTGTATCCTAAAACAACGCAGTGTTATTTGTTTGTCAGTGCTCTCTCATGGGTAAACTTATGGTGTTTATACATTTTTAAAGCGGAAAAGAGTGCCGAGTATTAATGAATTTTGTGATTGTGCCCAAATTTGAATTCAACATCTACACGGCTGTAAATTTTTATTTAATTTTGAGTGCATTAACCAATCTAAAATTATATCACGAAGTGATGTATTGACAACACCGCTCATATTGGAGTCAACTCGTATAAAATCATCCAATGAAAAAGTAATTTGTTGCTGCCATATTTTAATTTAAAGGACTTTTAACGATACTTTTTAAGTGTTTTTTATATCCGCGAGTACAGAAGGAGTATTATCAGATTTCTATCACTACCTTTCTGGCTTCTAGTGACAGTTATGTTGAGAAGGCTGTGGCATTTTTACCGTTTGCAAAGGTTATCGTTTAATGAAATAATTTATGTATGAAATACAAATCACCTCAATTTATTTAATATTATTGATAATTCATGACCGGACCAAATATTTGCTGACCTTAAAATTGGTTCAAAAATAGCGTTTCAATAAGTAGAAATCATCGGGTTTAGAAACTATTTTTTGTAGATGTGATTAAAACACAACTATAATATTTGTTTCACAAAGACACAATGGACATTCAGATAATATTTAAAATTGAGACCAATAACACCTACCCTTCAATTTTTACGAACCTTTCAAGTTTCATGTGCGGCTAAAATAGATTGTTTTCAGATCGAAACACCTTAAAGAGGACTGAACACAAAATCTGGAAGTTTCACAAAACGTTTTTATTAGTAATATAGCAATTAACTCGTAAAATTTCATCATTGTTTCAATTGCCAAAAATGTACCGGTGTTCACATTAAAGATGTTGTTTGTCCTCAAAATATTTATAATTGTTGAGTTGTCTAATGTATGTTTTTCGTGGAATTAAAAGTACCGACGGGGAGGGAATTGAAGTCGTGAGGATAAAGGTGAGGAGATCGTCGAAATATTTCTATGTTGAGTAGGGGTTAAGTTTATTTACCAGTCTTTCGCCATGAAGATGAGAAGAATTATAACTTTATTTTATACCAGAAAAGTCACAAAAATTTTTGCACAAGTGATTTCAATTTTGAATCATTTATGAGAGTTCTTGATGGAGAGCCACATCGTCGTTGAAGTCAATGATAGTATTTTCTCATGAGAAGGCAACCAAGTTTGGATATATCATATTGGTAGACCGATTCTCCCGTCTTGTACGTGCCCAAAATACTCTTCATCTTTTCTGCAAACAAAAAATATACATAAAATATTTTTTCAATCATCTCTCCTTGTTGTCTTATTATTATTATTATTACATTGGATTGCTAACTATAATATATAACAGATGTCATTTTAAATGTATCATTTACATCCTGATGACGCACTGATGTATATGATACATAATTAACATAATCAGGCTTCTCATAATGAGTGAGCCTTGCGTTCGGTAACGTTTCGGTGTTCCTACAATTTCGAAGAAAAAGCGTAAATGTCCCTCTGTGAAGAGAAATCATTTGAATATTTAAATTCAGAGTTCCATAGGCTATTTCGAAGTGATAATTTCGTCTGCTAGTAGAGAAAGTTTTTTTATCTGATCAAATTTAGCAGACAATTAAAGTGTGTCATTTAATAAATTATAAAACACAATTTTTCATTGAACGTATATTTATTATACATATAGACCAAAATTCAGGCTTTTAAACCTGAATCTCGCACGCTTTGTCAAAAACTGGGAATCGTGGCATTGCTAATTTGGAACATTTTACCGTCGAACCTGCTAGGAATAATCATAATTCGGTATTCATTGGGTCCATCCATGGAGCAGCGATATCCCGAACACACTGCAGTCTCAGCTGTAGTATCTTCGAAATTCATTTCATAGACCTTTCCCACTTACAGATATCCATATATTGACATTATACGACGGCTTATATGTACTTATCATGATTATTTTTCGTTCTCGCACGCTTTGTCAAAGTATTTCCCCATAAGAAAGTACAATTTGCTGGATCTGCATGCGCGGGCGTGCTACTATTAGCCTAACCACAAACATTTCCGGGTCTCTTTTGAATCTTGTCGGTCAACGCAATGCAATGCTAAATTTCGTACATCTGTCTTTCAAGGGTATAGACAGGTTTTTGTATAAGGGAGAGGAGCAAGGTTTTGACCTATGACGGGGCAAAGGAGAGACATCATCCCTTCTATGCAATAAGTGTGCTGATACTTAACACAAAATCCTATTAAAAATCTAGAACTCGAGGAGTTCGCCAGATATTCAACTGGATCGTCCGCATTGTAGAGTGTCGATGCCTTTACCTGCGACTTTGCATGTAGAGTGTCGATGCATGACTTTGACTCTGGGCGAGAAGTGGAACGGGGATACTTTTCTATAAACATTGAGTAACTATCGAAAGAAGAAAAAAAACATATCTTACTTCACACTTGCACAGAAAGTGGTTCACATGAAAGCTAGATGTACGAAATCAAGATTATTTTATCCTACGTTGACCGATAAGTGGGTGAATAAGACACGGAAATGTCTTCGGTTAGGATAGTACCAGCCGGTTCGCGTGTGCAGATATAGGTACCAACCCACGAGTATATCCCTCAACTGACCTCCAGAAATGGGTTGACCGCCAGTGTTACGCGCTAAAAGTAAAATTTTTGGTTAACATTAGAAAGTATTGGGTTGCAATCATGTAATTACATACCGCGGACCCTTCTGTCTGCGGTATTTCCATTGGGTGCTCACCTACAGGAAATAGCATTTGACTGCATTGTTGAAACTTTTACGCTCCATCAATGCTCAGCACTCGCACCCGCTGAAGAAATGACAATTGACCTATTATCAAGTACCACGAGTGCCGCTCTGTGACATCTGGATAGGATCAGCTAAGGGATATGTTGGCAGGTTAAGGGGCAACAGAGGACGATGTTTGTCGGTTAGGAATGTAGGTGCGGCGCATATGCAGACTGCACCACCCTTTTCAAGGCAGGATATCGGAAGAGACGGTCTCTGTTTGGTGTCGCACTGTTTGTAAGTAGCAGATTCCTTTGACACTAGGCGACCGGTCGCTGAGACACACTTTTGACACTTGATGATGAAGAGGGAAATTATATCATTGCATTAAAGATTTTGATATCATTGCATTAAACAAACCATTTTAATGAAATATCGTCACGTCAGGGACACAGAAAACCAATGGAAACGATTCGGTTGAGAGGTATCAGATCCTTGTTTCTCACACTTATCTCGACAGATATCTCTTGTTTCATTTTGTCAACTCGTTGCTCTGGTGGATGTCTGGTGCTCTGCGAGACCAGTGGCGCAGTAGTGGACATGTGTGTGAAAGCATTCAGGAATACTCCATTTAATACCATGTTAATCTGAAAGGAGCGACGTGTCCCCGAGACGTGTCTAAGAGACAGATCGCCTAGTGTAAAACGGGTCATACCAGAGGGAGGAAATGTGTCAGGTCTGCAGCATGGCAACGCGCGGCAACGAGGCAGTAGACAGTCACGCGCTGCCCACGAGAAGAACTTGTGGCCGTACTCGCTCTCACCCCGGCAATAACAAGGTGGTAGTGGGGGTAAAGGTGGCTTCTTCCGGGTACATCCTAGGACAAATACATACATCCTCAGAAGAAATTGATAAAATCGAGGGGACAATGACACTTTTCCCTTTGAAACAATTGTTGGAAAGGGGTTAATGTCAGTTACTGTAACCATGTCGCGCGAAGGGGTAGTATTTGTAGATTTTGAGTACATTAAATAAGGCGATATCCTGACGAATGAAAAGAATGGTAGTAACTTGAAGATGAGAGTTCCTTGCTTTTTACACGATCGACGGATAGCCAGATTTGTACGAACGCCGTATTTTTGTGTTGGAGCGGATTTTTAATTGTATTTCCACGAATCATTTTTATTTATTTTCTTATAGTATTTAGTGAAACGAACCCATTAAATTCACTGTGTCTCATAGCTAAAGTTGTGTCACAAAATCTGGAATTTCTCACTTTCTGCCGTCAGAGGTCGTTGTTGGCCCTCAGCATTCCCAATAGTGTCTAGGTAATAGTCGTATTCTCGTGGTGAACAAAATGTTGAAACGAAGGACAGAGTTTGATGAAAGGGTCTCAATTCTCTAAAGTCTTTGGACTGGGGGCTGTGCTGCATAAATAATTCGCTTCTTTAAATACTTGAAATTCACAGATTACGATGTAGTGACGGAATGTTCGGCTACAGAACTTTCGAATGAACGTTTGTCACACAAAAGACCGCATCGTGAAGTTCTCGGAAGAGCTCAAGTGTCGATTTCGAGGAACACATACAAAACAAACGTTTATTTGAACGTTATTTTGAGTGTTGTGAAGTCGTGGTTGGAAACAGTTGCATCTGGATCTCCATAAGTTTTCTAACAAGATGGCGCGTTTGCCCCCACGAGTCATTCGGTAAAAACTGGATATCAGTCAATTTTGATATGACTTTGTTTAAGGAATTTTGGCCTACCAATTACCCTCATTTAAATCCCATGAATTGCTACATAGCGTTCTCAATGAATCTCGACATCCCTATGCAACGTCACCCATTGGGTTAGCACAGATACGAAGTGCGTGCTAAGGCTTCAGGAGAAAGGGGGATACACTGACTGATTTTGCTCAATAAAAGTTACATGTTCTATGTAAAAGTTTATTATTTAGTATTTTGTTAAATTAGTCTGAATTTTGTTGTCGCATTCTGTATATTTCAAACAAGCAATTAAAGTAAAATTTTCCGAATAATTTAAAGATTTGATATAGTATTTGTCAAATAACTTTTTTTGTGTACTAATAAATATAAATTTGATGGTATTCTGTTGATATTATATCTATTTTGTGGGGCTTTACGGCTCGTCGACATGGAGGTCATTAGAGCTCTAAAAACTTGTACAGGTAGGGAAAACGCACTAGGGAGAGCCAACATGACAGTTAATACATGACTATACTTAATAAATAGTTTTCTGGTTTAACTCAGTGGATCAATTGGAAAAAAATATTATTAAAATGTCTTTTTGTGCATTAGATTCTCAGACTAAGCATAAGCCAACAACTTTTGTAGACTTGTGGCAAGCTGAGTTAGCGGAGCTGAGTTTTAGTTTGATGATTCAGCTAATCAAAACTTGAATGGGTCTTATGAGACGTGCCAATGCCTTTGAGCCCACAACTGCACCTATTGCTCTCCAAAAGCTGCAGCTTATTGTTGGTGCAGCGTGTTGGCCAGCGAATGCTTGAGCGTTGTTTGGAAATGGAAATATAGCTGAAACGATAGGAAATTTCAACTCTTTGGCTGGCTGGTAGCGCTTGTTCTTGCGTTTCGCGGCATGAAATGTGGTTAAGGACAGCACAACTTTCGAAACTGGCTCGTTAAATTGACGAGCTTATTTGTTTTATAGGCTATTTTATTTCGTCTGCAGATACCGCGCATTTTTAAGTTTACGAACATATTTTATTGGAGGAAATTTCTCACAAAAATAAATACTTTATCATATTTTAAACTCTATATTAAATACATTCTTTTAAACTCATTATTTAAAAAAATAATTGGAAAATAAATGCATTAAGAATAAAATACCTGTGCAATATAACCTCAAAATGTTTCATGATCAAAATTCACACGATCGTCGCCTTATGCTTTGTCCGGTGCATTCGATAACACTTCGCATGTTTTTTCAACCTAAATGAGTACTCTTGTCCAATAATGGTGACATTGCATGTGGCCTTCACGTCGCCAAGTAACGGTGCTGGACGGGGGAAAACAAAAACGTCACAGTTCGATGCGTCTGCAATGTACTTTCCCCTTCCCACCGCTGAAAATGCACGTTTTTACGAAACGGACGCATCTGCAATAGTACTATAGATTCAGATATGTATATGATACTCTTCTTGGCGGAACCCGGTAATAATCTTTTAATTAAGTTGAATTTTAGAAACCTTAAGCCTGAAGGCCTAAATTTTCAAATCTTACCGAAAGAAAGAAATTTCAAAATGAGTGCAAAGTTACAGTTTTATCAAATGTGTCATTTTTTTCATTTGTTTACCAGAACATTATGCCAAATTCCTAATAAATTTAATTAACATATATACCTCCATCAAATGTGGTGGTACACCATATAAGTACAGGGCAGTATTTACCAAGACGTACCATGGATTACAAGTGTGTGCACGATAGTATTACACGCGAATAGCTTCCTAATAAAAATCCAGTGGTTTCAGTTTCATTAAGCAGTTCGAAAAATTACTTTTAATAAATATCGATTGGTGTGCTTTTAGAGCGATTAATTAACAATTAAAGATATAAAAATACATATTCCTGTTTTTTTATTCGGACGCAATTTTTCTGCGAGCTTCTCGTAGCTGTCTGTTGTCAGGGGTGGCTCGAGGGAAAAAAGATCAGGAGGGGCAACGATATTTTATTACGTAATGCTTGTTACGTAAGTGACATCAAAAAATAGTGCAACCTATTCATGAATTATCTCTTTAATGTAAATTATTTTTGCTAATAAATATACTTCTATTTATAGAGAATTAAATAGTCCTGAACGACAAAAGTTACAACCTGCTATAGTTATTTGTAAAATTTCTGTCTCTTTTTGGACTGTTAGATGGAGTAGGAGTGGCTCGACGGACAAATATCCTGAAACGCTGAAAACTGTAACCGATTACATACACCGACATCGGAGAAGGGGGCGAAGGTTGCTAGACCCAAACAAATTTATACTCAAAAGGAATCAGATCTCTCTTCTATTAATTAAAAGTGTATTAAATATATTCATTGGAATTCACTGCATAGTTTTGTGCATAGCATAGTAAACTATACTGGTACAAAATTAAATTGTTTTAGTGAAATTATGGACATATTAAGATTAAGAGGTATAAATACATCTTTTTGTATAAAGTTCAGTGTAGCAATTTTTCTATTTCTTTTTTATCTCCCGGTACATAGAGATATGTATGCAAAAAGACGTATTTTAAAATCAAACTACGTGCAACCATCACGTTTTGTGGAACCTGTACGCGATGTCAAAAGGGAACACAGATGTCAAAAAATTTGAGAGGAGCCATCTATTATATACTAACATATGATGTTTTTTTCCACATGGTTTTATTGTAAATTTTCTGCGCTTATGCCACATTGAAAAACAGAATCAACGGTCGTCTTTGTTAAGACCGAATTACTGAAGTGCCACCCTTGCTTCATACGAAACAGTCTCGTTCACTGTAACAGAATTTATTGATTTTAATAAAAGTTAAATCCGTCTTGTACTTTATCACGCCATTGCTGTAGTACTTTTTAAATAACTTATAACAATTTCAAAAACTATTTTCTTGCATGATTGTTGTGTCTTATGATTTATATTAATTTAGTTTTATGTGTACTCAACTTTGACACAACTGTGTACATTAATTCTGTAGTCCCATCCTGGCCCAGGTTTTGCTCCGGTCTTCCTTCGGGTACAGGCGGATTTCTTATACAGGTTCTCTAGGCTTTGTCTAGGGGCGTGTTTATTGTAACAATAAATTGTGAATTTAGTGTTTTTTCAACTCTTATGATTTTTAAACACTATACTCAGAATAATCTATAGTTCGATAATAATTTGTATATGTAAACTTTTGCGTTAAATTACAAGCATATTGACATTCTATTACTATTTTAACTTGCAGCGAACTTTTTATCTTATCTAGGAAGTTTTGCTGAAATTTTTGAATCCGCCTCTGCCTTAGAGCCGTTGATCGGAATTGACGGGATGGTCCCTTGCTTGCTTCCGGAGAGTAAATTAGTTTATTGTCCTGCACATGGTCATACGCAGTTTGTACTGCATTTTTGACAATAAAATTATTATAGAATTTAGAATTCATGAATGTTGTGTTTTGTGACAATTTAAATTACATAAAATAACCTTGAAAATATCAGAATGAAATATTTAGAAATAATAATAATAGGATTAACCTTGAAATCCGCCATTACAGAAAAAAATGGGCGAACTGGGAAGAGGTTCGTGAACAACAGTTTAAATAAACAGAAACTCATTTAAAGTATAACTTAGGATAAGGTATAAAAGGGATTGATACTTAAAGAAATATCCCACTTGAAGTTTACCACATCCTCTCAAATTTTCAGCAATCGCACGACTGATCTGAAAATAGTTTAACAACCCCATTTTTTAACGTTTTCTGGAGTTTTAAAAGGAATGTTTCGTATTTTTTTAGACTAAGAAAGAACTGTCTAAAGAAGACGAATCCCATCTTGCTCTCCCCATCAAAGTAAAAAATGAACCAGACCAATAACATGTCCATCTAGCTCTGTAACATGCATTTATATATTTTTATTTTATTCTTAAAACTATGGTGGGAAAGTACCCAAACGTTCGCTCATTAATTGACACAGATAATGAAATAAAACAAAAAACAATTGAAAACATGAATAATCCAATGAATATATTCTTCAGTGAAATAAAAATTTTTCCTACATTACTTCGTATTAATTTGTAAGATAATCACCCTAGTTCCGCAAATGATAAGGAATTGTTTCTTCATTGAATGTACCAAAACAATTTCATATAGACTGTAGTGAAACTATAAACTATAGTGAAACTTTAAACTATAGTGAAACTATGTTTCATAAACTATAGTGAAAGAGTCACAATATAAAATTACAACACAGCATGATCAAATTTTATAAAGAAGTGGCTATTTACTATTTAAAAATATGACAATTTTGCTTGAAGGAAATAGAGCGTGGTATACTAAGATAATTTATAATAATTTACAGTATTTTTATTTTTTTCCTCTAAGCATTGCATTTGTTGTTAATCAACTCTTTATTCAAAATGAGAACAGCTTTCACATACCTTTTTATTGTTTCCTCTGCTACAAAATATATGAGTAAAACTATTCCTCGCCTTCTCTTAATAAATTAAGTTCTGAAACACTTAAGATAATGGGAGAAGTGATAAACGACAGTTGTGGAGTTGAGCATAGACACAATCCACTTGCTTACTCCACATCGACAGCCTCTGGGTAGCGAATTATTGACCGTGTACGTTGGTCAGCCTGGCCAGAGCTTCTACCATTTGTCTTGACCAATGCTCGATACAAATTTAAATTGGAAGTTCGAAGTAAAATTTTAAAAAGTTGCCAGAAATCCTCTGATCCTAGTTATATATTTTTATTTGTCGGCCGGTTGATGAGCTCCGGTTCCTGAAGAAACGGATTCATAGAAGAAACCATGTGAGCCCGTATATTTTGAAGTTTGCTATCCTGCAAAGGGGGTATACTCCAGTTATAACAACGTAACACACCTCATGAATGAATCTCATTGCGACTAAATTACGATGTATATGCCGTATAAAGGAAATCATAACAAACCTGTCTCTACAACTCGTAAACACTAAAAGGGGTACGAATTGAGTAGCGACGAAATACTCAGTGGACTAGGGATTCCTTATATAACGTTACTATGTTTCTTGTAACGCGATAATTTTGTGCGCGAAGAGAATTCCCTTCTACTCTCTAGTTTTAATATAATGTTCAGGATATTTATTGTACACTGAGTTGAAGACCTCAATCTAAGTTTAGCCCGTGTGAATCTGAATATGTATGGAATCAAACCTAATTACGTATTTTAATCTCTTTAAATTTATCCTTTATCACTCAAATGGAAATAGGTAAAAACCATTCTTTTTATTTTCTCGTATATGTGGTATAGAGAAAGTATTGTAACCGAGAGAAAAAACACGAAATTTTACGAGAAATATTTGTTTTGTATGTCCCTGGTACCAAATTTTTTTAATACGACTGGACGTCGGACTGTCTGTTCATCGGACTCCATCGGACTGTCGGACTATTTGTTTGACAATAAATTTATATTATTATTATTACATCAGTGTGCACCGATTCTGACTAAACGGATGAATCAATTTCATTAATATTTCGTATTATGCATAACACATGTATAAGGAAAGTAATAGGTTTGCTAACAGGCCATAATACCCTACGGAGACATTTACACATTATAGGGATCAGTCAGGATTCAATGTGTAGGAGATGATGCGGCATGGAGGAGGAGACCTCCGTGCATGTGCTCTGTTTGTGCGAAGCTCTTACCCAAACCAGATACCTAGGTTCATATTTCCCGAACCTAGAGGATACCAGGAAGGCTAAAATCCAATCTTTGGTGTGCTATAGCGAGGCCCTGGGGTTGGAATAACGCTAACTGTATGAAGGGGTACAAAGGGTCTTTTAGAGCTATGTCTGGGGTTCCATTTGCTGGAAGCCCACCCGTACTATATTCTAATCTAATCTAACACATGTTTGTCGTTGTTGCACGTGTCCCGAAATGTTTTTATCATTTGAAAAACCCTTTGAATTAAAGTATACTTTGGAAAATATTATCAAAAGCGGCTCAATTTTTTTTCTGCGTATGGCATAGAAGTAGGAAAATTATATTCCTCAGTCGAATTCATTACCTCATTTATTTTCCGCATGGATCTCATATATTCACTATATCACGAGACTTCAGAACTATTTAATAGTGCACATGTACGAAGCCAAGGGAGATATCAGCTTCAGAAAAGTATAGCCTGTAAAATATCGGAAGGTGGTTGGCTATCTCCCTCACTCTGTCACCACTTCTTCGTTCCGAGTCATCTTGACACAGAGATGCTTCCTGCCACATATCTTTCGCTCCTTGCCCTTCGCGGTCGGAATGATTCACCTACTGGATAATTCTTAATGCAAACTATTTTTTACCGTGCGTATAAAACTAGTTAAATTTTGGATTCTGCCCAAAATTTCAAGAAAATTTATACCAAACAACCATTTTCAAGCAGTCCCTTTCCCTTCATTTTATACGGAGAAGATTAATCAGCTATGGTATCAAATGCATGAAAGGATTTCTTTTTCTTTATAAAGTTAATTTTGAGTATTACATACATAAAGGTCTTATGTGTACGAGAAAGCTTGTGCATTGGATTAGCACTCTGGTTTTAACATGAAGTTAGGTTAAATATGAATGATAGAGTTGAAAAATATTTCTAAATTTTTGGAATACGATTTGGAAGGCTAAGTTTTTGGAATATGATGTCAAAGCGAAGGGGGGGGAGGAACTGTTTATTTTGCGAGGGGGGTAATTTTTTTTAGGTTATCGTAAATTTAGGAGAGTGCGTCATACGCATGGGGGGGGTACCCCTGCAGTTTAGTTAATTGTTAAGTTGTAGATAAGAGTTACAATAAAACTTCGTTCCCTAAGTGCCACGATGAAGATTTAGACGGTCCTAGACACTCTACAACCGGCGTTCATTCGTATTCGATCCTGGCAAATTTGCACGCTGCCCACGCTGAGAATAAATTCTCGGGGTAAATATTTTTCATTTTTTATGTGTAAAGCATTTAATTTTTTATTGTTGTTCTGCGTACTATTTTTATGAGAATGGTTCAGTCTTTGACTAGAATATTAAATGTTGTTTTATTAAAAATATAGCACTATTACGTTTTTCGAGGAAAAATAATATATTTTGTTCAAATCTTCAAAAAAAATTAACACTGTTTTCTACAAACTAAAATAAAACTTTATTTTATTCGGAAAAGAAATATTTAAATTGTCTTCCAGGCTTAATAAAATCATAAAGAGTATAATAACTAATATTTTTCATGCTTATTATACAACAGCAATTGTAATATGTCTCTACTTCGTAAAAATGCATTTAATTAATATTGTAAAAAAATTCTCTCCTCGACTTCTACGCGCTTCAAAACTTTGCTGCTTATGCCAAGATGCGCCCAAAAACTCCTCCCGAACTGTAAGCAATGTTCTCTATTCTTGTAATTCCCTTGTACGAGGTAAACAATGTATGAGAATACTCAATAAATATGAAGTTATTTACAAACCTAAAATACAATAATCAAATGTTTCATTCTCTCTACTACATCCTATCATGGGTGTTACATAAAACAGCAAATAGTTTTCGTAATAATACAACTTCATAAATTTAGGACGTTCTTAAGTTGTAATCACATGTGCTCTTAATTTAAAATTCTTCAATTCCTAGACTTTTTCGATAAAGAGAGATAAAATGTCACCAAAACTTAAGATATTTCATAAGAATGAACATTTCTTGGCGATATTTCTTTAATTTCCTCAGAGACCTAGGGGATAAAAGTTTTATTTCGTGTGCAAATGTAAAAAATAAAATTTGGTTGACGTCTAATGCTCTCGCCCCATATTAACCTTAGCTGTTAAAATGAATGTTTCCATCCCTTCTGCTACATAATACGAGTTAACATGATTCCTGAAAGTTCTTGAAAAATTAAACCAGTAACATGTTGCTGTTTTTCATTCTCTGGTTCCCACTTGAGGCAAAAACGAAACGTATGGAATCTATTCAATGTAAATGCTTTCAGAGTTATGGTTATATTGACCAATATGACACATAAGAGAAATATACTGTTTCAAGTAAGTCGATTAGGTTCCCGAAGTATTATTGATCTCAGACATAAGTGAAATAATACCTTCAAGACATCGACCTAGTGTTTGGAATTGATCCAGCCAAGGGCATGCATGATACGCCTTGCAGTGTGGAACTTTCCTTCTCGCAAATTGGGTCAATATATATCAAATGATACGAGACAATATTCCAGACAACAGCGTCTTGAAAATATTTTGAGGTGCCTAAATAGTGAAATGTTTAGGCTTCTATGCTTGGTTATTTTCCCGGTTCCAATGCAAAGTCATCAAAGGTTTTAAAATATTGTACCTATCAGAAATATTTTGGGATACGAGTAACGAAAATTTCCCGAAGGTTTTGCTACTTAATTTATTAAGAATGTCGATTTGTGATACCTGTCGATATTATGCCGAAATTGTGATACTTTTCAATGTCACCCTATAAGAAATCGTAATTTTCTATATACTTCGACTGATACACTCAATTAGATTCCAGGTCCAAGAAAACAGAAACTACTGTTCTTTCTTATTTCACAAGATAACATCTTTTTATACAAAGTCCATTTCCTGTGTTTTCAGCAATGTACATAACTGGTAGACCTAAACAACGTTGTCAGCACAAAAAATCATGTGCACTGTGTTCTGGAAGTGACAGGGCATTCTGCTTGTTGAGTTCCTTCCCAGAGGTGAAACCATCAATGCGGTACGATACTGTGAAACATTGAGAAAACTACGGCGCTCATTTCAAAACAAAAGGCGTGGAATGCTCAGTCAAGGCATTGTGTTGCTTCATGACAACGCACGTCCCCATTATGCTGGTGTCACTCAAAACCTTATTCAACAATTCGGTTGGGAGCAGTTCAATCACCCGCCGTACAACCCCGATCTTGCACCTTCTGACTACCACTTGTTCGTGAACTTGCAGCGTGATTTTGGAGGAAGACGCTTTGACAGCGATTACGACGCCATAAACGGTGTCCAGCAGTGGCCGTCTTCACTGACGGTATCTTTCTATGAAGAGGACATAGAAAAGTTAATTTCCCGCTATTACAAATGTCTCAACAATGGTGGCAACTATGTAGAAAAATACTTTAGGAAATGCTCTTTCATGTAAAAATAAATTTTGTTTTGAAAAAATGTTTTATGAGATTTTTTAACGGCACTTACTTTCCGGACACGCTTAAATTGTAATAAATTTTCATAGACATATAAAGTTTGAACGAATTTCATGACATAGTTTTAACAAACATAAATCTAACACACAGCAAAACGAGGATTTGTTATCACCAAGATTTTTGCCCAAGTTTCTTGATTTTTTGAGTGAAAATCACAGAATGGGTCCTTAAGTTTCGCAATTGTTAGTTTTATTTGTTTTCGATTGTGAAAGGGCTTTCACGAGTAACCAACTTTCTCGAGTTCCGCCATTCACCTGAAGACAAGATGGTGGCGCGAAGTTTTGTAACCTCTCCTAATTCCTTCATGTACTGATGTTTGAGTTATCTGCGACATAGTTATCGTCAACTGCGAACTCAACCCCCTATTATGAAAGAAACCTTACACTCGAACAACGGTACCGCAGACACGCGATGTATATGGTGGACAGCTTTCTATTATACAGGTCCAGCAGAACAGTGAAAATATTTCAATTTTAAGATGAATTCAAATGTAAGCAATTACTTAAATTATTGATACATTTTCTTAAAATACAGTTCTTGGAATATGAGAATCTATTACATTATCTTTTAAGTGAGCTTACCCACTTTTAGTGCATTGCAGTGTGCGACGGCGGAAGCTGTTCGTAACGTTTCTCAGTGTCTCTGGCTGAACTGTACTTATTTCTTCTCGGATGTGGTCGTTTACTTGCTCCAAGTTTACTGGTCTTTGGCCATAGACGTTCCTTCAGATATCCCCACAGAACGTTATTGCGAAACCACCCCAGTTCGCAAGAGGTTCACTGGTGGTCCCGAATCCAATCCCATTGGGCAACGGATCGGTTCTCAGGGAAAGGGGGGAATTGCACCGCAACGGACATCGGCGGCTATTCGTCCAAGGTCGATAGCAAACCCATCTAACACAATCAGAGAACCCCGTAAGGGACCTCAACGAGAGGGAAACCTTATTTCGGAAGTTAAACTATGATCCGCCGTCTTGAGTGCACTTTACCAGAGGGATACTCCAATCGTGATCCTAGACGCCACTAGGCAAAGGGGGAAGATGCCTTTTTTGTGGGGCTTTAGGGCTCGCCAACATCGAGGTCATTAGAGCCCATGCAAGTAGGGAAAAATGCAGTTTCGCACCATAGAAAAGAGCCGTA
>NNCF01127695.1:85488-106612 GCA_002313205.1 Laupala kohalensis | reverse complement strand
CGAGAACTTGTGGGAGGAGCCCCGATCTACTCATAAAATTCAATAGTTTATTAACATTAACCGTTTCATTTCCGCGAATTGTTGGTAAATCTGCAGCCAGACCAATTTGCCTCCGAAAACTTGAGTATCTTCTGCAATCAGTTAGTAGGTGACGCACTGTCAGAGAACAGCTACACTCCTCACAAACGGGTTCATCATCAGGTAGTAAGAGATACCTATGAGTGAGAGGACAATGTCCTATGCGCAGGCGGGTCAGCAAGACCTCGTCGCGCCGGGCTGGCCTACAGGAACTGCTCCATGACTTAACAGAAGATTTGATAAGTCGGAGCTTATTCCTTTCAACAGCTAACCACTCATTGCTCCATTCACTCAGAATCCTTATCTTGACGGAATTTAGGAGATCTCGTTTTGGAATCGTGGAGAAATCCACGCGATTCCTGAGGCATGCCGCCTTTGCGGAAACGTCTGCTTTCTCATTTCCACTGATACCCACGTGTCCAGGAACCCAGCAAAACATTATGTTCTTTCCGTCACTTTGCAGTGTGAAAAGTACATCCTGGATGTTCTGGATCAGCTTATCAGCTGCATACATGTTCTGGATTGCTTGGAGGGCACTCAGAGAATCAGAAAAAATCAGGAAATGTGATCCGCGGGAGCACTTTGTAGTTCGCAATGCTCGCAATATGGCGTAGCACTCAGCAGTGTAAACACTGCACAAGTCGCCTAGACGGTAGCCACTGGTCTCACGGGGAAATACCACGGAGCAGCCGACACCATCAGCCTGCTTCGACCCGTCGGTAAACACAGGGATACGGTCCCGGTATTTGTAGAGGATTAGCTGAAAGTATATCCTCAACATCGGAGCTGGAGTGTTCTTCTTGTCATGATGCAAAAGATCGAAAATAATCTTCGGCTTGTGCAAAGCCCAAGGGGGAGACTTACTAAAACCTTGATGTAAGACATTAAGTGTGCGTATATTTAAGGTTTCCAAAATTTGTTTGGAGCGATATCCAAAAGGTTTGGTTGCTCTCAGTCTGTTGTTGTAGAAACGGATGGAAGAAGAGGATGGATGAAAAACCGCGTTGTGTACCAGATTGTCGGGTAAAGTTTGCAAGTGGCAAAAGTGTCGTAGCATGAGGATTTGCCGCCGGAGGGAAAGAGATGGTTCGCCACTCTCGACATACAAACTCGGAATGGGACTAGTGCGGTATGCTCCCGTAACTAGTCGAATTCCGGCATGGTGGACACTATCCAACTTCTTTAAATAGCTTGCACGAGCAGAGCTATATACAACGCAGCCATAATCGAGCCGAGATCTTATGAATGCTCGATAAAACTGGTGCAGGGAGTAGCGATCAGCGCCCCATTCCCTGCTACTGAGGCACTTCAATAAATTCAGAGATTTTAATGTTCTTGCTCTTAGGTCTGTTAGATGTTCAATCCAATTCAATCTCTGATCAAAAATCAGACCTAGGAATTTCACAAAAGGATAGAATTTGAGAACGTTGTTTCCCAGGGCGAGGTGAGGTTCTGCCAGAAGGCTTGGTCTCCTACTGAAAAGAACACAGCGTGTTTTCTCAGCAGAGAAACGAAAACCTGTCGTTTTCGACCAGTGGTATAATCTATTCAGGACGAGTTGGATTTGTCGCTCCGCACCTGTGACACTCTGTGATGAACAAAAGATAGCAAAGTCATCGACAAAAAGAGAGTGTAAAACAGGATTCTTTACAGCAGACGTTATGCTGTTTATGGCCACTGCAAAAAGGGTCACACTCAAGACTGAGCCCTGAGGAACACCGTTCTCCTGAAGAAGGAGATCCGAGGTGTCTCTTCCAATTCTATAGCGGAAGAAACGCTGATCCAAAAAGGACATGAGCATCAGAGGAAGACGTCCTCTAAATCCCCAGGCATACAGTTGTTGTAAAATGCCATGACGCCAAGTAGTATCGTAAGCCTTCTCGATGTCAAAGAATATTCCAATGAGATGTTGTCTTCGGACGAAAGCATCTTGAATTGCTGATTCCAGGAGAAGTAAGTTGTCCAAGGTGGAATGGAACTTTCTGAAACCGCACTGAGATCGACTCAGCAAGTCATGCCGTTCAAGATACCAGACGAGACGTCGGTTGATAATTCTCTCCAGAGTTTTACCAACACAACTCGTCAAGGCAATGCTTCGATAACTACTAATGTTCGTTTTGTCCTTACCTGGTTTTAATAAAGGGATAAGCGTTGCTTCCTTCCAGGAATTAGGGAATACTCCCTCGGACCATGAAAGATTAAAGATATCCAGAAGGTATTCTTTCGACTCGAGACTGAGTTGTCTCAGCATTTCATAATGAATTGAATCAGGGCCAGGAGCAGTGTTGTGGACTGTCGCTAGAGCTGACTCAAGTTCCCACATAGAGAAGGGAGAGTTGTAGGGTTCCCAGTTGGTGGAACGAAAGTCAAAAGATGTGCTCTCTGCTGTTTCCCTTTCTCTCGCGAAATCAGGATCGCAGTTTGCTGTAGATGTTAAGTCAGCAAAATATTCAGCCATTGCTGTTGCCATTTCTCTGCTGTTGGTGAGAATCCGACCCTGATAATTGAGTCCAGATATTGGGACTCGAGAATACCTTCCAGATATCTTTCGGATGGACTCCCATACTTTAGTGGACGATGTTCTCTTAATGGTGCTTAGAAACTCTTTCCAGGAGGTGGATCTGGATTCTTTGATAGTTCTGCGCCTTGGACAGACGGGAGATACTCTGGTCTCGGCGGTTACTCATCAAACGCTCGTGGACAGAAGAGGGACTCGTAACATGGGGAAATGATTCTTCCTCAGCGCTACTCCTCGCGGAGCTACGCCCCCTGGTGAATTAAAACCCTTGCGAAAAGAGAGGTCGTTCGGTAGACCACTGGACGAACGACTGAGATCCCAGTATCCCCCGTACCCAGTCCCAGTTGGGTAGCTGGGTAAACGATCGGACGCAGGGGTTTTCTCGAAATGGTAGGACTCTGTTCGCGAACCGGGATGTCACTGCACTTTAAACGTAGTCGGAGTAGGGGCGGCATTCCTTAGGTGGACCCAAGACAACCTGCGCCTCTTAATAGGGTTGGACTGCTATCCTCACCCGTGGTCACTGGTAGGATACAATGTCTCCGATCGGTGAGCAGGATTGTTTCTCGTCTACTGCTGTACAGAAGTAGTAAGAAGACGTGCTAGGCGACTCCCCGTCCTCCAGAGCGTCTTTTGAGAGGACTGATTCTTTGGAATCGGACAGGAGCTGTTGGTTTTCTCCGACTCTCCTCCCGTAGTCCAATTTGTATGGGTAGGGGACCCCAATGCGAATAACGCCGTCAGTTAGCTAATTGTTCAATAATTGAGAACAAAAATCTTCATTATTACTGACGGACCTTGATGCGCGTAACAAAGACAAACGTGTGGTCAGACACGTGTGGAGGGAGAATAAGGAAGGTGAGCTAAGAACCCATCGCGGCTGTGATTATTTTGGAACTGTTTTTCTGACAACCACCAGATGGAATATGACTAAAAGAAAGGCCCACGATTGGTCACTTGTGTGGACACGTGAGTAGGTCCTGTGAAAATTTTCTTCCATTAAAATTACTTCAATATTTTTTGAGAACTAGTAGCACTCAGATGTTTCAAATTATCCATAATACCATTTATTTTCGATGTTTTGAACATTGATACTGTTTTCAAAAAAATCTAACCGCTCTCTGTTTGTCTACTGATAAGACGTCTGCAAAATCTCGTATGGCAGTTCCAGGTATTATGCGAATAATATCACACAGCGGAACCGTGGATGACTTATCAATCTTACACTATGGATCAACCTAGTGATGTGCCGTCAATGTGATTTCTGAGGAAAACACCAAAAGATAATTCAATTCATAAACAATTGTACAACTTTTTTCTTTCCCATTTCTCTGTTGGAGGAAGAAAAAAGTGAATCTTCTCTTCAATTGTGTAATACCTATCTTCGTTTCAGCACATAGCATTCCAGACATTGAATTTCTTGATTCACTTATACATTCAGAGGAATCACATAAACATAACTCTGTCCATGCAATTGAAACGTTTTCATCGTTCCTCTCCATTTCACCGGTACAAACAAAATATTTATTTGCGAGTAAACCAAAACACATCTCAATATGGACATATAGCACTAGGAAATCCTCACATCATCTGCGAGCATCAGCTAACAAATAAATGAAAGGTAGGAGAGTCTGCACACAATTCAATAACATAATATTAGAAAATCTAAATATTCATTTTTTCTAATCGATCCATACAAAATTTTGATTTCATTAGTTTTTAACGTTTTCATTGTTATTTTGTTGGTATGCTTTCATTTAATGCCAACTGTAATAAAACCAAGAAAGCTATTTTGCGCAATCTCTTCTTACAGGGTTGGCATGATTGTCCCCATAGGTAAGAGACTGTTACGGCACACCGCAAGCCCAGATGCGATGTGGGTATTTTTTGGATAGAAGCGGGATTCAACCATAAACCACAACCTTTATGGTAGAGTTCGCAACCACCAGCTTGGTTTCCCTAAGCAATCAAACACGTGTAATAACAATAAAATATTCCTTTAATACAAGTTAAATTGAAATCTGCATATTTACAAATTTGAACGAACTCTCAAATCATAAATACAAGTTTGAATTTGTTATTACAGAGTTATTGCTATCTGAAAGCAACAATTACACACAGATATAAATACTGGTGTTATCAATTAACTCGGAAATCTACCCAGATTATCCGAATCTCAAAAACTTACAAGTTGCTATCCCGAAATAACTAACTGTTCCAAGTTACGTCATTCGCGCCTAATAGCAATGTAATAGAATTACCGCAGCAATTCTCAGAGATCTGACGACCAAAACTAACCAAGTCACCTCTCAAATGACCTGGGTACTTCCATACTCCGCAGAGTCTCAAGTTTAAAAGTCTTTGAGGATCTTCAATCCTCCCAATATATACAGAAGCGGAGGTCACGTGATCACGCCCTCGCTAACGCACTGAGCACTCTACATCATCTTGGTCACCCCTCAGCTTCTGAGAACACTGCGTCTTCACCGATATGCCAGCGACCATCGCGGGCTGACCCATTATTTTTGCATCCGCTGGAAATATTCCATTCACACTCGCCACGCGCTTCTGCAACATTCTTCTGAGGGCATTCCTACTCAATTTTCAGAAGAAGATGGAAACTGTTCAGCGTCTACACAATGAACGGGAAGGCTTAGTGGCGGGTATTTTTCCTTATTTGGCGGCGACTGGCCTTAATCTCCTTAGGAATTTCCGGCTAGCAAAATGCTTGAAAATGTTAATATTTCAAAAATCGATAGACTGCACTGGTCCTGATGTTACAGAGACATTGTTATTAGTAATAACAATTACATTGTTAACAATAATGATTACACTTAAATGACATAGTTGTAAGGTTTGCATAAACAAATATTATTGTATTAGGAGTAAATATTTCAAGCTAATGATTAAAAAATTCAGAAAAATGAATGAAATTGAAGAATAACTAAAGAATTTTTATTAAAGAGAAAGAAATTAAAAGAATCAGAAAAAGCACGCCCAGGTAAGACTACATTACTTGATAACGGTCAACTTAAAATTAGTTCGTTCTCACTGCCCTTCGTTTTCTTTCCTTCAGTGTGTAATCTGTCTTAGCATGGAAACTAATGAGAACAATACGGACTCTCCTAAGTAACAGATGTGCCAACTCTCCCATTTCGGTAAGGGAGAGTACTTTTGCTTAACTTAGCCGCTTATATAAATAACTGTTGGTGTTCGCACCGCTAATCGAGTTTAGGAATTTCTGAGAATTCGTTTAATATTAAAATATTTTGTATTACTACTATTCTAAAAAATTCAGAATGAGGGTTATGAATATTCAAACTGTTACTTGAGGAAAACAAAACGAAATAGCAATTCTATATCCTAGACGCTCGAAACAATCATCGTGGACATTCAAGTAGACTTCACCACTGCCGTCGTACAGCTACCTGGAGTCGGTGTACGCTCACTTTATTCGTTCCCCCTCATCCAGTGTTTGCGCAAACACTCCAACCGCGTCATCTCTCTTAGCTTTACCTTACCCCTTTTCATGATTTGCTGGGCTGCCAAAAGCAAACCGAACTTTGCCGAAAACATCTGATTGTCGTTCTGGGAGGTTCTTTGTTCCTTCCTCACTGGAGTAAATTAATCCCTATTTACATTTAATAGCTGAAATATAGAAGTAGAAGAGTTTAGTCAAATTATTACAGAGGACATAGCTCACGCTTTCGGAGTCAAGAGAAAATATACGAAGTGGTTTGTATACATATACCCTGGGCATTTTGATGGGGTAACTGAAGGAGGAAACTTTCACCGTTTTCATCGCGCGCCCTATTAGTGGCTTTATGGAACATAGATGGCAAGGGAAAGTGCTCTACTACACCATGTGACTCTGTGGCTGTTTAATGTTTAGATGCAATTCAGGTCGCAGAGACATATTTATCCGTATGGGGAGACTTAAATTGGAGAAGACGAGAGCGTATTCCGCTTTAGGAATACCGTAAAAGGATGAAGTTAACTCAAAGAAATACATGATAATTCCATAAAATAGCTCAGCAACTAAAACTCACACCGTCGTGGGATCATTTGCGGAATATAATGCTGTTTGCACACGATGCACCAGTCATCCGCAACTACCAGTATCCTTCAGGCACCAAAATGTACGATGAAACATTTCCGACGTATGTCCATGGTGGTCTGATGATATTCCATTCTCGCATTCTTTGTCGACTCTATTATTTGGCATTGCTGCCCTCACCTTTTCCATCACTTCTGTTCTATTTCCATCACCTCTTGTACGTGGCGTCAGCCTTACCTGAAGAGATCCCTTCCACTGTGCCACTGAGCGGTCGGATCCGAACGAGACGTTGCAGTGCAACAAACGCGAATGCTGTATGAGTCCACGAACACCGCCACATCTCCCAGTATGTTCTGGTTGGCGTGGAGATATCTAGCGTCATCTCTCTACTCCTTTTTGTGTGAACAGTAGCCGAGCAGCGATCCTGCTCACCAATTCGGGACCGAAACCTCTTTCCCGTACCACGGGTGACGGAACCGCATTGCACGGCAGAGTCCAACCAAAGTAAGGGGCGTTACGTGTAAACCACTTCATGCCCCTAACCTGCGTCCTCAAGTTTCTGAGTAACACCCGAAAGCTTGCCAGACTTTCCTTGCACGAGTTCGATCCGTTACCCAACTTGTCAAACAGGAATAGGGTATGATTCACAGAATATATGTATTTTGAGATGAAAATATGATATAACATGGTCTTTTTTCTTTGTATAACAATTTTAACACGTTTAATACTAGCGTCATTAATGAACCAAGTACATTCCCTATTTTAAGCGGTTCCCGATGGTCTAGGGGTTATCGTAAGAGCTTCATTCTTGCAAGTCCCGGGATTCGAATCCCTGGGAAAGCGAATGCGTTTTTAAATTAATTTTTGTCGATCATATGATAAGTCCATAATACATTTATCCCTTTTTTAACGTTTTTACTATTAATAAAAAGCTCTAAGTAACTAAAATGCAAATAATTTTGCTTAACTGCAAGAATTTTTCTTTCAGTTCATATGATTTTCCATCACAAATGTTCTTTCAAGCATCAAGAATTGTTTTGTAACAATCATACAAATAAGTTATATAATAGTTAAGAATCCAAAAACTCAGATTCACCACCAACAGCACACCAAGCTGATTGAACCGGCGTTTTTCTATACAGTTGACTTAAAATTTGTTCTTTAATTGAAAAAAAATTCTTTAATAGTAACAATAAAGATGTTAAACACACGATGTTAGTATAACGAAGCAAATCATGTTAACAAAAATAAATGAAAATATAACTCTCTCGGCGGGGAATCGAACTCTGACCTCACATGTACATATATAAGACTTTGATCGCTATAGTACGAACAAATTTCGACGAACTTTTATCTTATTATTAAAAAGATAATTAAATTACCGCACTTAATATTTTCAAGACTGAATCATTATGAAGTAAACAATATTCATTTGAATTTGACACATGATTATTTGGTGATAAGAGCAAGAGACAAGTAGCTTGTCAATAATGTTTCTATTCTTTGTTACTCATGACTTTATTGGGTTAATGTTTACTCAACAAGAATTAAAAGTGTGTAATGAATCTTTCAAAGTCCAAACCTTAAGTATTTTTTAGTATTATGTTCAAGCCATAACTCATCTTACTTACACTCATTCACTTCTGTAAAGCTGTTAAAGAATTTTAACTTTGCAACCTAGCTTTGAAGCACTTCCCCTCATGTAAATTTAGCATCAACTCCTCCTCTGATACAAGTTCAAAGAAAATGTTAATATTGCCTACAAGCTATGAAACTGAAAAGGAATGAGTTTAATTCATAATGGGTAATTAAGCATAGTTAATTATATTTGTCATTAAGCATAGTTAATTATATTTGTCATTAATATCTAGTCCCCAAGTTATTTATGGCAAGGAATGCACATATTCTACAATAATCTACAGCCCCTCTCTTTCCTAGCAGTTGCTATGTTTTGCTTTTCATGAGTTTGGTTAACCATCGTTCAAAATTCCAAATGAATCATTAATGTCCAAAGATGGATTGTATCCAGATTTGTTTCATGACTTGGTCGTGTGTGAGAGAAAGTTGTTCTTTCGTATGAAGAAGAAAATTAGACCTCCCGCGCCATTATATCTTTATCTGTCATGACTTTGCCGTGTCGTAAACGTTACTATCAAACATTCGTCATTTCCTGAGGTGTACCTTAACGACGCAAGTTCAGGAGCGTTGTTCCCGTGTCAAACGAAATCCATGGAGTCGGTTGCGATTGCGTTGTACGTTTGGATAATGGTAAGTTATTTCTATTTCTCGTGTGGTATATAAATTATAGTGGATGTTGATAGTCGCGCGAAGTTGATGTCCAGCGATGTATCGTGCAGATTCGGTTACGTTACAAATGGTGCGTTCTAATGCGTTTTGTTTTTGCTTGTACATGATTCTACAAGATTTTACTTAGAAGTGCTAAGAAATTTCTTTCTCGACGAATACAAAGTGACACTTGAAATACCACTACATTTTTCATTAAATACTGAAATGTTATCGGACGACATGTCAACATCAACTTCGACATACCAAACATTAACATCAGACAGGTCTAAGATAACCCCCAGAAGTTTCTTAGCTCTGACGAATAGTCGAGTTGGGCTAGGATCAAAACGTTGCGTACTAACAGTCCAAAACAATATTACTGAATCTTTGTGCGACTAAATTTATCTTTTCCATAATTTTTTTTGTTTGATGAGTGTTGAAATATTTCTTTTTTCCAGCGCTGTTTCTCGTCTACGAATGATGTGGACAGAGATAAATATTGTACATAACCCAGTAACGTACCTACATCTAATGTCGCCTAGGGCGTTAGTCTTTTAGGAGGTCCCTATCTAATGTGATTGCTTGGCAACAGGTGCATATCGATCACACCAGTGTATTTAAAAAAAATGAAATTTGAGGGTTGATTTTATAATAATGTCAACTATTCCCCATTTTATTGTTATAGAAAGTTTGGGAATGTATTGGTACTCAAATTTACGTATTTTTATGATTTTTGTCGAGTCGTTTGGAGGTACCTCACAGGTGGAGGCCCGGGGTCGGCTGCCCAACCACCCCCTCCTACTTACGCCACTGACTTAACGTATTCTTAGCGAAATGCAGTTTGAAAGACAATGAAATTTGGGTTGAATTAAGTTATATGAGTTGAGTCTTTTGTGCTCCGAATAGCTCTCTTGTTGCGTAAAATATCCATATTGTATAAGAATTGCGATAAAGGTGTGTAGATACATCAAAACAATCGTAATGTAGTATTCATTCTACCGATAAGAAACTATATCATGCCCGGGTTCGAATTCTTTCACCCGTCAAGTAATAGCACCACAATGGACAAGGATTTTACTCTCCACAATACTATCTACCATGTCCAGTCTCACTAGAACATAAATTTAAAAAAGGAACCTGTTTTGTATACTACTGATATTGTTTAGTATACCTATGTTGTACAATTTAACTATTGTATACTGATGCAAAATTTATCCACTCTTGAACAATGAAGGTACATGTTGAGATGAAGTATCGTGAAAATTGTACTGTTCTCTCCCCTTCAAAACAAACCTTTTCTATCTTTGTGTACAGTATTTCATTATTTTTCTTGAAGGCAGAAAATTGACCCTTGATGGTATTAAAATGCATCTCATTGAAACAGATTTTTGTGGACAAAAAACATTCTGACCATTGAAAAATTATTTTTGACATTTAAAAATTGTATCACTTCTGGCATATTTTTCTTTCATTGTTTAAAAATACAACATATGGACGGCCTCCTAAATTGGATAATTTATGTGGGATGCATGATTCATAAAACAGTTGAAGTATGATTTAATTCTTTGATGTGTTAATCATGAAATTACTTTAAATAAACAGCATTCACCGCCATAGCAGTCGCTGTTTGATTTACTCACTCTAACTTTACCAAAATTATTAATTTGTTAATGAGTAATTTAGCAATGGTAATTATAAGAAATTGTTATGTTAATAAACTTCAAGTTCACAAAAAATTTCTGGATAAGTTAATAAAGAATTTACTAATTTTTTTAAATTTTCCTATTATTTAACTCTGAAATATTTCGTTCTATCCACAATTTTAGTGGTATGATACAAGAAAGTTTTACTATAACATTTGTGTTAAAATTACTCAATTTGAACTGGTCAAATAAGCTTGTGAATGATGAAATAAATTCNACTCAATTTGAACTGGTCAAATAAGCTTGTGAATGATGAAATAAATTCCATTTTTTTAAATTCATAATATAATGAGTAAGAAAGGAGGAATAATCATTTTGAAATGTGAAGAAGATAAGTTTTCAAGAGACAATTTTTGTAAGAGAGACTTTTATTTTTTAAATATTTTTTGGCACTTCTTGCTTTCAGTTTTTTGTTACTTTTATTTTATGTTTGCTTTTACTTTAAGTTTAGGGAGGTTATGTGTATGTTTTTCTGAAACATTTTCTTATTAAAGCGAGTCAAAAAAAAATTTTTGATTCGTCATTTTATGTTACAAGTCCCATGGTATCATCGAACACAAATAAGATGAGAAGCACTTTTGTCTGAATTGAATTGCGTTTTATCCGTGGACCACTAATTTAGTAAGAAATTATCCTGTGTTAATTGGTGCTGGTTTTATCCAGTGTATGTTGGGAACCATAGAAGTGAGCTATCTGTGGATCCTCGCAAGATGACTCCAACTGTTAGTGCCTAGCCATTGGAACAGCGATGTACCAATAGAAACAACATTCAAATTAATTTTATGTATGTTCCGCGGGAAATTTGATGGAAGTTTTTACCTAAACATTCAAACTCCCTTCTTGAGAGCGCGTACAGACAAGAGCAGGGGGATTGCATGATTTATTAAATCGCGTGTCCTCGTATGCTATAGCATATCTATCATCTCTGGTGTATTTTTCTATGAGCTTTACACTTGGTCTTTCTTTCGATATAAGTTACGTAGCTGCCCACGAATTTTCACAACATATTTCAGAATAATCTTATTGGTTCATCGCTCTCAATGTAATGATCGTCTTCATTTCTGCCAAACTCACGATGGTCATAGATCGAAATTGTTTGTTATACTTAATACGATTAATACTTGCCTCGAATAAAGTTTCAGTGAAACAATTAAACGGGTGTAGTGGAGCGGGAGCACGTGGGAACGATGCTCCACGCATTGCTTTAGTGTTAATGTTTTATTTTATCCAGATGACTTATTTACCTCATTTAGAGCCAATTTGCAAGGAAAATACGCGGAGACTCTTGGCCTATTGTTGCTTATAGAGAAGATTGGGGTTGTATATTTCATTCCAACTGTTCCGACGTGAGACACCCCTCCTTGACAAATTTGGCACAACAGCCCTGAAATTAAAGGTACTTTAAATCACTTATCTATAATTGCATTGAGCGATTAATATAAAACGTTTAAACGATGGATATTCATTGCACAGTGCATTTAATCGACCACAGATTAATTGAAGTATTTTTGATTATCGCCCATCTACTCTTCGTGCTATATTAAAGGGCGACCCGTGGCTTAGTGCCTAGCGTACTCGCCTTCTATGTCGGTTCAAACCCGGTTCGATCCAAGTAGAACCCGAGGTGGTGGACGGAGCGGTGTTCGCAGCAGGTTTTCTCGAGGTACTCCCATTCCCCTGCCATTCATTCCACCACAACCTTCACTCATAATCATCTCACGTCATCCTTGTCATTTACATTCACCCGCGCGGTCACCTTGGTTCCAGTAAGCCACTGGTAGGTAGAGCGAGCGGTAAAATGGCGATGGACTGCTTCGTGCAGTCTCCCCATCAAAAATGCCGAACGAATATATACATACTATATTAAATGCAATGCCATTTTAATGTACTAATAATATTTGTGTGATGAAGTAAGTCTATTATAGTTTTTTCAATCTAATTTCTAAATCGAAAGTGGTAGTCTAATAAAAGTCTAGTTGTTATACATATGTCATGCTGTGTTGTGCGGTCTTTACCATATCTGCCCGCCCGGCCCTCCTCGTCTCATTTACAGCCTCTTGAGGTACTGATCGTGGTTTGGGTCTCCACCGAGTTTGATTTCGAATACATTTTCAGGGTATTGAAATGCCAATAGACATTTGTTTATTCACATAATAACTAGGGGAGATAGTAAACTGAGGAAAGTGTGGAACGAAGTCTCTGTTGCTGTACCCTTCACAGAAGGTGTGTGGGCGTCCAACACATGTATTATATATTCCTTTCAAATTTCGGGTACTTCCAACGCATGCACTACATACTCACTTTGTACTTCGTACAGAACTGGACTTTTCATTTCCCCACTCCTAAATTACAAGGTTCCT
This sequence comes from Laupala kohalensis, assembly GCA_002313205.1. Classification (NCBI taxonomy): domain Eukaryota; kingdom Metazoa; phylum Arthropoda; class Insecta; order Orthoptera; family Trigonidiidae; genus Laupala; species Laupala kohalensis. The sequence continues at coordinate 93,610 of NNCF01127695.1, read as the reverse complement.
GNAGGTGTGTGGGCGTCCAACACATGTATTATATATTCCTTTCAAATTTCGGGTACTTCCAACGCATGCACTACATACTCACTTTGTACTTCGTACAGAACTGGACTTTTCATTTCCCCACTCCTAAATTACAAGGTCCTGCAGATCCAGAAAGCAGTGACAGTTGCGACATTGGATGTGTTCTATCATATCTATTTGATTATAAAATGTACATTGAACTGTTAGTGTATGGGAGAATTAAAATGGATTTGTTACGAAAAACGAAGTTTCTTAAACTGAAATAATTGATAACTCTTTGCGGTGATTCATGACCTTGAATCATTGACGTGCCCTAAATAAATGNAATCTAAAGTGAGGGCTCTAATGACCTTGACATTGGCGTGCCCTAAAGCCACAATTTCAAAAATCCATTTTAATCATAATTATAATCCGATCATTAGTACCGTGAAGAAGGCCTAAGCAAGATTACCGAAACTTTGGTATTTATACCACGAAGGGACAATTCTCGGATAGCCATGGCACATTCTTTACCATCTTACTACGTTACTGTAAATGAGATTAAGAAATCAAAATTAATAAATAGCTACGCACCTCTCTTACTGAACTCGCACGTATATTCGGTGACTCGACATCTGCTGGGAAAATAGTGGATGAATCCAGGATGCCAAATATCGTGAGACCAGTTCTTCATCGGATGGCAGAGACGTTTGTCTATCTGTAAGTGTGAATCCCATGTATTTGTTAAACGCATGGACGTTCTGGAACTACATGTTCGGACGCGATCGAGTTCTGTGTTGCCACTTCATGAAATTTAGTGTAAAAGCTTTTGGAAAATTCATTTTGGAAGAAAAATGGGACTGGAGTGGGTAGAGCTCTGAACTGCTGGCTGGATGGCCGGAGTTCAATACCCAAAGGAATGTGGGATTTTTCATCACACCTCAACGTTCAGATGGGTTCCCAGGCCAACTCACCCTGCTGTAAAATGAGACTGAGTCTATCCAGAGGTCTAACAGACCGAAGCGAGTTGCTGGAGACATATCCTTGTGTCAAGGTCAAGAAACTGCGGAGCTATACCATCCGAAACCCTCATTGTGGGCGTGTTGTGGCACAGTTTGACTTTGAAAGAATGGAACTGGCTTGTCATATATCTAATTACTACCATTACTTAATCGTATAAGTTCCCAAGTGCATGGTACTAGACAGGACCTCCGACAGGATGTTGGAGACTTGGGGTAGCTTTTGGATTTAAAACCCCCTCACCTATCCTCTCTCTTCTTCCAACTCGTTCACGCGTCTCCCAATAGTAATTAAACGAACGTTAATATTTCAATTCGTATTTAATAATAAATTTACGTATTTAGTAATAAATGTATTGGCAAATAATATGAGAGCGTCCAGTGGAAATATCTCTGATAGAAAATTCCGAGGCGTGGAAATACATCTTAGCTACCCAATACATATTTATGTAATGAGCGAATGTTTTTGGTTAAGCGCGAAACACAGATTGACCAGCCATTTCCGAAGTTGAGCTCAGGGACATTACCTCTACAGGGTTGTTCTTGAACTTCATTTTTTGTCCGGAAGAGGCGGAAAACTCGAATCACAAAAATGTGTTTCTCGCTGTGAAAGATCGCGATTGGTGAGTTTTACCGTTTAAAGAAGTGGTTGGATTATGCGCAAAATGCGTGAAAATTTTCAGACGAGAAGAAAAGTGTTGGGTTGTTCGATTCAGCAGTCATAGATATTAAGAATTGTTCTGTTCTCTGTGTCGAGAGCTCTCTTTATTCGATCTCAAGGACGTACTTATTTTAAAGCTAGAATTTACGATTACAAGAAAAGCAATGGATGATATTCGAGAGATATCTTCACCATAAGTATGGTATTTTGAGTGACGAATAAAAGCGGGTCTTTTCAACGCTGGTTTTAGCGTGAAAATGTGAAACGATTGATAACAGTAATATCGTATCGAACCGAGGTAGGTATTTTTTCACAATATTCTCGATAGTGTAGTGAAAGTGCTCGAAAGGTCTTACCCGATCGATATCGTCCTTCACACGCTTCTCTCGCGCGTCCAACCGGGCCCGCAACGGCGACCCGGTGCTGCGTAGAGGTTCATGGTAGGGCGGCGGTTTCGGCTGGCATGGCCTGCGCACGGTCAGTTCGCAATTTATTAAGAAGTGCTATTACGGGAGACCTATTCATATATTCAACAATCGTACAAGGCACAAATGTAATGCTATCCGAACTGTCATAGGAATTTCATGGGACTCGACAAATAACTTTTAAGACTGTTTCAATTCCATGAACCTTAATATTTATGACTCTTAATAGGATTTGACCTTACTTGCACCGCNATTTGACCTTACTTGCACAAGATCTCCGCGCCTCTGATTTACTAATCTTATGCTGGCTCGTCATTACCAACTTTGCAAACGAAATATTTCGTTCACTTTTGTTTCCCACGCTGTGGTAGTTCCGCAGATTTTGAATTTGAACTGGAATCCCTATACGTGGCTACAAGGAACATGGTCCTTCGAGTCGTGCTCTGCTCGTGAATCGTCTTGCTTCTACGTCCTTCATCTCCATGGAAGATGTACCGAGCAACAGTTTTCTATTACTATTAGTTTTCTGTTCTCTGTCCCCGCCTTCATTACTGTTCAAAACAAGAACTACCAGTTCAACAGGCGTACGCGGAATAGGTAGCTCACTCAGTTGTGTAATACTTATGTAATCAAACAATTTAAGGAACAGAAAATAACTAACTGTGGGAATATAAACAAAGCCTTAGTTATCGTTTTCGTTTGCACAATATTTTAACGAATACGTTTTGTGATGTGGTTGAGACGAACAAAAAATAAGGGTCGGATTTGGTTCATACCAGTACTTCACGTAAAAAAAACTGGAGGAATGGCAGCACACCTTAATTAGAACAAAAAATCACGAAGGTACAAGTGTCCGGAAATGTCTCCCGAAGGAGATAAAATGACACCAAACAATAATAACAGAAGACAGAAATGTGTGCTAAGGGGCAGATCTTTCAACATTATTTTAATTTATTGTTGTCCAACTTGATCACGTTCACCACTTTATCAATTCCCCTAAAAAAACGCTCCCCTCAAACGTCACGTATGGAAAATAGTTCATGTATGTGAAGTGCACCAACTTCACTTTGGGAAAAGTTTGCTTCCTTTAGAAAACAAATAATTAGACGTCTTTTAATTGCAACAAAAATATTTTACTTGCAATACGGAGCCCAGTTGACATAGTCAGATTGCACAGTAGAACAATTCATTGTAAATTTTGTGTAGCCGGAGTAAATTTTTCACTTGTGTGGTTTCTTGTGCAAATGCCTAAATTTGTTGCATCTTATATCTAAGGCAACGATTAAATTTCATCTTCTGACAATACAACAATGTGAATAGATGCCAGCAGCGGCGATTGGGAATCAAAAGTGGGAGGAGGGGACAAAAAAAAAAAAAAGTTTGGCAAATTCATGAAAATGACATTTTCTACATATTTCCACTAAGTATGATTTTAATAATGAAAGAAATCGAATGAAAGACATTTGGTGATTACCACATCAAGGATGGTGTATTTTTTATAATTCCGTGTTTTAGACGGTTAAAATTAAATTTTTATCTTTCCCTAAAAAAGTGTGGGGCGGCGCTGTCCCTAATCGCGGTCACTGATAGATACCGTCGCCCGAAAAAGTCCCTGAGCTGACCTCTGTAAATGATCTGACCTCTAGCGTTTGGCGCCAAACCAAAAACATTCACTTCATAACATAAATATGTATTGGACTGCTAAGATGTATTTACTCGCCGCGGAATCTTGTGTCTGAGGTATTTCATGTGGGCGTTATAAGGTTAATATTAATCTTCCTAGCTTGTTAACCTCTCTTTGCCAAAAAGACCCGTATCATTCCTTCTGGAATCATTTTGTAGAACTCCCTTTCCAAAAATGCAAGGGATGCTAATAAATTGAATCTCTTCAAACCCGTGGATAATTGCTTCCTAACACGCCATTGGTGGTATGTTAGAAAAAAAGAAATTAATATGAGCCAGTTAATAATTTGTATATGATACTAGTTAATGCAAAGTTGTGTTAATTCTTATAATTTTTTACGCTATTGCTGAAGTGCTCTTTAATACTGATTAATTTACAATATTTTTCATGCATACTGTTTTTGTTCCCTATTGTTCATAATATTTTATTTCTTTCTGTACGCAACCATGGCACAGTCGTGTACATTATATCCGTCAATCCATCGGGGCGCGGGTTTTTCTCCGATTTACCTTCGGATTTATATATTCGCGTGCTTTTCTTATTATCAATCTCCAATTTTACTTCATTGAATAACTACGATTAATTTTGGAAATATTAAATGGATAACAGCACGTATTTATCTAATAACTTCTCTTAGACATTTTAAATCAATTACCTTTAGACCCTTGATCATTTTTAATGCGATGATCCCTTACTTGTTTTCAGAGAGTAACTTGGATAATCCACCCCATACACATGCGCGCGCGGTCACACGCAGTTAGCATCGACCATTTTAACGATAAATTGTATTTATTTATGAATCAAATGGCTAGTGAAGTTTCTGTTACTGTTAATTTCGTACGATTACTGACAAAAAACAGCTTTCGTCGATTAAATGCCCGGAACACTGGACGTGAGCATTCACGCGCTGTATTTCAGAAGCAGTTGCATGTTCCATAATCCTAAACTGTTTGAAGTTCCGTAATATATTCTTACAAATATAAATATTAAATGAAATCCCACTAACATCGTAAAGCCGTTGTAATGTAAAAAATATTTCTAACGCGTTCGTTATATGTATTAAATGCTTTTTCTCTTGCCCTACGCTTTCAAGCAACTGTTTGTGGCGTCCTGGAAGACAACTTATGAACTTGTACACTACAAATTCAATTTGAATTTTAAAGCAATTTATATAAAGTGAAAGATAACAAATCGTTTCCTGTCCAGAAAATCAGTCATACGGGCAACCGAGGTAATATGAGACTCAACGGGTGGTAAGAGAAGACAAGAAATTGTGTAACTGAGGGTATTTGTGTTAAATATTTGATATAAGTACTTCAAATTGAATGAATAAAATGAGCCTCTATCATTTTTGGAGTTCTGTGTTCTGCCCCTCGAAGTATTTCTACTCTGCCCGAACGGATGTTTGTCCGAACGCGTATTCGTGAGCCAAGTGAGGTTGGTGTAGTTATAGTGACGACTGGATTGCGCAATGCTACCTACAGATATCAAACAATGCAAAGTTGTGTTAATTAACATTAATGAAAAAAAATAAACAAACGCCTTTGCATCAGTGTACCTCTTCGTCTATGCGTTTACTACATCTTCTATTTCCACCAGCCTACGCCTTGTAGCGGACACATTACAACGCCACCCTCAGTCTCGTTCGTTATCTGATAGCTTCAGTAGTAGTAATACAAGATTTTGAAAATTGTCGAAAATAAAAATTAATTAAATCACTTTACTTACGGATTATGTTTTTAAAGATCTTAGCTGCACTCTGTTCGAATGAATGTTTTTGCTAGAAACGTTTAAAGTTTCATCAGCATTAATGATAAAATGCACTGAAAATACTCATTATTTTTCTATCATAAATTTATAACGGAACTGAACAATTTATTATATATTGAACTTTTTTTAAACAACCTTAAATAAACTAACTTTAAAAGGAAAAGAAATTAATCTTTATTTTTAGATGTGAGTCGCGGGTTTAATTCGAGTGAGTCGGATTTAAGTCGTCCCCTTCTTTTCGTGACAGGTTTATTGACAACTGCTTAAGATCTTTGTGTTTAAATAAATAAATAAATACATAAATAAACTTAAATGTCAAAAAAGCAGTTGCAAACTGCGTATGACCACATGAGCAATAAACTAAGTCACTCTCCGGAAACAAGCAAGGGACCAAACCATCAATTCCGATCCAGGGCCCAAGCGCAGTGGCGGATTTAATATTTATAAAAGGAATTATTTAATAAAAACATACTGTTATCCATTTAATATTCCAAAATAATCATAGATATTATGTTCAGTAAAGATTTGAGATTAATAAAACAAAGGTTTTAATGGCATTCCCGACCACAAATATCTGCCACTGCCCCGAGGAAACCCGGAGAATAACCCGGGCCAGGATGGATGTTTTCATTCCTTATTCATCACATTTTTACTTGTCAACTTTTATTTCTTCGTGGTGGGGCCACGAAAATACGGAAATCCTGTTGAAGGATATCGTAACGTCGCAACTTTTGTAGCAGAAATAGAGGGTCGAGAATCGCATATCCTCGCTCTCGAATCGACAATTTCGACTGTGATAAGCTCCGCCTCGTTACCTCACCTCCGTGACCTTCGCCTCCACCCACCCTCTGTACCCTCGCTTCCGAGGGTCCGCGTTGCGTTGATTGCTTTCTGGCACTCAGGCACTCGCTCACTTAGATATTCGCCCTTGTTCTCGTGCTAGCTAGCTCTTCACTTGGCGTTGCGGTATTTGTGTAGCGTATTCGCTGTATTTGGCAAAATATTTGACGTATTCATTAATATCATAAACATGTCATCTTCACATGGACGGAGCATGCAAATAACTCAATAATGTCACATGTTTGCTTATACCAGTGATGGGCGGGATGTATTTGATATAATTCGAGAAATCTTTACACTGTTTTGCTATTCCAGTCCATATAAAAGAAATTATAGAATAAAGAAGTCAAAATATATATATTGATGAACCAGAATGTCAACGACTCTCGATCGCGCGCGCTCTACTGAGCGAAACACGGCAAACCAAATGTGGACAATTACGCAAATATTTGTCTTATTTGAGTTCTTTGGTCTGCCTTTGATGTGCGACTAAAAACCTTTGATGTGCAACTTTACATTTAACTCTATGGTTAGCAGCGGTTCGCTCAGTAGCGCGCGCGAATACCCCAAGGATCAATTCTCGGCCCTATACTCTTTTTATTGTATGTGAACGACATGTCATCATCCACATCAGATTGCAAAATGGTTTTTTTTGATCTGATGACACTAATTTACTATGTAAACACGCCAATGGTCAAAAAGTTTTGTCTAACCTTTCGACTTGGTTCCATGCAAATCGTCTCATTGTGAACACCGACAAAACAGTGTCTATGTCATTTCACAATAGTATCACAAAATCTTTACCCCAGGTTTCTCTTTCCTTAAACGGAACACAATTAAAAACTGTTACGAATACAAAATTCTTAGGTCCCCATATTCAAGACAACCTCAAATGGAATTGTCACGTTGACAATCTTAATTCCCAATTAAGCAAATTTTGTTACGCATTCCGAAACTTAGTTAACGCAGTTAGTCCACGTATTTCCCGTTGCGTATATTTTGCAAACGTGTACTCCCATTTACGTTACGGCATTACCTTCTGGGGTAATTCCGGTCAGAGCATTCAAACTTTCAGAATTCAGAAGAGGATAGTTCGGATAATTTGTAAATCTCACCCCCGAAACTCTTGTAAACCTTTATTCAAAGAATTAAATATCTTAACACTTCCCTGCATTTATATCTATGAAACGGTGGTGTTTGTTAAGACCGAATTACTGAAGCACCAACCTTGCTTTATACGAAACAGTCTCGTTCACGAACACAATACTCGCATTAGGTATAATATTCATCGCCCTAGAGTGTCTACCACTCTTTGCCAAAAAGGACCTTATCATTCGGGAATCGTTCTATATAAATCTTTGCCCACGAATATAAAAGACATTATGAAATTGAATATCTTCAAATCCGCGGTTAAAAACTACCTCCTGCACCAGTGCTTCTACACTGTAAAAGAATTTATTGATTTTAATAAAAGTTAAATTCGTCTTGTACTTTATCACGCCATTGCTGTAGCACTTTTTAAATAACTTATAACAATTTCAAAAACTATTTTCTTGCATGATTGTGTTGCCGTATGGCTCATATTAATTTAGTTTTATGTGTACTCAACTTTGGCACGGTTGTGTACATTAATTCTGTAGCCCCATCCTGGCCCGGGTTTTTCTCCGTTTTTCCTTCGGGTAGAGGCGGATTTCTTATACAGGTTCTCTAGGCTTTTTCTAGATTT
>NNCF01127695.1:74060-85256 GCA_002313205.1 Laupala kohalensis | reverse complement strand
TTGATCGGAATTGATGGGATGGTCCCTTTCTTGCTTCCGGAGAGTAAATTAGTTTATTGTCCTCCACGTGGTCATACGCAGTTTGTACTGTTTTTTGACAATAAATTTATTATGATTCCATATATATTCAGATTCATAGCGCTAAACTGAGATTTCGAGGTTCCTTACGTTTCATCGAATTATTTCACTGGACAAGCACCTTAGATACAGTCCGCTTCTTCACTTGTAAGATATATAAAGCAAGAGGATGAGGCAATTACAGATTTGTCACTCGATTTTAAGAAACGTAGGCCATGAAAATCCTCAAGAAAAATTATGTATAATTTGTAACGAGTAAAGATTTGTAGGTGTGCATGACTGCAAATATTCAAGAACAAAATTTGTATTAAAGAAGCCAATATCAACGAACAATTCGAGAAAAGACAGTTTTTCTTTCACCTCTCTTCTTACCTTAAACCGCTCGCTGTAACGCTCCAGCGCTTGACGCTTTATCCGACCACGGCTCAGAAGATCCACATTTGCACATCACTTAAGATATTTTGATTATTACATTAATTTTTAAATTATTAATATTTTTTGACAAAGTTCTATCCACTTGTCACCTCTAAGAGTTTATGACTCACAAGAAACGCAAAAACTATTGTCAACACAGTAAAATTGATTAATTCCTCACAAATCGAGTAAAGCACTAACACAAAAACACGCAGGCTACCGAACGGCGGTACATGAGAAAAAGAGACGAGGTACAAAATTCAACTCCGACCTTCATCACGTACAGTAAACTCATACATTGAAGGCAAAGCAATGAATCTTCAGTGCAACGCTGTTATCTAGATCGGTCGTCTGTTGAGTAATCTCAGCATTGCAATATAGAGAGACATATATCTTTTGTCACTTCTTTGTTCACGCGAAGGCGATGGGTCTCTCGGTCTTTTGCAAGACATGAGATGATACCCCCGACCCGTATCCCACTCTCGCGTCTGCTTATTCAGCGGTTCAGATCTCAGCACAGCATGCCTTTTTACGATTTATTCATCAGTTTCGAAAATGAATTAAAACTATTTATCATGTTAAAATGTCCATAAAGTTTAAAAATTAATACGATATTGTTATGATTTTTATTGTATTGTATACTATTGTTGAAAGTATGTTTATTACTCAACTATTAAATATTCCAACTTCCTAAGAAACCTCCATTTTTCGAATCCCCCCAGTGTTTTTTAATAGTTTTTAATATTCTCAGAGTCATTACTCAGGAATAGGGCATATTAGGTACTCATTACTTATCACAAATTTTGATCGAATTTTTCGCGTGAGTATGTAACATAATCTTTCATACTAAAGCACAAGAACTACTAAAAATTCAATTAAGTATTTAGTTATAATTATCCGAGAACGATAAACTGTCTAGCAGTAGAGCAGCATGGAAACATAAGCATATGAAAAACCTCTTCTAATGGAAAATGAATTATACATGCAAGAGAGTGACTACTCGAGGGGAACCCGACTGAGGGTACTGAAAATGTTATTACGTATTTGAATGAGAAATATTCTTGATGTCGCCTCAAAGTGTAAAAGTTATGCAAACATGTCCGCATGAAGGAAGTGTTGACCCCTGACACAAAGGTTGGGAAGGACGTCTCCGGAATGGGAGATGATTGTAAGCTGATCTTTCTGTTTACGTTGCGAGATTTACAGAGGCGTACAGGTAGAGCGAGGAATTCGTGGCTAGAACCTGGGTTCGTCAAAAGATTTCTGAGGTTAAGCTTACTCGAAGTCGGAGAATTTGCATTATCTTCATGTATGTCTATAAAGCAATTTTGATCATAAAATTATGCTCTATGAATTTTCTATGTGGTAGTTTTTTTTCGTTTTACAGAAAAATTCTTAAATAGACACTTGAGGGGGAGCCTTTAGCCCCCCCTTCCCCCGTGGGTGCGCTACTGATTGGTATAAGCAAATATATTTGGCATGATTGAGTTATTTGCTTGTTCAGTCCATGTGTGGGTGGCATGTTTATGATATTTATGAAAACGTCAAATGTTGTGCCAAATACAGCAAATGCGCTACACAAATACCGCTACGTCAAGTGCTAGCATGAGTATGTCCATTTTGTGAAAGGACCTACGTTGCGCTTTTCTCGGACTAGCTATAGTTACAGCTTTTGTTCTCCATCGAATGCTAAATCGAAGTTCATCATGTCGAGGCTGAGATTAGTTTATAACAGCAAAACAAGTTTATTCAAAGATAAATATCGATTTTTCCGATATATTTTTTTAATGAGAAGAAAAAACTCTTGTAAACTTTTGTTTCTCGTGTTTTCTACCTGGACAAAAAAAGTGTTTCCGGATTATGAGCTACAAAATGAAATATAATTGCAGGTAATACGTCGGAAAATGTCATAAGCATGCTCGTTTCTATAGAAAGCGCTATTTCTGGACATAAAAATTTCTTATTTCTGCGACTCAAGAATGGATAACTTTCAGGGAAAGTCTTTTCCTCTATTTTTTTCTGAATCGGACCCTGCTTTTACAGGCTATCGAGCTGAAAACGCTGTGTGTGAATACACGCTATTCGTCACCAGACAGTTGTGTTTGCGGAAAATTTTTGCAATGTGCTTGGCGCGTAGAAAAATGCTTAGAAATTCGGAACACGTTTATTCCGAGTGGGTCTAAGTGCTCTACTAAGATTTTTTTCGAAATTCGTTTTAGATAATTTTATATTAACTTTAAACATATTTTGATTTTTTCGCCTAGCCCTGAGAGTTTAAATCTCAGAACTTCAAAACTTGGCTCCCATATTCTCCAGGGATGCTCGCTGTGAGCCTCGGAATGGTTTTTCGAAAATCGAAATAATTTTTATTTTTTAAGAGTTTTTGTTTTTATCAACTGAACAACGGCGAGACCGAAGACTTCAGCTTTGAAAGTAGGAGTTCCGTACACATTTCTGTAAAAATTCGATTTAGTTTTTTTAATGATCGTTAATCCTCTTTTGACTTTAAGGTCCAGAGCTTTAAAATTGCAAACGAAGTTTCGAGTTACTTTCTCGAATTTGAAATAGCGTGTTGATCTTTTAAATTCTAATGCTTTTTTTCTTTGTCAGTCGTGCTGCAATGAGACTTTAAGACTTCAGTGTTTTCAAATTCGATACAGACGTCCTTCAGTGTGTTTTCTCTTGCACTAGGGGTGGATTTTTCAAAATTTGTAATAATTTTTTCTTTGTGTAATTGTCAGTAGCTTTGGTTTCATCCGCGGAGCGTTGAACACGTGCGTTTCCAGGTGGGTCCTAGAGCGGTACCCACTTTTTTAATATATCTCTATTTTATTTCGAATTCACGGAGTTCAATGTACTTCATCCTGTATAATATAATTTTAAACGTTTAATGGCTGTTTGGGTAAACTTCAGTTTACGTAACTCATCCGTATAATATGACATTAGCCTACCAGCATTTGGTTCCAAACAGTGATACTTTTCACTATTGAGGCTTTCGTTGAACAGATGCCGGAATATTTTGTTATAATACAAAATTAGGTGCACTATACAGTAACACGACATGATGAACACGCTGATCCGTCGATGGAACATGCTGTGGCCAGCTTAGCGCGAAATACGTAATATTCGAAAAAAGGTATTAGTATAGTAGTGAGAAAATAGTTCTACTGGAAATAGTCAAATTAGAGATGTGAAGGATGTGATTGTGATTTGTGACGACTTTAAGACACTTGATGAAAACTCATCAGGACGAAACTGATAATATGGTATGTACATTAATGCGAATTTAATTCTCTGTTAATAAAATGTTGATAATAAATGCTTAGGGTCATTCTCCTAGACTAGATTAGTTTATTGTCCATCACGTTGTCATACGAATGTTACAACATTTTTATTTATAATAAAAGTTATTGTTTTTATTCATAATATTCTTCTTCAATTTATTATTGATATTTTTATTATTCATAAACTTATTATTAATATGTTTATTATCATTCATAATATTCTTATTATTATTTATATTATTTCAGCATTCTCTGTTAGTTGTCAATAAAAGAGTGAAATGCATAGACCACTTATTTTATTTTAAGAGTGTAGTGTTAGGATGAGAACGTGTCCTTCGATAAAAACAGCTTAGCTGTAAATATGCGTTGGTTTTGCGACAGAAATGTGAACTGGATACACAATTAATTTTGGTTTAAGAGTGTAATGTTAGGCTTAGAATGTGTCCATTAATAAAAACGTGTCCATTAATAACAATATAATAACATGTAAAATTGTTAGGTAATAATAAAAGTGTAGACTTACAACTTGTTTTCTTTCAAAAAATAACATTTTGAGGGTGATGTGTGGAATATTTATATTAGATTTCATATTTATTTTAAACTTTTAGTAGGTCTACACATTACTGTGAAATCGGTTAGTTGTGCGATTATTTCGTTAGCAATTGTTTTCCCATTGTGTTCTTTTTGGTGAATCATTTTGTAGTGAAATAATATATTTATTTATTTGTGATCGATATGGTCGAAAGTTGCGTTACGCGCGGTCGCCTGTTATAACGATAACTCCGTAAATAATTGTTTACTCACGCTAAGTTCTTTTCAGAAAGGCATCGAAAAAACAACAACAATGAGTGAGTCTCGTAAACTGAAGCGCAGCAATGAAAATACCTTTATACAATAAAATCACATTCTGCCTATATGAGCAGGTTTAGTTTAATACTCAGTTACTGAGAGGTAATGAGCAAGGGGGCAGTTAACCCCAGGTCCCTTTTTATATTTCTCTTTTTGTATAAGCAAAAAGTATTGAATATTTTTTAAAATATTGGATATTTTACGGAAAACTCTGAACTTAATATAAACTCAAAACATTTTTATTAGTACGCGATTATGTAGTGCACGAGAAGACTTGAAATTTAGTTGCTTTCAGTGTGATACAAAACCTGTGATCTAGATCGATGTTGCAAAGCACCGCTCTGGGATTCAGACTGCAATTCTATTGGCGCACGTACTTCGCTGTAGTACACGTGACCGCTGGCTATGCTTTCCCCAAGTTTGTATCCTCTACTCTTGTGAGTTGTTAGCTGGTTGCGCTACATGTTGGCTGTCAGACGTGACAGCGGAGTGCTCTAGCATGTTTTGTGAATTTTGTGATTATCCTTATTTTGTGAAATGTTTGTCACCTTGATCTACTGAACAAAAGTTGATTTCAGCAAAAACGTAACTTGGTGAGATTGTTAATTTTTTTTTCTCTTTAACGTGGTCCACAGTTTTGTACTGTCATACAGTTCGATACAAGTTCACTATCTAATGGAAGTGTAGTTCTACAATCCTGTGCGACTTGGCAAGTTACTCTGCAATTACATCGGATTACCAGAACTGCGATTACAAAAAAATAATCTCAAATTGTGAAAAAGATTGGATATTCAAGAAATAGTTTCAATTGTATTTTTAATGTGTGAAGAGACGGTGTTGGCATTGTCAATTTTATTTTAAAATTTAAATATGAGCTTACAAGCAAAGGAAATGTCAGAATTATTCCAATCATTATCTCAATGTGATTGTCAAAATATTCACTGCAAGTTTATTGAAACACTGGTACTGTTCGGAAATTCGAAAACTCTTGAAAAGTTAGGACTTTCGTTGAAGGACATTCAGTCATTGAAAGAAACTTGTTGCAGAGAATACAGCCCCATTAGTGTAAATACAGTTAGAAAAGAGTTATTTTTGATGATGGAAAGAATGAGTGATGATGAACTAAATCATATGACTGATTTAATAAATGATGATTTCAAGAGGAACTGCAGTTACTTTTTAGATGAGAGATACAGATTTATGGAAATACATCTTCTCTATTTTCTTAGTTCGGGGTACATTTCAGATGGTCTTAAAAATTCATGTGATTTATCGAAATTAATTGAAGTCTTGAATGTTATGAAAAAATATGATCTTGCCAAATGCCTGGTTAATATGAGTAATGAGTGTGCTGGTGTTGTGACAGATAATGATATTGATCATAGGCAAGTGTGTCGAGCTAGGAATAGGAAGATTGTCTGTTACCCGACAAATTATCCTATGCATGAAGACAAGGGATTATGTGTCATCGTAAACCAAAGGAATTTTGAAAGAGCCAAAAATGTGCAGGTATATTTTTAACTACTTTACTTGTATTCCTTGTTGTTCCTATCATTCAGATCATGTCCTTATTTATCCTCATTTTCCTTTATATTATTTAATTTGTCTGAGTTGATGTGTTTGCATGCATTCCATAACTTATATTTTTATCTCTATGATAATGTAAGTTCGGCTTCAATAGGATGGATTAATAGTGTGAAATCCTTACAGCAATCAGGTCAGTTCATCTTAAGTTCAGCTTTTCATGTGAAAAAGATTTTTTTAAGTAGTTTCTTCAGCTTTTTTCTTATAATGTAACTTTTTTCTTTCGAGAAATCTCTTGTACTGTACTTACTAGAACCATAAATTTTAATCTGTTTAAGCTAATAATATCCAACACTTTTCGTTCTAACTGGATCAGTGAACCTTTTCCCTCAGTGTGGTCAAGCTGATCAAGGTGATTTGGTTCAATTGCTGCATTTTGCCTTCTTTGTTATGTTAATGATAGGATGTGTTGCAGATCTGAAGAGAGTTACTTGTGTGAAAAGTGATAATGGACCAAATACTCAGGTGTAGCAAGTTTCATATTTGTTGTTTTGTTCAAAATGTTGAAAATTTTATGTTGAAATGATAAAACATATATTGATTACTACCATACGGTTGCAACCTTAAAGTTAGCATCAAGTTTAATATTCTCTCGGATTGTTGGATTTTGTAATTATGTATCTAAAATTTCATGTAAGAAAATGTAGAAGTTTTCACTACCATTACAGGAAACTTTTGAAATTGTGGAGTAAAAAATGCAAGACATTCAGAAAAATAATTGTGGTTCAAAGTACCTTTTTTTAATGTTGGCAACTGGGTGAATGTTTTGGGTTGTTTCAGTAAAAATTTAATTGATTGGTTTTTTTCAGTTGTCTTTCCGTCATGGTACTGACAGTGATCGAGATTTGTTAGAATTAACATTTAGTGGTCTTGGTTACAAGGTGAAGATCATGGAAAATCTTAATAGTCATGATTTTGAAATGCACATTAAACATATATTGAAAAATGAAGTCAAAAGAGAGCACTCTTCTTTCGTATTGTGCATTCTTTCTCATGGTAAAGAGGGTGAGTGGATTCTTCATTTCACATAAAACTTTTTCTTCCTAATTGCTATTTAATAGTGCAGTGATTCTGCTCTTCTTTTTTGAATTTTGTATTAAATTTTTAGCTTTTGTTGCAAGTCATTTGAATCAATTAACCAGAAAATATTGTTATAATTAGGAAGAGAAATAATTAATTATCTAGAAATTCTCCTCTTGCTGTTGTTTTAGAGATCATAATTATTATTAAATCATCTTTTAGATTTATTTTTAGTTTATAGGGTATCCATGGTTAAGATAGGCAAAATGTCCGAAGTCGTAAAATTTTGAATAACTAGGCATAAAGTGATGCATACACCTAAGAACTAATGTTTCCACAGTCAATAGGTTCATTATCCCATTCTCTCTCCTGCAAGGGGCAAAAAATATTTTTTTGGTATCTTTTTCTGAATGATTAATAAAAAAAATAGAATTTTTACATGGATGTGGGTGATTGGAACACACATGTGGGGAAATTTTTTCAAGGTCATTCTGTGTCACTTACCAAAGTTATGGTCTTTACAAACACACACACAAAAATTTTCAAGCAGAAAATTCAGATTTACACCTAATTTTATTTAGCCATTTGGTTGAACATATAAAACACTCTACGTTCATGAATTTTTTCATAATTTTTGCAGTGGTGTGCCATATTGAAAAAGTTATTTAGGTTGTAGGTTAAATGCACTGATAATTTCGCTTTAATTTCCTATATTAATTTTAGCTCTTTAAATGACTCGCATTTTGATGTATATTTTGTCTCCGTAATTTTATTTTAACGTGTATTATATCATTTTTTTAAACTCTGTATCCACAGGAGGGAGTTCTTGGTTGGTGGGTAGGCATTACTTTGTGTAAATTTGTTATGTAGATCTTAAGAGTTTGACTTTATTGACTACTAAAGAGCACGTAGTAGACTATTAAATTATGCTTTCGCTCCAAAAACTCGCAGACAGTTGTAGACCAGTACTGTCAACCATGGGAGATAAAAACAAAAAGCAGATAAATGGGGGGTAGGTTGTTTTGTGAAATCACATGTACATAGTGTTCTTTCACTTGTTTTGAAGATCAAGTTTGTGAAATTTCATCATGCTCGGAGTAAAACTGAATATTTGCGTACAAGAGATATTCCACTGCCCATAACAGACTTCATAATTATTCCACTGTTCACAACTCTTCTAAACACATATTGGTCATTCTTTGTGTACTGTGCCAAGGAAAATCTACCATCTCAGAATTGGCCAAAAACTTATAAAGTATTTTAATTCATTTCCACTAAAAACTAAGATAGAGCTCATTTATTCAATAATTTTATTACTACTTTACATTACTTTATTCATAGTTTGTTTTATGAGAAAGTTAAGTTGAAGGTTCTGTGGATAATGAAGAATCTATAATAAAACGAATCATTATCCACTCTTAGCCAAAAAAGCACTTATAATGCAGGTATACAGCTATATAATGCGTTACCACTAAACCTAAAAAACATCAATACACTGAACCCATTCAAAACAAAACTCAAACATTTCTTACAACAGAAACTCTACTCCAGTGTACAAGAATTCCTCAATGACAATAACTAATGTATGAAATACAATCTATTGCAGGTAATCATTAGAACAAAGGTGCAGAAGGGGACCCATGATGCGGATAAAGATCTAACAACATTAAATTACACTGTTTTAGTATAAATATATACCTACAGATAAATTAATAACATAAAAGTAAAATAATAGAATTCCTACCATAGATATATAACCCTAGCCTAAATAAATATTAATATTCTGTAATAGTAGAAAATATGTGTATTTTATGTTAACTTCTACTTAGCCTAAGTTAAATGAATATGGTTAAATGTATCAAAATTATTATGTTTTTATTCTTATATGAAAATATTGTTATTGTTGTTAGTACTATGGCTCGCCTTACATCATTGTAATGATCTATGTGGTTCAATAAAATATTATTATTATTATTATTATTATACTTCTATAAACGCAAGATTTTCAGCATTTAAGATCATGAATTCAATGGGTAGTGGCAAGCCATAAAATTCACCATAACACTTTCAAAGTAAAAACAAAGCATGCTAAAAATTTCAATCCCCAACATACACCATTATTGACCTTTGAAATTCTTTGTAAAATACTTGGACCAATTTAACAATACGGTCCAACGCCATAGAAAAATATCCAGATGAGATATGGAAAAACGGTTGTTGTTTTTTTGCCATGATTCTAGAAGAGGTCTTTGTTCTCGGTAATTATAAATTGAATCATTTTATGTGAAAAAAAATTCCCTTTTTCGATGGCACAGAAAAGCTGTTTTTCGATATCTCGCCTGAACTTTTTTCGAAACACGCATGAAAACACATTCACATAGCTCCATGCACCATAAATACTCAATAGAGGTTGAACACTCACATGATTTTTTGAGTTAATTACTACTCGAACTCGTCCGAGTCAGAGTAATCATCTGCGCTGTTGGTGGCGGTGGATGTGGATAGCTTTATTTCTCCGTATCCCTCCGCGCATTCCCCTCCTTCATCAATCAGCACCAGCTGTTCGTGACGAGGGCTGCGCGGGTCATACAACTCGCCGGCCATCCGGCAAACTCGACGATTTCATTGAGTTTCATCTCCCGGCAGCGCTTTTCATTTTATAAAAAGGAAGGCGAAACTAATTATTTTCGGAGCGGATAAATGATAATCTAATATATAGTGAATGTATAGCAAATATACCTTGTAAAACATATACCTGGAGAGATTTCCAGGTATGTTTTTTTTTCCGCATGACGGGAACAAGGGTAACACTTTTCGCTCCACATCATACTCTCTCGATGGAGTTGGTGTGGGCGCCAGTGTCTGGGTCCTGCAGATGTCGAGAAAAGTTTCAGAAAATGTGAAGTACGAAAATTGAACTATTGGCAATGTATTGAGTTGATCACACCACAAAGGTGAGGGAGTGGTTCACCGTGAGGTGCTCGTACCCCGATGCCCCCAAGGCATCGTACGCAATCGGAGATGATGGTTGCACCTGTTAGCAATGA
Source organism: Laupala kohalensis (assembly GCA_002313205.1). Classification (NCBI taxonomy): domain Eukaryota; kingdom Metazoa; phylum Arthropoda; class Insecta; order Orthoptera; family Trigonidiidae; genus Laupala; species Laupala kohalensis. The sequence continues at coordinate 74,980 of NNCF01127695.1, read as the reverse complement.
CGAGGAAATAATCGGTGCAAGGCGCTTTCTGTACAGGAATGAAAAATTATGTTTCTCTTCGTACATACCTGGCACAACCCACTCCTGAATGAGCGGTACTAGAGTTTAGCGGGCCCTCTTTTCCACCGGAAACAAACACACCTGCCCACTACCCCACTCGTACAACCCGAAAACCCACTGGCCCTCGACTTTGTCCCCGGTGATTCTTACGACGACCGAATTTCGATTCGTCGATCTCAAGCACCTTACCGGGTCCCCCTAAGGGTTTTCTGTTCTTCACCATTGCGTCGTAGACCACCTCTCGACAAAAGCTGGCCCAATTACCCGCGGAGGGTGGTGTGAAGCCTATTAACTTCGTAATCGAGGTCAGGGGAGTTCGGCCGACTCACTGGGCAATGAACAGGAGAATGTCCACCAGCGAAAATTTGGAAACCGCGAAAAACGTTCGCGTGCGGTACGACACTCTGGTCCCACATGCTTTCTTCCGCTTTGTTTTGGGCACCGGGACCCTCAACGTGCACCTCCACGTATATCCATCGACCCTGTTAAATACCAAATCATTAGAATAAAACATTACTCATCTCAAAAGACCCGTATCTAAAATTACGACTCCCATTAATGAATTACCTTGTGGAGTTCTCATACAATTTAAGTTGATTCCCGGACTTTGGGCACATGTAAGTGCCCTCCGCGGGAATCAATCTTAAGACGTACAAGTGCGGCATGGAGAGCTGCCTTGTTGACCTCCTATGTCACGTATCTTGTGCGTCTCCTGGCAAAATGTTGGCAATGTTTTCCGATGAGAAATAAAATAATTTGCTGCATGCACGTATCACACGATGTAGAAACAACGAAAATAACTTACCATGACGGCAGCGGGAAGGGACTTAGCGAATTAACAAATTTAAACTTAACAAATT
>NNCF01127695.1:58122-73809 GCA_002313205.1 Laupala kohalensis | reverse complement strand
TATAAGAGACAGATATTCATGAAAGTAAATACTAATAAATTTTTAAGTTACCGCGTTTTTCTCCTATTGTCATATTCATTGTCATGTTTATTCATGTACAAACATTTTCAGTCAAGGAAACTAACTTATTAACGATTGAATTAATTTAAAAATAATATTCATTTGTAATATATTCACCGCAGAGATTATTCAGTTAATATATATCATTTTCCGTAATGCCGCGGTATTGCTGCGTTTTCCCTCGGTCTTGTGGAGTTACGAGTAACAAATATAAAAACAGATCTATGAATAAAGGGTGTAAAGAAAAAGGGTTGTCTGTTTTATTACATTTAATGTTATTTACATTAATATTATTACATTTAGTATGACTTGTTTACATTGATATTTACATCAACATGACTTGTTTACATTACAATTGGAATGTTGGTTACATTTTTAATAGTTCATGTAAACTATGAATTGAATGTATTCTATGAATTGTGAATTATAGCGTTATTTACTTTTAAGTACATTTGAAATAAATACATTTGTACACCCATACGTTCTGGGGTTTCTTGTGTTTTTTTTAATTAATCATTTGACTTCGGAATTGTCTTCTACGTCAATTACACATTTCTCTTCAGGGAAATACAGAAAAAACAAACTCGTATTCTAAATGCTAGTGGGCGTCGAGAGAATCTCAGGAAACTGCGGAAATACGACACCGATGACAGCTTGGCAGGGCAGGGGTGTGTGGATAGCTCAGGCGAGCGACATACAGCAGCTCCAAGAAATTTCCCCTCTCCTTGATGATGAAGCCGTCTACATGCTCGCTTTCATCCGTATCCTGTTACAGACTGATTTCTTTTAAATCATTTTCGACAAAAAAACAAAACGTGAAAGTCCCTTTTCCATCCATTTAAAAGTAAAATATCGAAGAACTCAGAGACGACTCAATTATTTCTTGAAATACAGGGAATAGTTTAAAAAATCACATTTCATCCCAACTCATCTTCTTAAAATTGGAATTTCGAAAAATCGTTACTTACTATCTGATTTTTTAAATTTTAAACCCCTCACTTCGTACTGCTGTAGAAGGCACAAAAAAATCATAGAAAAAAATAATTAACACCATAAAATTTGTCACGTTCTTGTGCATACACTTACAGAAAAAATTGTTCTAGGACTGAATTATACTTTTAAAGTAGCAGAAATGTTTCAAAAAACGCGAAATTTTCACAGCTTTTCCCAATACGTCTACTTTACTAATTTTAGTACAGTAATCTAAGTGTCAAAAATAATTCTTTTTCAGCGAATGTTAACTAATATGTTTGGGACAACATTTAAAAATTTCAAGCTTCTACTTGCAAAATATAACGAGTTATTAACATTTTTCGAAAACATAAACAAACGATCATTTTTATGGAATAAAATTTATACTGTCGCCTTCAGGAAAATGCAGTTATCACATTATCAATGAATTTAAACGTTTAAAACTAATTATGTAACCACAAATAACTGATAAACAGAATTGTGTTTTCATTTGGTGACCAGCGATGCCTCAGCGGGGAAGTACAGTCTGGTCGTGTGATGTGCGCACGCAGTCGCGAACACTTCATGTCATAGGTAACTTTTTCGTAAATATTTCATAATTTTGTTATTTGATAATCACTTTTGTCGTATTTCGAACAAAGTAATGTTAGAATATTTAATTCGGTTCTCAAAAATATTAAAAATAATTTTTGTAATTAACTTTTGAGGAATCCGGGACAGGCAGGTTCTTTCGTTAGGAGTTAACAAAATCTTATTTTCTTATGTCTCGGGCAGTTGTGTCAACAGTTATCAAGTGCTCCTTTGTATTCGATCCCTTCTCTTTCTCCTCATCCCTCTTGCCAACCCACCCCCCACCCCGTCAGAAGTTGTGGATAGTTTTATGACTTCCTACAGTGTTGCTTGCAACTTGCTTTCGTAAAACCTTTCTATTGACTGATTCTAGAAGTCTCCACTTCCTTTACTCTTTTAGCTAAACTTACAAAATAATACTTCAATTATTTTTTGTTTTTAATTATCCAATTATTGAAACGTGACGGAATATGTCCATTCTGTCTTAAATTTTCTGCACTACAATATAATTTTAATTCATGTTTGCTTTCTTAAGTTGAAAACAGTGTTTTAATGAAGGTTGGGAAAAGAGGGAATTTCTCTCCTGACAATTTTGTTTCAATTTGTACATCTTATATTTATTTCCAACGAGGGAAAGATAATTCCACCTCTCGTGATTGTCAAAAGTTATGAAAAAGTTATATATGGCAAAATGTTTTCAATATATATGTTTGTGTGTTTGTGTGTGTGTGTCGCAACGGTCGCTTTTTCCCCTTACCCCCATGTGGAAATTTTTTAAAAAGTACATGTCAACTTCTGAAAATCGCAAAGAAAATACTTCTCTACCAAACGATGGCAAAATCGTATCAAATCCCCAGGACATCACAAATTTGTTTAATTCTTACTTCTCAGAAGTAGGTAAAATAACGAAGTCAATATTTCCAAATCAATGTCCTCAAATTATATCCACCCGCATACCCAATTCTATGTTCACTTCCGAAACTAATGCCAGTGAAGTCATGAGAATCATCAGCTCATTAAATAACAAATTTTCAACAGGCATAGATGATATACCCGAGTTTTTTGTTAAATTTTCGTCCCACATTATATTAAAGCCATTCATAAATATTTTTAATAGTTCTTTATCGAAAGGTATGTTTGCTAACATATTTAAGAGAGCTAAAGTGAAACCTTTATACAAGAAAGGAAACAAACTTAATATCTCTACTACCCACTTTCTCAAAAATCCTAGAAAAAATTTTCTATAAGCATCTTCAAGATTTTTTTTCAAAAAAACATTCTTTCTGACGATCAATACGGTTTTTGGAAATTCTTTGCAACTACCAGCACCATATTTTCTTTCTTAAACGATGTTACCACATCTGTTAACTGTAGAGAAAATCCTCAGGGTGTTTTTCTTGATTTATCCTAATCATTTGATGTCATCGATCATGAAATTCTTGTTTCCAAATTGCATTCTTTCGGCATTTATGGACTTCCATGTCAATGGCTAACTTCTTATTTAAAAGATAGATATCAAAAGATCGAAATATCCTATACTAAAAATAAAATACTTCAGCGTTGTCTTTCAGAAACAAGTTTCAATTCTCGGCCCTATATTCTTCTTATTGTATGTGAACGACATGTCACCATCCACATCAGATTGCAAAATATGTTCTTTTTGCCGATGACTCTAATTTACTACGTAAACACGCCAACGCTCGAAATGTTTTGTTTAAGCTGTCGACTCGATTCCATGCGAATCATCTAATTTGTAAACACTGACAAAACAGTGTCTATCTCACTTCACAATATTATGATAAATTCTTTACCTCAGGTTTCTCTTTGTTTAAACGGAACACAATTAAAAACTGTTGCGAATACAAAATTCTTAGGTCTCCATATTCAAGACAACCTCAAATGGAATTGTCATGTTGACAATCTTAATTCCCAATTAAGCAAGTTGTGTTTCGCATTCCGAATCTTAGGTAACTTTGTTAGTCCACATATTTCCCGTTGCGTATATCTTGCAAATGTTTACTCCAGTTTACTTTACGGCATTACCTTCTGGAGCAATTCCAGTTAGAGCATTTCAAACTTTCAGAATTCAGGAGAGGATAGTTCGGATAATTTGTAAATCTCACCCCCGAAACTCTTGTNCTCTTGTAAACCTTTATTCAAGGAATTAAATATCTTAACACTTCCCTGCATTTATATTTCCTTGCTTCAGACGAAACAGTCTCGTTCACGAACACAATATTCGCAATAGTAATAATATTCATCGCCCTAGAGTGTCAACCACTCTTTGCCAAAAAGGAATATATCATTCGGGAATCGTTCTATATAATTCCCTGCCCAAGAATATAAAGATATGAAATTGAATCTGTTCAAATCCGTGGTTTAAAACTACCTCCTGCTTCTACAATGTAAAATAATTTATTGATTTTAATAAAAGTTAAATCCGTCTTGTACTTTATTAATTTAGTTTTGTGTGTACTCAACTTTGGCACGGTTGTGTACATAAATTCTGTAGCCCCTTCCTGGGCCGTGTTTTTCTCCGGTTTTCCTTTGTGTAGAGGCAGATTTCTTATACAGGTTCTCTAGTCTTTGACTAGGGACGTGTTTATTGTAACAATAAATTGTGAATTTGGTGTTATTTTTATTCTTGTGATTTTTAAACACTATACTCAGAGTAATCTATAGTTTGATAATAATTTGTAAAATAAATGTAAAATCATGTAATAATTGTTGAAATACATGTAAAATACATTTTTTGTGTTAAATTACTAACATATTGACATTCTATTAGTATGTATATCGATCAGGCCAGCTAAGGATCATGAAAGACAAATACCAGTTAGGTGTAGTTATTGATTTGAGTTTACTTACTAGACTCATCTTAATTTTACTGAGATTGGAGAAACAGCGTCTAGATATGATTCAGACCACTGTATCTGAGCATTACAACTGCAGTTGGTAGTCGCAGAGGTCGGACTCTTCCTACATCCCAGCTAATTAAACTGGGACATGGATATAAAAAGCTACAAATTTTATCTTGCCCCACCTGGGTATTGAACCCGGGATAACTTGCTGATGAGCAATCATGCTGACACTGTGGCCACGACGGGGTAATTCTATTTGTATTATAATTTGTAGCTTACTTTTTATCTTATCTAGGAATTTTTGCTTAAATTTTTGAATCCACCTCTGCCTTAGGGCCCTTGATCAGAATTGATGGGATGGTCCCTTGCTTGCTTCCAGAGAGTAAATTAGTTTATTGTTCTCCATGTGGTCATATGCAGGTTGTAACTGCTTTTTTGTGAATAAATTTATTTATTTATTTATTTATAATATAAAATCTGATAGTAGGTCAAGAAACCATGAAAACTGTAAATATCACACATTGAAGGTAGGTAGTATATTAATTTTGGCCAGCTATTCAGCAATAAGTTCCACTGTGTAGCTAACACATTTTGTCCAACTTTTTGGCAATCTGCTTCACTATACTGCGAACAGCAGCTCATCACACTCGCACTCAGTGTGGCCCTTTAAATCTCTCGTGGCCGAAGGTAAACTCAGATTGGTTGCGTCATGGTGGAGAGAAGAAAATAGTGCGGAACGATATTTCTTTATAACTACAATAAATATGAAGAGCGAAGAATATGGCTTAAATTTTTGGATCCGCAATAATATTTGTAGTAATATGACATGAATTATTTTTTTGAACCCTTGTGGGACCATATTCTTATATTTGGCCAAATACTTGTAAAATCTCATAGTTTTATTGGTTAAAATTTTATGAAGAGTTTTTCATTATTGACAAAGATACATTCATTGGAACTAATATGTTTATTTTTGCAAGTATTGTTAAATAATTTTTGTATACTATATGTATAAATTAAATTCATTTATTTTGTTCAGATTTGTTGATATTTGTTTTTCTCATAACTGATATGCAATAGGCAGTCTAAGATGCCAAATTAACTAAGGTATGAATAAATTAAAGGTATCTAAAAAAATTTCTTAAATTGTGGCATGTGAGATATATGTATCTTTGTGGACTCCAAAATTTGAAAATATGATCCCACAATAAAGCAAAAGTGTCTCATTTTCAGTCAAGATTAAAAATATCTGTTACTTGTTCACAGAGAATCGCTTTTTATCCCAGTGTGCAGCCTACCACACTCAGTCTTCAACCCACAGTGGCTTATGCACTCTTGCTAAAAATGATATGGTATGATTTTGGTAATTTCAAAGAAAAATTAAATTTTCAAATATTTTTACTACTTATTTTCACTAGCTGTTTCTATAATAGGATGCATATACTGCTTAATCGTCGTGATCAAAGGTTCTGCAGGTCAGGTAGTTAGGATAACAATGTTATGTAACTTAAATAGTACATAAGCTATGCTACATGTGATCGGGATTCTTAGTCTTAGCATAACTGCATCGTAGCCTGTAGTATCTTCCAGTCAAAACTCAATTATGTATTACACAAAACATTAGAACATTTTGGTATGTAAATTTTGATGCAAAATCTTAGAATACCAGTCTCTTGTGTAAATAGGTTAAAAAAGTTTATTTTCATCCAACACTTCTGTGAAATATAAAAGTAGTAGGGGAACTTCTTGTGATGTAGTGAAAAATATTTTCAGGTCTTCTGAAGACAGTTCAGAGACATCAATCAAATAACATGGTTTTTAAAAGAACTGGTTTTCTGAGTTAATGTATTCACAATTATATTCAGGCAAGACATTTTTTTCTTCATAATGGATTGCATATTTGCAGATTCAAAATTCAGTCATTTTCTAGATATATTCTGAAAACCTGCAATTTGGTAGTATACTCCAACACTATGAACAAACCTGTTGTGCCACAGATTGTGCACAATTCTCCTTTTTTTTTTTTACCTATAATGCCATGAATTGATACAACTCATTTTCGATAATCCTACTTTATTCAAAGTGAAATCAATTCATGCTTCTAAGGTTAACTTCTTACGATAATGTTTCAAGGATGGCATAATTACTTTTGAACCTTCCCTTCTAAAAATGATTTTACACCTGATCTAAAAAAAATCTTTTCAATATGGTGCACCACTACAAAAATTATTTAAAAAATTTATGAATATATAGTTTTATATGTTCAACCAAATGGCAAAATAAAATTTGGTGTACATCTGAATTTTCTGCTTGAAAATATTTTTTGTATGATTGTAAAAGCCACAACTTTTGTAAGTGACATTGAATGACCTTTAAAAAATTTCCCTAAATATATGTTCTAATCACCCACATATATGCAAAAATTCTAATTTTTTATTAATCGGTCAGTAAAATATCCTATAAAACACGTTTATATATCACGTTATGTTGAGTTATTAAAAAATCTACGACTTAAGACATTTTGCCTATTTGAACCGGAGATGCTCTTTTATGCATGAAAATATTTTTCAAAAGTTGGAGAAAGCGAGTTGGATTTTTGTTGTATTTATAATTGCTGTTGATTTTACTTACTCCATGTGTTTGGAAACACGATGCACATAATGTTTTTCCATTAATCACACAGTATTCTGCTTGGATGTGGACCTAAACAATATTTCTAGTGAACTGACCAATAACTTCTCGAGGATGGAATTCAAAGTGAGCTGTATAATTCTAAAATTAATTTCACTTTACACACAAATTTTCTTAGTTGCTCTTTTCAAATGTTGACCTAAATACCAGCATACGAAATAAAAGTTAACTTTAATGTCAGAGACTTTCCGTCTTCCCACTCTTCGAAGTTTCCTTATTCTGGCAGCAGGGAAAGTTTTTGAATGAGAGAACTGTTTGTTAACTCCCATCTTGGTATGCCTCCTCGAAGGTCCTGTAGGTTCAATTTCTATGTGCAGTCTGATATATGCCTTGGCTGTTTTGTTATGTTTAACACAATATAATGTATAATTGGCAAATAATTAAATTGAATCACACACCAATTCCAATATACTTCAGTGAAAATGAATTTTGAGAGGAAAATAAAAATAGTAAAAATAAAACTATCCAATTCATACTCAAACACTACATTTGGTAAAACCACAAAAATTACAACTTGACGTTTCGACCTTAGTTGATGGTCATCATCAAATGTTCATTTAAAGTTACAATGAAAATAAACGAGAAGGGTTTGGACTCTGGTTTAATGTACTACGTCAATCAAAATTAGTGTGAATCAAAATATCAGTTACATTCATAATATAATAGTACATACATCCATACAAAAATAAGTTAAATTATCCTAACCCAGTCACAAAACTAAGTAATAATTTTATATGTCCAAAAACATTAAAAATATTTATGATCAAAAATTAAATTATATTCTTTAGGTAATCTCTCGGTGTCAATTTGCAAATTTAAAACACGCTTGGTGTTTTTAATGTATAACATTTTGGAAATACTATGCTTAAAATAATTTGTCTCTGTATTTAAAATTTTGACATAGTCCCAGTCAATCTGATGAATATGTCTCATGATGAATATGTATTAAATTTGCTCATTTACACCAAGAGATTACCTAAAGAATATAATATAATTTTTTATTTTTAAAATTTTTAATGTTTTTGAATGTATAAAATTGTTTACTTTTATGAGTTCTTTAATGAAAAAAACAACAACTCAAAGTAAGTAATTGAATTTTAGTTGTTTTTTTGTGGGGCTTTAGGGCTTGTCAACATCGAGGTCATTAGTCACTAACCACTATGCCCTGGTATAATTTATCTTCTATCTGTGATTTTAATTCTTCATAGTCATATGAAGGGTGTCTGTTAAAAACAATCTTGTCACATTTCGTCAGTATCTTAAATTTCATTTCAATAACTCTTGGCTGTTATTCAGTATCTTTTCTATTTAGTTATAAGTAATATGATATACCTTCATACTTGTTTTTTGTCTGCAATTGCATCTGCCACTTGATGGCATTACACACAGATTTGACTGGACCTTTCATTTTTTTTATGTTATCCTTCAATCTTTCTTTTCTCTGCTGTGTGAATAGAAAAATGTATTGTTGTATAGATGGCATCATAATTTCTGTGCAGGTGCAGTTTATTGCACAGATGGTGGTTGCATTCCTGTGAAGAGTATAGAAAGATGGCTGCTGGGACATGAATGCCCCCAACTGATTTCTAAGCCAAAAGTTCTTATTTTACAATCTTGTCAAGGAAGCATCAAGCAAAGAGGTAGAAATTTATTTTGCTACTACATTGTTCAATTGAAAGTTCTGGCTATTGCGTAATGTTTTTGATATGCTGTCTCTGTTATATGGAAACATGAATACTTGCTTCAATTACAATGAATAAAAAAAATTATTGAGAAATTCTACAAAAAGAATTCTACTAAGGAACATCTACATTTCAATTTTAGAGTAAAAATCGAACTTTGTTGAATTTGTCTTGTTCAGGGCACAACTACTAACACTGATAGTACGATTAAACTCCAGTGACTTGCGTGTGACTATTGGAATATTCTCGACCATGTTAAAAGTTATGGTCTGAACCAATACAGTCAGGAACATCTTCACTTACTGTGATCTTATGCCAGGCATATAATAGTTTATTTGCAACTGTATCTTTTTATAAATATTTTGCATTTAACCATGTTACGAGACAGACTTCGGCTTTATGGTTTTGCAAAATTGTATGATTTATATTTATACTAGCTTTTATTTTTTAAAGTAACAAACTAAGAGACCACCAAAAATAGTTAGGCTTTTCTTCATCTTGGTCAGTTCTTCTGGCAACACATCAGTCTTCTAAGCTAAAAATAAAAAAATGCTTGGAAACTTGAATTTTTACCTTTACTTTCTGTTCTAGCTCGATGGTATAAAAATTTTGATGTGAGATTCTTATATGTGTAAAGGAGTTGTTTGAAAGAGCTTAGAGTCACCTAAGTACCTATAAGTAAGGTTCAGAGTATTGACATTGTGTATTGAAACGAGTACTTAGTATTGACACACACTGTTCAGATAGCCATAAAGTATTGACCTAAAGTATCAATACTATTCAGTTTTGAGTACTGAAAGTAAAACTGTATGTAACAAACTTGAAAGCAAACAAGTTTTTTTATGATTTGTACTAATTTTTTTGAATTATCTTCCCCTGAAAAAAATTGTTACAAAACAGTTTGTGTGATTAAAACAACAAAAAACTAAATTCTGGGAATCAACACTCTTTGTGAATAACATTGTGTAGAGAAATGACAAATTTTAATGTTATTTCCTATAGTAATACTAAAATTAGAAAACTATGGGAAGAACACAATGTTATTTTCTTAGTTGTAAGTAAGTACCTGGACAGTACATGCTTTGGTAAAGATGGTAACAGCAGCATTTTAAGTAAACTAATAAGTAAGGAATCTGTTATTTGTAAAACCAAAAATCTCTAAATATCATTACGGTCTCAAAATCAAAATGAAAGTACTAGAGACAAAATTAATGGACATTTAAATGCTATAGAACTAAATCAAGAGAAAAAACTGATAAAATATAATAATGTCTAATATTAAAAATAAATACATTAGAAATCAATTCTTTAGAAAAATCCCAAGAATGAAGGCTTTGAAGCAACAGTAGTGAATTATATTCTAGTGATAATGATAAAAAATCCAGTGACTTTTTTTTATTGGATGACAAGAAAGTATGTTATAATGTTGAGGAACTTCATAAAAAGTCTAGTAGTAAAAAGTGGTGGTATGCATACCAAAGTATGTAGTAGAAATATTACTTCAAAGCAAGAAGAATGAAGTTTAAGTAGAAGATATTCACCCACTACAGTTGTTTAACAATAACCTAAAAATAACAAATTTTGAATGAAAAATATTAACAACATTAGTATGTGACAATTGAATTAGTTAAATGGAAATATGGTATAGATAAAGTTCATGAAAGTGGAAGCAATAAAAATTTTTTTTTTAATACTATGTGTTATGTGTGGTAGTCTGACCCAACGTTAAGAAAGAATTGTAACAATTTTAAATGTGTGTGCTATGGCAATCTGGCCCCAGGTTAGGAGAGCTAATTGTGACAAGTAAGAGGGGACTTAATTAACTAAAAGACTTACCTAGCCCACTCAGCAACTTGACTGGAAGTCCTACATTGAATCTTGAACTAGATAATTAAAATTTAAAAGGTCGGGGCCCATTTTATTATCATGAAATATACACACTGTTTCTTATTCAAAGAAAACGCAACTTCGATAAAATTGGTTTAATTATTCAATATATGGAAAATTACTTTTACATTATGTCCTATGCTACTCATGCACACACTTCCCCAACATATTCCCCCCAAAATTACACATGTTCTTAACTATAATAATTGGTTTGCCTTTTCATTCAATTACTCCGTGCTGATTAATTATTTGCTCCAGCCTTGATTTAATTTAATCATGATACATAAAAAGTTAATCATCAGCAATAACTGATTGTCCTTGATGATTATTGTTAATTAAACATTGACGAGCACTCAAGAGTCTTTGGCATCATTGCACACGCATAGGTCAGTTCACTGCCACTTGATGCTATAGTAGATGCACTGGGCGCAGCCAGTCATGCTAATTACCTTACAGTTCGTAATTGAAGCTGGACCACCAGTTGTCAAAATGACGTGGGCATGGAGAGTTCCTTAAAGATGAATGACCCCTTGATACTGCCAGACCATTCACTGCTCCACCCCATAGGTACCATTGTCCTTCACCGCTTCCAGAACCAAATGACCCTCAGCATAGTGTTATGAGATACCATTGCAGTTATTATCAGCTCAACTTGACGATGAGTTAATGGCGTTAATCAAAGTTCATGGCCATTTACTTCTCTCAAAAGGTTGATCTCACATGAACCGAAAACATATGTCGGAGATCGGACGACACTTGAAAATTAAACCGATCAACTAATGATCACCGAGTCATCTAAAAAAAAACAAGTTCATCATATCATATCATCATATCGTATCTAAAAGTAGCTGAGTCCTCTCTCAGAATAACTCGGCAAGAATAACTCAGAATAGTCTATATAACTCAGAAAACAACTCAGAATATAATTATCATAGCTCAGAATAATTATCATATAAATATATATTATAATTATTAAAATATATATTATAATTAATAAAAAATATAAATTATAATTATCATATAAATATAATTATCATAGCTCAGAAAATAATTATCTCTTTATGTCTCGTAATGCAAATGATACTGATGTAATAAAAATACTCTTCTGATGATCTCTGAATCTGATAATCTCTCCTCTGATCCTTCTGCTGAGTGACTCTGCTCCCTTGCTTAAGTAGCCCTCTCCCCACTTAGCGCCCCCAAAACTTAGCGACCTTCCTGCTGTCATTATATTCTTCGGCCAATAATTTCACTTTTTTTTCCACTCCATATGGAGTATTTTTGGTTGGTTAATTTAGAATGACATCTATTTGTGTTTGACGATTAGCAAGGTTTGATTATCACAATACATCATTGTCTCCGAAATCTTAGTGTTTTTCCTATCGAGCCCCTTTCTATGACACTACGCAGTCTCGTAACCCTCATCTTTTTGCAAGGTGATATTTAATACTAGAAATTTACCCTTGTCCCTCTTTGTTTGTGTCAGTTACACTTTATTTCAATGCCTCTGTCCCCGTCATTGACACTCCTTTAAATAAAAGAAACGTTACGGCAATACCTTCTTTAGATAAATACCGTAAATGGTTTGTTAAATAAATATAAACTTAACGTTCTTTTATGGACAGAATAGTATTTATATTTTCTGTGAAGAGTTCACTACATTTCAATTAGGTCACCTAACGATGACTTAAATCCAAGTCAAAATGTAGCGAGTTCTTCACAGAAAATATAAATATTATTCGTCCATAAAAGGTCATAAATTTTTAATTATTTATTCAATGGTTTGTTAACTTTGCAAAGACTGCTGAGTTTATAGTCACATTTTCATGTTTGTAATTTATCCATTTTTGCACAAAAACAAAAAACTAAACAACTACATCTACGGACTTTACATAGGTAGTAAATCATTATGTAATACAAAATTTGACAATAAAAATATTAACATTCAGCAATCGAATTTCCTCTTCTTTTTTGTGAGCTTAAACTGATTTTTAAATATACACATTTTCAGAATATTAAGCTTTTCCCATCCATCTAGCATGGTGCATTGCACCCAGAGGTCGGAAATGATAATTTGCAGTTGGATTTTCTCCCTAAAATACAGTAGTCAGTTTTTAAAGTTCTGTGTAAACAGCTCTTGAAGAGGATATCTAAAACAACAAAAAAGAAAAACTTGTCAAATAATTTTCGTAATATTCTATATTAAATCTTTTGAAATCTTATTACCTGTATCTGCTGCAAGGCAAATGAAAAATTCAGTGCCTCAAATATGTTTCTATAATCTAATACCCGCTTCAAATTTTGATGCATCTATGTTTGGCCACAATTTCTGAAATCTATTTAATAGTCCAACATCTCATTAGTTAGAAGTTGTTAGAGCAAGACTTCTTTGGTATACATTCTTCACAAAAAGCTCAGAAATGTGGTGACAGCATGGCAAATACATTCAATCTTTATGAAGTTTTTGCTCTATTAGAAAGGCAAGTTACATTTCATGCATGTGAACATAATTTTAAGTGTTTAAATTAAAGTGAAAATTGAAATAAAATGTTTTCATGTGTGCGTAGAAATGATACATAGAGAAATGAGAAATTCAATATATTCTGGATTTATTTTTATGAATAATGCATCTAGAGTTTTAAATAATGAAATAATATATTAAAAATAACAATTTTTTTAAAAGTTCATTTTATTAAATTTGATCTAAAATTGTTATTGTGATGTAGGTAAATCTATGTATAAAAAAGTTAAAAGTAAAAGAAAAGGACTAAAAAAGTTAATTTATGTTACTGCTATTTTTGCTATTATAAATTTTCAATAGAACAAATGTACATGTGAGTCTGAAATGTTATATGGATATCATTGTGAAGGTATAAATATTCATTCTTTAAAGAGCGATCTTGACACCCAAAATATTAAATGTGAAAATTGTAGAGGTATCCTGAGAAAATTGATCTTAAAATTCACTTTCTGAAAAATAATTCAAAGCATGTCACATTTTATGACTGCTTGTTAATGAGTACATTTGTCAAGTAAAATTCAGTGTAATGAATAAAAAAGGGTGTTATTTGTATCAAAATTTCAAGAAAGTTACAACATATTAACATTTATTATGATACCATTTTTTTTAATGTACATTTTTGACTTGTGTGATCGATGAATTTTATTCATTTTTCTTCTTTTTTAATGTGAAAATAAGACAATTTTTCTCCCCCTAAAACGTACTACAACAGCAATCAATTATTTTATACTTTATTTTTATTTTTTTAAATGGTTTATTGTATACTTAAATTTATTGTTATATTGTGTAAGTTAGAAACAAGCATAAATTTATGTAGTGAAAACATTTAATTTTTGATGGAAACGTGATTCCAAATTATTCCATATTCAAGGAAACACTTCATTTCCTTTCTTGTTGATAAATTTAGTTCAGGAACATTTGCAATTGTGCAGTTGCCTTCACATTTGTTCTATTGAAAATTTATAATAGTATAAACTCTGTTACAAATTGTGCAGTCTTTTTCTTCGGGATTTTCTTGGCCTAAGCTCTTTAAAATCAAGTGACATATGTCCTAATTGCCTCATCCTCCTTTTTTTATATCTTATATGTGAAGTAGGGGACATGTATCAGTGAAGTATGTGCTTATCCAGTGAAATAATCCAATGAAACGTGAGAAATGTTGAAATAAGAGTTTAGTGCGTATGAATCTGAATATATGCGGAAACTTGTTTGGTTCTTTGAAATTTAAAAAGTTCAGCATTCTTAATTTTTAACAGCTGAAATCTAATTTCAAACCTAATTATTAATTTTAATCTGTGCTTCACCAGTAAATTGGTTATAGGTGATGAACATTATTTTTACTTGCTCATATAGTAGAGGAGAGACGATATTGTAACTGAGAAAAAGTCCCAAGATTTTGACAGAAATATTCACTTTTTGTGTTCCTGATACCAAAAGGTTTTTTTTAATAGGACGTCCATCTCTCTGTCCATCTGTTTGCACAGATTCTGCCTAAACAATGAATCAATTTCCTTTGTATTTAGCGTAGCATGTTTCTTGTATATGCATGTGCTTTAAAATGTCTTCATGTGATGAAAAATCTTTGATCTTCATATGAAGTATGCTTTGTTTAGTCTGCAGTATGCAGTTTTGTTGGAACTGTGGAGCATTGCTATGACTCACCTCTAGACATGACAAAACACACTATTGTCATAGCAACTTGTTGAAAGGACCATTGGAGTGTGGAACGGGATGGTGACTCCACCCTTATTTCCTCCTTTTAGTGCATATTATGTTTCACAAACACATTTAACATGATTACATTATAACTCAGGTAACACTGATGTTGTGGAAGAATGTTATATGTGAATTATTATACTCAGCATAGTGAAAGAATAGTAATAAGATGGGGCGGTTTTGTAATATGTCTACTGTATGGAATGGCTGTATTTCCTTGATGCTGTGGTCCATCATGAGTGCCTGTTGACTATATAACTTAATTTATAAAAGATATCAATACCCAGTTTTCTGTAAGATATTTTCCCACAGATCATTCCTCTGCATGTAATGCAATGAGACCTCCCTTATATGTAATCCTGTAGAGCGCTGTGACCAACAAGACATTTCGAATGCTGTACAAAAAGTATGAAGATACAGTCCTTAAGGAATTTCTTCCTCTCTTCATTCTGTTTCCACTCTCCAACTTGTGGACTGACCTTATATTAAAAATCTATGGAGTAAATTAACACAAGTAGAAAAATGAATAACAATGATTTAGTTGACCATTTTGATATATTTAGCATGAACGTTTTTTTACAATGTAACTATATAGCGTACTTTGTTAAGAAAATGGTGTAGTACTGTTTGACAGCTTACACTATGAAACATATTTTACGGAGTAAGCATTATCCCTCGAAATATATTTTGTTGTTGTAGTTGTTGTAGTTGTAGTTGTAGTTGTTGT
>NNCF01127695.1:44395-57937 GCA_002313205.1 Laupala kohalensis | reverse complement strand
TATACAATTTTTACTTCTTCTATATACAATTTTTACTTCTTCTATATACAATTTTTACTTCTTCTATATACAATTTTTACTTCTTTTATATACAAATTTACATTTACCTTCTACAAATTTACATTTACCTTCTACAAATTTACATTTACATTCTACAATTTACCATAATTGTGTTTACATAATGCAATTTACATAGTTGCTTTAATAAATTAAAAGGTCCATTAAGTTTGCCACATAAATTCCCTCCCTTTAAGGTATCTTAAATACCTTGTCAAAGGGAGTTGTTGTACTACTCATTTTCTTTTATATTTCTTTGCTTTATGACTATGATAATTTCCTAATTCCACCTTACATGAATACCTCCTTATGTGAGACTGTTTATGATTATACCCTACATCAACACCTCTATACATTACAATGTTTATAATCACACATTACACAGATTCATACCTTCCAACATGAGACTGTTCATCACAAAAGTTCTATTTTCTTCTCTTCTTCCATTCTACTTTGCAATTGTTTCCTTTGACCTTTAATATTTAACACTCCTTAATAGAAAAAATAACAACAAATATAAATCAGCAAGTTCCTTGTGCTGTTCTGTTATTTCTTATTATAATTTTCACTTCTATTCATCTTTAATTCTAATTCATGCACAACCAAAAATGATCACTCCACTCCATACCATCCACCTACATTACACCATTTCATAAAAAGCCTTCCACAACCTTTATACCGTGTATCTTTCCTCTTTCATCCCATCATCCATCCTTTCTACCTTCTCCATTGAGAACCTTTTACACGCAGTTCTCTAATATTTCCTCGTCAAACCTTTGTCCTTTTTCTAGGCTATATTTCTGCTATCTATTTTACTTCTACTAATCAATAGTAGAAGCACTAGTAGTAGTGTTATGTGCTGTACTATTTCCTCTGCATACTATTCCGCTACCAGTATATTACCTAGTGGTAGTAGTAGTAGCAGTTTGTTTCCCTTCTCTCCTCTTTGTTTCTTTTTAGTTTTTATTTGTGTCCTCCTCCAGAAGAGTTGTTCTTCTTCTGTGTTATTTATTATCGTTTGTAATTGTACAACCTTTGTACTCTCTTTTACTTTTTGATTTTTAATGCCTATTTTTCTTTGTTAAATTCATTTAAATACTTTGTATTTTTACCCAAAAATTTCCTTTTTAAATTCTGTATGTTTATTTTCCTTTTTAACCTTCAACTCTCTTTTATGAGTTTTTGATAATTTTCTATAATCCATTTTTTGAGTTCTTGTTTTTGTTTATTTTTATCTTGTATGTCAATTATTGCGTCCGGGATTTTATTTATACATTTGGGCATTATTACTTCCAACGTTCTTTCTCCATATTTGTTAGAGGTAATGGGTATTTTGTATGTATGGTGTTTCCTGTTCCCATACTTATGATGTGATTTAATTAAAATTTGTCTATTATTGATATTTTTTGTTAGGATTTGTAGTAGGTACATTTGTTTGATATTTAAGATATTGTGTTTTTTATAGATTTCTTGTACCGTTATTTCTTCCTAATTCATTATGCTCACCACCCTATCTTGTAGCACCTGTAAGGGGGCAACATATGATATAGAAGCTGCTCCCCATACCCCAATACCATACCTGAGTATAGACTCAACTAAGGCAACGTACACATTTTTAAATGTTGCTCTGTCCNGTTGTTGTTGTTGTTGTTGTTGTTGTTGTTGTTGTTGTTGTTGTTGTTGTTGTTGGGGCTTTAGGGCTCGTCAACATCGAGGTCATTAGAGCCCATTATCCCTCTCAGATGAAAATTTAAAATGTTAATGTTATGAAGGGAACTGCATCTTATGCATGGTTTACTTGCCTGAGGAATTTATTATCTTGCTACTTCAAATACAATGAACAGGAAATATAATGAATTTTACATGCGTTTCTATTTACAATAAATTATTGCATATTTTACTACCTATAGAATCCTTGAACATATTACTGCTTTTATGTGTAAAACTCTGTTAACTTTTTAACTTTTCTCCAACTTCTATTAAATTTTCAACAACATACTAATGCTTCAATTAGTTACTGTATTTCTAGCTATTTAAATATTAATGAATGATTCCATCAATCAGAACAATGCTGCTTATATATATTTAATTTATCTCTCTCTTATCTCCATTTTCAATTTTTTTTCATGTTCGAGATGTCTTATTTTTCGTTATCCATGTACCATTTCTGTTTCTAGGTTTAGCTGTTCCTTTTTCTTGCTTGAATCAATCTGATGTGGAGACTGATGGCCTGGTTGGCGCACCTTTGGCAGACTTGCTAGTCTTCCATTCTACTGTACCCGGATATGCCTCCTACAGAAGTTTGTCTGAAGGTAAAGATCACATTGTATTGCTCAAAGATTCTTATCACNGGCAGACTTGCTAGTCTTCCATTCTACTGTACCCGGATATGCCTCCTACAGAAGTTTGTCTGAAGGTAAAGATCACATTGTATTGCTCGAAGATTCTTATCACATTGTATAATTATTTGAAATTTCCATAATTTGATAAGGAAATAAAACAGTAACAACTTTTTTGTTGTTTTTTAATTGAATGAGTTGTATGTGCATATTACAGTGGAGCCTCTTTAACTTGAAACCTGTTAACTCAAAATCCTCTCTAAGATGAAGAAATTAGCCATTCCCTTCTGTTGAAGTAGAAAAATTCCTACAACTCGAATTATTGAGATGCTATAACTCGAACTGAATATGAGTTCCCTGTGATGTACTATTCATATATATCACACTCTCTAACTCGAACTACGAATCTAGCAGACTATCTCAAAAAAGCAATATGTAAACTTTGCAGCCTCTGTAAATCGAAATTCTTTTTGCAAGACTCTTTAACTCCAAGCAATTCTTTCGTTGTTGTCAATAACCAAAAGAAATGATTTCGTACTTTTATTGAAAGATGTAGTGATATGAAGGACAATATATTTAGTGCCTTGTTTTCAATCGAAAATATAATTGAATTGTCAATTGTGTTAATTCCTTGACTCAAAAGAAAATTACAGATTTCTTTTAATACGTACATATTTTCAAGTTGTTCCTTTACCATAAAATAATATTTATACATGAAATTATGTACAATGTAATATGTACATATAATGTAGAAAAATAAATCTGTGTAAGTCGAATTTTTATTTTCTCATGAATTTGTAACCTAAATAACATATGCCTCTGTAAGTTGAAATTGATAATGTTAAAAACCTTATCTCAAAGTCCTGTACAACTCAAAAACTCATTAATGTGAAACTTACAACCTTTCCCTTGAAGTTTGAGTTAAAGAGGCTCCACTGTATTTAGTTAAAATTAAATTTTCTACTCTTTCATTTAACAGAAAGTGTCGACTGAATAAACTTATTTCTGATAATTTCTGAAACCTAAAAATGATGTGATTTGAAATAAAATTGATGTTGTCTTCATTGTGATTTGCCTCCAGTATTTTTGTTCGGATTGGAGTTCTCAAATAAATTATTATGTTTGACCCAAATTAATAGAGGCATTGAAGTATCATGTTGTCATTATTTTAAATTAATGAGCCTTGTGCATAAAAAACATTTGAGGAACATTGTTGAAAAATAATAATGGTACCTTATGTAATAACCAGAGATTCTTTCTTAACAAACCAATTTTCAAAAATTGGGTGTATACTTTCTAGGAAATTTTCAACAAGCACAAGTTGAAGAGGTTTTGACATTTTTAACACTGAAACACATACACTATTTGCATGTCGTGTTTAAATATTAGTGATGATCACACAGATCAAATATTAGGAAGGCACAGAAAAAAATCAAGAAGTTGGACCATCTTTGACGTTTCTTTTCCTCTTGTACTTCGTTCAATCATAAGGAAAGTCAACCCTTTCCACTACACTTTGAAACTGTTGCTGTAGTAAAATGTCAATGAATGCTACCATAAGTTCCTTATTGCATGCCATGATTGCCTGTTATCCTTCTCAGATACTGATCTCATTAGATATTCATATTTTGTTATACGAATATTATCGCTTTATAATTGAGAACTTTCACATTTTTG
Organism: Laupala kohalensis; assembly: GCA_002313205.1. NCBI lineage: Eukaryota > Metazoa > Arthropoda > Insecta > Orthoptera > Trigonidiidae > Laupala > Laupala kohalensis. The sequence goes on along the minus strand of NNCF01127695.1, from coordinate 53,864 downwards.
TGTGACATTAGTAATAAAGTTTTATGTTTTTGCTTTAGGTATTAAAATATTGGTATACATCATTTAAAGTATCTGTGACATTTTACTACTATCCAAAATAAGTGAGGTGAGCAAAACTTAACACATTTCGTTAATAGTTTGCTTCAATGTACATTAACACTCTCTTACACACCAAAAGTTTTTATCCTTCTCCAGCTTTCAGATTATTTGGCCTTCAGCTTGAAATTATTAATATTGAAAAAAATTTACTGTTTTATCTGAAACTAAGTGGATGAAGAAGCAAAGCAAACATCAATTTTCTTCCCCCAGATTCAAAAATGTGATCAAGTATGCCTGGTTCTCATCACAATAAACAGATAAACATCCCAATCAATCCCTAACAACTGCACATTTTGTTTTAAAATTTCACATAGCATTTGTGACCAGCAAGAAAGAATTTTCTTCCTTTATTCGATGTGTGTGTGGTGCAAAATTCATACATGTCTTGAACACATCAGTGCAGTTTTGTAGAAAGTTTGTAGAGTAAATGTGCTTAAACTTAGGAAATATACCTGGTTTTTTAATCAAAATGTTTAAGGTCTACAATGAATGTACATTTTTTACAAAATTCCTTTATAAAGATAGTGGAAGGAAATTTAAACATGAAAGTCATAGATAGCTGGACTTGTGTAGTTTTACTGTTTTACTTGATTGGATCAGCTCTTCCTATTGGGAAACTTATTGTTATAACAGCATTGTTTCTTTGGATTTGCTTTTTCTCCTTGAATAGTGAAGATATCTCGACCAGACAAATCAAAGCTAAACCACATGATTTAGCTATTGCTGCTGGTCTGCTTGCTTGTTCAGGGTTGTACGAGACTCACAAAAATTGCTTTTCACTGTGCGAAAGGAATCTATTTTTGGTTTAAAAAATTCAATCTCTTTGAATGTGCCATTGTTGCTAATATTTTGACAGGACATAATTGTAGTCATTATATTTCAATATAAAAAGAATTAACACCACTTACAACTTGTTGAAAGTTCCCTTGGTAGTGTGGTTAATTAATGAAGCGATTCTTTATTTGGAACAGAGCACCGAAATTGCAGAACTGGAACTTAAAAATTTTGGAACGGACCCAACCTCAAATAACTAGTTCTTTCACTGTAAATTTATATTATCATCATATTATATTTTGAAAGCAATTTTATGTCTGAAATCAATTATTTCAGTTTATGTATTAATGTTATCTTCATTACTTATAAGTATTCTAAATTTTTCTGGATTTATAAAAAAAAAAATTTTTCTTCCAGGTTCTATTTTTATTAAAACCCTTTGTCTCCAGTTATTGAATTATGCAGTAGCTGATCTGCATGATGTTTTCATTGAAGTTAGTAATCATCTGAATACCAGGGTTAATATATCAACACCTGAGGTCAAACATACACTGACCAAAAAAATAAAATTTGAAGTGTCTGAAACTAGCAGAGAGAAAACAGCCTGTAGATTATTTAAAAAATATTTAGTTGACATGGTATTACAGGAGTATTTATTTTATATCATAGAGCGCTTGAATTCGACCAAGTCCAAAAATTCTGGAAAACCAACATCTTCAGATTGTGTTCATTGAGATTATNTATATATATATATATATATATATATATATATATATATATATATATATATATATATATATATATATATATATAAATATAAATAAATAATATTTTTCAAATCATGTTCTAATGTAATGAAATATACTCATGCCCGACATGCTGTACTTCTTAAGGAAACTTGTACACGTCTATATCATTAAAGCAGCTTTTGTTGCTGAGGAACACCTCGGTTACTTTCAGAAGTTATGGATGCATTTTCAGTGGTTCAAAGTGCTACAACCCTGATGAAGTTACCAGTCAGAAAGAAGGAACTTGATTTGGGTAATTGCCTTGAGAAAAAGGTCTGGAAAATGCGGTATCAAAAGGAAAAGAAGATTGTATTGATAGGAACTCAAGTGAATTTTGTGAAAACTGAAAAAGATATTTATGTCTGTATTAAAATTTTTATCTAAATTTTATCTGAAAACCAGTTGTTGTACAGTGAAATGTCTGTATAAAGTAAATCATAAGATTAAATTTTGTTACATTGAATTTTCAAATGTAAGGATTTTATTAATGTAGCAATTTCATATTGTGAAATCTTCATGGATTAAAATTAGGTTTTAGAATGTACTTCTTCCTAAAAATATATACTTTTGGGCAGGAATATATTTTTAAGGGACCTTTTCCCCATGTGCTGAGCATGACCAAACCTCCACTCTACTGACAATCTGGTTGTGTCACAATGGAAATTAAGGTATGATTTGCTGATGGGATTTATGGCACCTTAAAAACAAATTTCAGGCTGAAAGTTGTCGAATGATTTAGTGATGTAAAAGATAATTTTTATTTATCATTTTAAAGTATTTTTTAATACCACAATATTTGCACTAGTTTCCTAATGTCAAGTGGTTTTTGAATTTGTTTGTTACCTGACCTTTAGCTTAATAAGCTACTCTAGATTTATACCTTGCTATGAGTGGGTTTTATTCACAATATTCTTTACTAACTTGTATTCCTTCACATGAGGTAATTATGTAATTCATGTGATTGTAATAATTATTGAATTGGAAATGGTAGCAAATAATGCTGATTCTATCTCGTGTTAATGAGACAATTTTTTTTTTTTTGTACCTCAATGCTCATTGCAAGCTTTCATCCTCATAATCAATTATTAATTAATCAAGAGACAAAAATATAATAATTTGATTTATCACAAAAAGTACTTTATTTCTTGGTAAATTAGTAATTTAATTATTTCACCATTTATGAAAATTGACTATTTAATTTCAATTTACTACCAAACATGCTGTGTCAGTCTATCTAAAAGTAGTAAATTGTTTCTAGACATCCAATATTTTATCATATATGATTATTTTCAAAAGAACTAGTAGGAACATTTGTTGTGAATATGTGGTTAGAAAATTATTGGGATTCCTTTTTTTATTTAGTCCAACAAGGTCCTAAGTTATGTTAATATTCTTGTAAACTGAGAGTGCTATGGACTAGTACTACTTCGTCAGTGTTCAATAAATTTTTACATTATAATGCATCATAGTTCAAAAGAAATAAATTCTTTTGTTAATGACAGCTAAATTTTGATAAAACTTTTATCAAGCAAGAAATACTATTTAGTAGCATTGGAAGAAAAACTACTTCAATGACAGCTCTGGAACATCATTTAACTTCTATTACAGAGTTGTATCTACTATGTAGTTGATAGAAGGCTTACTCTTTGTATTTTCTTGTTCACATCCTCTAGGCCAGTAGTGTTCCGTAAATCTCTATTTGAGATGGTTTGAAGCCACCTTATTCTGAGAATGCATCTCAAACAGTGATTTACAAAGATTAGTAATTTTTGTTTGATGTCATTGCTTACTAACCATGTTTCACATCCTTATAATAGCACGGATTTCACTTATACATGAAAGATTTTGATCTTGCAGTATCTTGATTAATGAATGTTGAGAGACACACTTCTCGTAACCTGAAGTATGATCCTGTAGCCTTGTGAATTCTTTCAATCACATCAATTTTAGCTTCACCTTCATTTGATATCACATTCCCTGAATATAGAAGTTTATGGGATTCACTAACGTCTTCTCTGTTTTAACTCAAAGCTCTAGTAGCTCTAATAGTTCATTTGTACTTCTTCAATTTTTAACACATTGATTTTGAATCTTACTTTCAGTGGTTCTGCATTATCTTCTAATTTCCTGTCATATTTATGGGGGAGAAGACACATTTTCCTCATGTTCCACATCTTCCAAGACTTGTTTTTCCTCCATGTTATTCCTCTTTTGTTCCCATAAAACACTCTTAAAAAGTACCCCGTCCAAGACTAACAAATATAACAACGGTGACAAAAGGAAACCATTAAAAACTCCAGAAAATGTTTTAATGGGTTCAGAGAGTTGGCCATTGTGTAAATCTCTTTTAAGTGTGAATCTTCATATCCATCTCATAATATTAATAAATTTTCTGGGGAATTCTCTCATTCTTAAGTTCTTCCCACATCCATTTTGTATTCAAGAATTCAAAAACTCATCAGTGAACAGTAAGTAAGTACCAAGGTGATTGAAATTCAAAGGATTGTTCAAAAAAATCCTCACTTGGACTTAATCAACTAATCTATTCTGCCTGAATCCAGCTCATTCCTTACTGAGTTTCCTCTGTAACAAGGTCTTGGTGTATTCTAATACCATTTTATTAAAAATCTTACTATCACAGTAAGTAAAGAAAAGTCTCTCCAGTTTTTACATTGGCTGAGATCTTGTGTCTTGGGAACTTTCACAATATTCATCAAGTATTTTCTCTTTATCCTTTCAGTCTTGAAATAATGGTTAAATGATATCTACTGACGTACTTACATCAACTTTAAAACTTAAGCTGGAATATTATCTGGCTCTTTGGGTTTACAATTTTTCATGCCTTTTACTGATTCTATTATTTCTCTTTTTGAAGGTCTCACGCGTATGGGTGATTCTGATGAATCTAGAGTGAATTGTTCTATGTCTTCTTGTGGGTTGGAAGACAGAATTGAAGACTTCTTCTAAGTATTCTCTCTACTTCTGCATGGGTCGATCAAATGTAATTTTTCTGTATTCCTTGTCTCGTACAGACACACTAGGATATTATACTCCATTTACTGTCATTTTATAGATCTAAATCTTCCCTTCAGATTTCATTGTTTAATGGCAGTTTGGGTTTCCAATGTTATTAATGAATTATCAAATTTTCTTTGATTCCTCTTATTACTCCGATTTACCTCCTTGTTCAGAGCTGCTTATTTCTTCTATATCTCCTTCCTACATCTTGCATTTAGTCTGTCTTTTATCCCTTTTCGTTGCTCAATTAACTTCCAAGAATTATTGGATGTCCACTCTTTATTATTTTTGTTCACACCCAATACACTTCCAGCTGTACTCTTCTATGTTTTGTTGCTATTTGTCCACTTTTTTCAATACTTACCCCAGAATCTTTTAATAATGATAGTTCTTCATTTAAACAATTTAGTTTTTTTTAAGCAATACCTGGTGTTCTGTACCTTTTAACTTATCCAAGTTGTACTTCTTCCTCGTATTGGCTGTTCCCTTCTCTTTCTTGCCTTTTTGAGTTCCCCTATAATCGTATGATGAACCAAGTCAATGTCAGCCATTCTCTGTTATTGAGGACGTGTAGTAGGGACACTATCTAACTGTGACTNAGGACGTGTAGTAGGGACACCATCTAACTGTGACTAATGTAAATGTGGTCAATTTGATTTTCATGTTTGTCTTTTCACTGTTGACATCCACGGTGACTTTTATGAGGGAGAATGGTACATATCACCTGTTATGAGTCCATGTATTATTATTTATTTTGTCAAGACTCACACATCAAGTCTCCCACATTATTCAATAAACAGCTGTCCATTTTCAGTATCACAAGGCCAGAGGTGCACCCGCAGGGGGGCACTTACAGGGCTAAAGCCCCCTCCCCTCAATTCAAGAATTATTTTATTCAGTCTTTATTTAAGTTACAATCACAAAATATCAATTTAAGAATTAATCTGTTGAACGAACGAAAATATAAAAAAATCTGTATCAAATCGAATAACTGTTTTGAGATATTTACCAAAACATTTGCGGCCCCTTTCGACCCCCCATCCCATACACACTGCTGGTCCGCTGGAGTGTCCGATTTTCTTTCCCCATTAAAAGTGACCCCGAAACCTAACTTTCTGCCAAGTTTCGTATCTGGAGGATTTTTGTCGTTAAAATCTTAATTAATGGTGTATAAGGGTATGCAAATTCTCCAACTTCAGGTATACTACCTTTTAAAGTTTTGACGAGCCCAGGTTCCAGTCACAAATTATCCGCTCTGTCAGGGTCTCTGTAAATCTCATAGCGTGAATAGAAACATTAGCTTACAATCATCTCCTATTCCGGAGACGGCCTCCTCAACCTTCCTCTCAGAGGAAGGTCCTTCATACGGACGTGTTTGCATAACTCTTACGCATTGAGGCGATATCAATATTTCTCATAAATCCAAATGCATGAAAACATTTTTAGTACCCTCTGGCGGGATTCCTCTCGGGTAGGACTCTACAGTATAGCGTCGAATTTCCACATCCACATTACATTCCACGTCATCATCCACATCAGATTGCAAAATGGTTCTTTTTGCTGATGACACTGATTTACTGTGTAAACACGCCAACGCACAAAAAGTTTTGTAAAACCTTTCGAATTGGTTCCATGCAAATCGTCTCATTGTAAATACTGACAAAACAGTGTCTATATCATTTCACAATAGTAATACAAAATCTTTACCCCAAGTTTCTCTTCCTTTAAGTGGAACACAATTAAAAACTGTTACAAATACAAAATTCTTAGGTCTCCATATTCAAGACAACCTCAAATGGAATTGTCACATTGACAATCTTAATTCCCAATTAAGCAAATTGTGTTACGCATTCCGAATCTTAGTTAACGTAGTTAGTGAACGTATTTCCTGTTGCATATATTTTGCAAACATTTACTGCCATTTACGTTACGGCATTACCTTCTGGAGCAATTCCGGTCAGAGTATTCGAACTTGCAGAATTCAGAAGAGAATAGTTCGGATAATTTGTAAATCTCACCCCCGAAACACTTGCAATCCTTTATTCAAGGAATTAAATATCTTAACACTTCCCTGAATTTATATTTATGAAATGGTCGTGTCTGTTAAGACCTAATTACTGAAGTGCCACCCTTGCTTCAGACGAATCAGTCTCGTTCACGAACACAATACTCGCAATAGTAATAATATTCATCGCCCTAGAGTGTCAACCACTCTTTGCCAAAAACGACCTTATCATTCTGGAATCGTTCTATATAATTCCCTGCCCAAGAATATAAAGATATGAAATTGAATCTCTTCAAATCCGCGGTTAAAAACTACCTCCTGCTTCTACAGTGTAAAAGAATTTATTGATTTTAATAAAAGTTAGATCCATCTTGTACTTTATCACGCCATTGCTGTAGTACTTTTTAAATAACTTATAACAATTTCAAAAACTATTTTCTTGCATGATTGTGTTGCCGTATGGCTCATATTAATTTAGTTTTATGTGTACTCAACTTTGGCACGGTTGTGTACATTAATTCTGTAGCCCCATCCTGGCCCAGGTTTTTCTCCGTTTTTCCTTCGGGTAGAGGCGGATTTCTTATACAGGTTCTCTAGGCTTTGTCTAGGGGCATTTATTGTAATAATAAATTGTGAATTTAGTGTTATTTCAATTCTTATGATTTTTAAACACTACTCAGAATAATCTATAGTTGGATAATAATTTGTACATGTAAATTGTTTGCATTAAATTACAAACATATTGACATTCTATTAGTATTATAACTCGCAGCTAACTTTTTATCTAATCCAGGAATTTTTGTTGAAATTTTTGAATCCGCCTCTGCCTTAGGGCCCTTGATCGGAATTGATGAGATGGTCCCTTGCTTGCTTTAGAAGAGTAAATTAGTTTATTGTCCTCCACGTGGTCATTCGCAGTTTGTACTAGTATTTTGACAATTAATTTATTATTATTATTATTATTATTATTATTATTATTATTATTATTATTATTATTATTATTATTATTATTGGAAGATGTTTGTAATAAAATGTTTCCATGCTGCTGTATTACTAAACGGTTTATTATTTATATCAGGGTTAAATATGATTACTTAATTCAATTATTTGTAGTTCTTGTGGTATTAGCATGAATGATTATGTACTCATACCAAAAATGAGATCAAAATTCCTGAGCAAAAATTTCAGAAATCCAGAAAACTATTTATTCAGCAGTAATATCACCCATTTTACATTATTATTACGTCTAGCCCTTCCCATACCCAGATCTACCGGTATTGTTAGTATAAATAAGTCATAGAAACTACCTTAACCATCAGCTACCATAAAAGCTGGATCTAATGCAATTAGCAATTTTTGTTTATTTCAAAATTAGTTTCCAATTATCTCTGTATAAAAGCGAAAAACCGCTTGCTGACTAAACACGAAATCTTAGAAACTACAAAGCCTACAAACTTAAAATTTGGCAGATAGGTTCCTATTAGAGAGTAGACATTTGTTAAAATACGATTTTATGACAATCCATCCCTAAGGGGATGAAATACAGGTTGGAATGTTTTATGTATGTATCTCACCATGTGACTAGAACAATTTCAACCAAAGCTGATATGCAGATGACTGACTATGTGTAAACAAGCAATGTGGGGGTAAGATATCACTTGTACCCCTAGGGAGGGTGTGAGAAGGGGATGACATGAACTAATAATAGATAAATCCGAATTTAGATTCGAAACCATACTTTTCGCTGCCATTGAGGTGGATAAGAGCGTCGCTGGAGCTTTGAAAGTTAGCAATCAGTCCACATTGCAGATCCCCCTCGCATCCCTAGGGTAGGGGTTGGGAATCAGAGGAAGGTAAAACTAATCGAGAAAGACGGATATTGGTGTTGAATAAATCATTTTTGGAACCTCTGAAGTGAAGTGACGCCCTTCATACCACATTTGTCCACAATCACCCCCTATAAGAATAAATATCCTGTATGATGTGGATATGAAATGAAAAAATAACCGAAAATGACCGATATTAGTGTTGAGATCATAGTTTTTGAGTCGCTGAAATTAGTAGAGACGTTCTCGAAAACGTCTAAAGTTTTCCATCGACCCGTATAAACTCCAACATCCCTAGGAAAGAATATCGTGCCCTGAAAACAATATCGAACATGACATATCAGTGACGAGTCCGTAATTTTCGGCGTCGTTGAGTTGATATTAAGATCCCGATATAATGTAAGTCTGAACTCAGTTCTCATGAAACAAACACACCACTATCACCCCTTGGATGGGGTGGGGGTGAGAATGGAAATGGGTTTATGGATAAAAATAATTGAAAAAATATTATTGAAATGTAAAAAATACAAATGCATCGGATACATAGTTTTAAGTTTGACGAGATGTTTCAACAACCAATGTCGTTATGTCAAAGATGATATCACATAGAGAATTGTATTAGAGCTGGGGGTGGAAAGAGCGAAACGTAAAAATAGTGTGAAATATTATGGTTGAATCCATGTTTATTGTGTATTCTGAGACGATTAATCTTATTTCCAATGGCATTATGTACCCTTCAGACCACATGAGATGCACGACGTCCTTAGAGGTGAGTGTTGGGAAGAGCGTGACATAATCAAAAATGTCCGCTAAGAAAGGATTTTATAAAATTCACCCCTAAGGGTGTGAAATGGGAAATTGGTGTTTTCTAAAAACGCTTTTTGAATTACAATAGTGAAAATAAGGGATTGATGGTACACACCAATACTAATAACATTCCAATAACATTCTTTATGGAT
>NNCF01127695.1:21680-35571 GCA_002313205.1 Laupala kohalensis | reverse complement strand
ATACGAAACAGTCTCGTTCACGAACACAATACTTGCAATAGTAATAATATTCATCGGCCTAGAGTGTCAACCACTCTTTGCCAAAAAAGAATATATCATTCTATATAATTCAAGGAAATCGTTCTATATAATTCCCTACCCAAGAATATAAAAGACGTTATGAAAGTGAATCTCTTCAAATCCGCGGTTAAAAACTACCTCGTGCACCAGTGCTTCTACACTGTAAAATAATTTATTAATTTTAATAAAAGTTAAATTCGTCTTGTACTTTATCACGCCATTGCTGTAGCACTTTTTAAACAACTTATAACAATTTCAAAAACTATTTTCTTGCATGATTGTGTTGTCTTATGGCTCATATTAATTTAGTTTTATGTGTACTCAACTTTGGCACGGTTGTGTACATAAATTCTGTAGCCCCATCCTGGCCCGGGTTTTTCTCCGTTTTTCCTTCGGGTAGAGGCGGATTTCTTATACAGGTTCTCTAGGCTTTGTCTAGGGGCATGTTTGTTGTAACAATAAATTGTGAATTTAGTGTTTTTTCAACTCTTTTGATTTTTAAACACTATACTCAGAATAATCTATAGTTCGATAATAACTTGTACATGTAAATTTACAAATATTTTTTAGTTAAATTACGAACATATTGACATTATATATGTATTATAACTCGCAGCTAACTTTTTATCTTATCTAGGAACTTATGCAAAAAAAATTTGAGTCCGCCTCTGCCTTAGGGTCCTTGATCGGAATTGATGGGGTGGTCCCTTGCTTGCTTCCGGAGAGTAAATTAGTTTATTGTCATCCACGTGGTCATACGCAGTCTGTACTGTTTTTATTATTACTATAAATTTATTATTACTAATGCAGTTACTGTATGTAGTAATGAACCAGTATAGGACAGGAAGATAAAAAGGTACATTAAAATGAAAGAGAAACAAATATTGATTTTTATGCAATCTTACGAGATTTCCTATTATTTGTTGTTGCTTTCCCCTTTTCTTCTTTTCTTAAAATTATTTTATCTTTTCTATTTGTAAGGGGTTGGGTTTTCTAGTTTGGTGCAGAGCTTGTAAGATAAAACTACATTTTGGTTATTCAAAATCTTTGATCTGGCCATGATTGTGTGGTCAATTGTTTTTTAGATTATTTCAATGACCCTCAATTCTGTTTGTTTTCTAGATGAATTAGATGAAACTGATACTTCCTTTGTTCCTTGTAGGGTGAAGAAGTTTTGGATGATGATATTGGAGACATTTCTGGTAAAACAGATGATATTATGCCTAATCTGAATGATACAGAAGATAAAGTGAAAGATGACGAAGTTGACGGAAAAGCGCACAATACTCCCAAAAAAATTGTTTTGAACAGAAACATTGTTGTGTCTGGGAAGGAGAATCAGAATGATCCTGAAGAGGCAATAAAGAAGGAAATTGATGATAAAAAGATCATTAAAATATCTGGACTCTCAGCCAAAGAGGTAAAATGATTTTTTTAAATATTATATATCATAAATCCCTGTCCCTTAGCTTTGTACTTATTACCAGGGTTCTCTCTCTTTTACTTTAATCTCTTATATTGTGTACAAAATAGTTACGTTGATATTCCTTCTCCAGGTGATATTCCTTTTCCACCTTACAACTTTTATCCATCTATTTTTTTCTTAATCATTCACATAACATGCATCTGACACTAGTCACTTGCATAAACTTACTTGTATGTCTCCATTTTTTTTTTATTTGGGCTTTAGGACTTGCCAACATCAAGGTCATTAGAGTCCTTAACTTCTCAAATGGAATATTTTTTTGTTCATTGAGCTAATCATAATATGTTTTGGTTCAAAAGTGAATATTTGTAAAAATTGAATGAGTGGAAGAAAATAAACCCTATCAGAGTTAATCATATTATGTATTAAATTACTACCCACATTTAGTATTACAATTTGTAAAAAATTAAAAATTAAGCATATTGCTCTTGAGTTAAATTCACCAAGATGAATTGTAGGAAAACAAGGGAAAATAAAAATCTTGTTTGGAACAGTGGGTCAGGTAGCTTTTTTAGTAGAACAAAATATTGTTTCAAAAACAGAGACTACTAATGTTGAAATTAAAGCATTAAATTTCCTTTAAAATGCACTGTAAGATGAGATAGCATTCAATTAAAAAATAGTGCAAAAGAGCTCATAAAGGATGATAACAAAATATCGTGATAAAATTGGATGTTTCGACTTTCCGATAAAATGGTGTTTCTACTAATTGGACTAGTTCTATTCCCTTTACGTTTCACACCTTGTATCTTAGTGCTAGTTTGTGTAGTTCTAAGTCTATTTGTGTGTGATAAATTACTAAATTCATTGTATCAAAAAATATAAAGTTCTGAGCAAATTTGAGTGGGTAAAGTAATAGTTTTTTCTTGGCTAAAGTTTGTATAATTTCTCATGTTTTAAATAGCCTTCACAATCTACTCCATGGCAATAATGCCTTTTGCTTATAAGACTATCGTTGTCACAGACTCGTGCAAAAATTTCCAAATAAAGCAGATATTGAAAACTGTCATTTAATATATCGTATTAAGTCTGCACAGTTGTAAAACTATACTTAGTGTTGTAACTAAAAATTAAAACACTAAAATATGACATATTCAATACATGTCATGTTGAAATTTTTTAGCTTTGATTTGAGTATGTTGCATGTGTATATAAATGTTAATCTTGGCTTTACTTGATGTAATATACTTGTGTTGAAATGTTATTTTAGTGTTCGAATTTTGAATTTTATCCTTCAGTGTGGTGTGTGGGGGTGAATTTTGTATGTTGTATTGAGTGACTGAGTTTTTACTGTCTACTTTATTAGATTGTTTTTTGCAAGATTTAGTTACTTATCAAGCAGATGGAATGATAACTTTGAGTGGTCATGATGTTTAGGGGGCAGAATGTGACAGTTGCTCCACCACTTTTTTTGGGAAAATATTGTTTGATTTTATTTTAGTAGCCTACTTACTACCTAAGGATATTTCTTTTAATATATTTAATTATTTAAAACAGTACGTAGAGAAATATGCCCAAAATGTCATCTGTCACAGCTAACAGATTTGTTCAGTACCAGACCAAGATGTGAAGAATCGTACAGCAGCTTGTAGTGTGTGCATTGTGGAAAGGTAGCAGCTGGAGGTTATCTAGCCTCCTGGTACTTTTTGTTGTTCTTTATTTTTCTGTCCAGCCACTTAGAATTCCCAATTGCTGCCACTGACTTTAAGTAGTCACAGAACTTCATCAGCAATTATCACAAAAGTATCAGAAACTTGGAACAACATGAACCTTCAAATACAGATTTCTTTAGGTGGTTGAATATTTTTATTGAGAAGTAGTATCTTTCTGGAGTATCAGCCAAAATTTTTTCCAGTCAATTTTCTCTCATGTTGTACATTAAGTAACTTTGCGATACATGAGGAATGGCTTTGCTTACATTATTCTTGGAATATTTGTTTAAATGAACCACAATTTTTTGGAAATGGAGGTTTGATATTGTTTGGTATGTATAGTTCACTTGTACCTTCAATACATATGTGACTTATCAGATGTTTCAAAAAATTCTTGTGAACACAGTGTATGTGTAATTATTTACAACTAGCTAAACCTGTGTAATTTAATCTTGAAATGAGAACATTGAATATAAGTAACATTGTATGATAATATGAATGTTTACCTTTTTTTAGAGAGGCTATTTTATTTATGTGAATAATATGGCTGATACTACTTTCCCCCATCTGCTAGTTGTAAGCAAGTTTCTCTTGTTTTCATATTTATCGTTAGCAATGAGAGATCAGCAAACTTTTGAATAGTATATGGTAATATAAAATGGAGCATAATGTAATTCTCTACATATTTGTAGTGGTTAACAGCCCTGTGATCAAAGCAGGAGTTCCAGGTTCGATTTCTGGCTTGTTGCCATTATCACCTGACCGAAAGTTATCACATATCTTCTCCATGTGTATGGTACGTGGAAGAAATATGCACATAACGAAACTTAACACGTAGGTATGTGTGAAACCGGTAATAAAGTGCACACAGCATAGTGTGCCGCCTGGTTCACTTATCTTCTGTATGGGGATGTCTCAGGTCTTCTGGGGTTTAGGTCTGGGTGGAAATGGCGTACAGTTGTGGAAGGCAAATGGGTGGTGTAGTGGGTAACACCCCTGTGATCAAAGCAGGAGTCCCGTGTTTGATTCCCGACTTGTTGCCATTTTCACCTGATCGAAAGTTATCATATATCTTCTCCACGAGTAGGGTACACAGAAGAAATAAGCACATGTAAATAAATATCTAAATGGTTAAAACTTTTGCTTCATTAAAATTATATATATATATATATCTGTCTACATTTTATTGAAAAAACAATTGTGTTAATAACCTTATAATTATGAAATTAATTGTATTTCCAGCGTTTGGAAATGAGAGCTCAGAAATTTGGTCTTCCTTTGTCAACGGACGCAAAGAAAGAAGCCCGTGCTGCAAGATTTGGTATTGGTGGGATGACATCATCCTCTAATACTTCTGTAGGTTTGGTCTCATAAAATTTCAATTTATTTCTGTAGCATATTTTAATGATGATTTCTTTTATTTCTTTGTTGTCTTAGTCACCCAGTCTTGATGTTTTGAAGAAGCGTGCTGAAAGGTTTGGATCTTCTGTGTCCAGTGTATTGTCAAAGGTATTAGTGGGCCTCTTCTTCTAGTATTTTTCCAAATTACTTGAATATATGTGTAAAATGTTTTACAAGATACATCTAAAGGGACTACCAAACATATCAAATGTGAATAATAAATATGTATTCTCGACCTCTGAATTCATTATGGGATTTGGTAGTTTTTTTTCTTTGCGTGTAGGTCAATATACAGTAACTCTTCAATGTTTACTTGCCAACATTTCGATGTAATTTATATCATCATCAGGGTTTGTAAAGCCTGGCTCCATAGACCTTCATTATTCAAACATGCTGAACTGAAACCTAACATTCATCTCATAACACACTTTCATAACATCATCTCACTACATACACTCACATAATACTAACTATCCAAATTAAGTATTTAGTGAGTATCAGTCTCAGAATTATATGAGTGTATGTAGTGTGAAGATGTTATGAAAGTGTGTCATGAGATGAATGTTAGGTTTCAGTTCAGCATGTTTGAATAATGAAGGTCTATGGAGCCAGGCTTTACAAACCCTGATGATGATATAAATTACATCGAAATGTTGGCAANAAAAAAAAAAAAAAAATCCAAAATATAATGTAAAGTTTGTCCCCTTACAGGATACGAGATGGAACCAATTAAAAAATGAAACATTTTAGCTATGGGCTTTTGTTTTTAATATAAGATGTGTTAGGTTACACATGAGTTAAATATTTCTCATTCTTTTATCGAAGGAACATTGGCCATATGATGAAGCATTGGATTCACGATCCAAATACCTCTGCTTCAAATCTTCTTCACAAAAGAATTTTTGTTTGTTTGCATCTTCCCTTAAGGATTTTTTTCTTTTTTATCAAAATGTTAAAAAAAATTACAATTATATTGTTTCATAGTCTATAATAAGCCTATTATGATTTAAATCTTAAATATTGTTTTGAAAGTGTAGTTTAAATGAACAGTATATTTTAATTGCCTGATTATTCCATTAAATTGCTTGTGACCATTGGGGACTGTTTATTTTTTGCATATTTAAGAATATTTGTTTTGCAAATATGTATTTTAATTGAAAATTACAAAACATAAAATGAAATATGAGGCTTACAACATTATTGAAGAATTTTATAAAAGTGGATTTAAAATTATTAAACTCGTCGAGTCTTTGTTTTCAAGGAGGCTTTGCTTGAATTTTATGATTAAATTATGTTTTGAGCTTTTAGCTTATTCATTCCAATATTGTTGCTTTTTATTGAATATTTTGATTATAATAGCTCAATGCAAAATATTTGATCAGAAAGAATTCAATCCAAAGGGTTATGGGGATTCCACTGTCCACTGACGATTTTTCCATGAGTGAAAATTAATGTTGCTGGAATATTTCATTTATTTAATTTTTTTTCTTCTTTTTATCTTCCCAATGTAAACTAGATTGCAATCTTTAAATTTTAATTTGTAGATTCTATTGCTGGGGTGTACTTTTCCTTTGTATATAATTTTAATTAATGGTTTAGTATTAAATTTATGCTATGGTGCAAAAGTAATATTTACATCTTAAAATTGTTTTGAAATTTTTATGTAAGTTGAACAAGTTTTAACGTACAATATTTCTTATTAACGTTTTTAAGGTTAACTTCTTTGCACAATGTCTCAGAATAGGTTAATGTGAAAAAACAACAACAATAAACACAAATTCAGTAGTAATTTGTTTATTATTTATGTGAATAAACAGTACTTTTTAATAAAGTATAATACTTTGGGAACTTACTGTGGAGTCACAACAATTAAAAAGATATGTGTCAAGTCAGCCACACTTGCAACTCACAATTTCCTTCAGACTAGTTTTGGGAACTGCTATTCCCATCAACAGCTTCTGCTGACTGATCTTGCTTGGCAGTGGCCAGTGGACGTATGAATTTTGCAAGTAAACTGTTTTCTAATGGAACATTGAAATTTAATCATCTATTTAACAATTTTTTCTCAAGGAAGCAGTTCAAAATTATTGGTAATATGTTTTAATTAAACCACCTCATGGTTGATATTTTTACATTCTAGAAATGTGTAGCTACTGCTGATTGCAAGAATATGCAAGAACAAACATTAAAATTCACTTTGGAAATTGATATTATAGTTATTTATTTTTTTGGACTTGAAAATTTATAACACTGGCAAGTAATTTGAATGTGGAATTTACAGAAAATATATTATACAGACAACTACATTAAGAATTTGGTTTTAATCTCATTCTGTTGTCATCCACAAAGTTATATAAAATTTTGAAAGAATTAGGTTTTAATCCCATTCATTACTAACATGCTATTATAAATAACCTATCATACAGACTGGTAAATATCCCATTGTAAGATTTGGAATACATTTCATTATAGAATATAAAAATATTGTCAACATTGCTAAAAATAATAATGTCTCCAAAACTTTGGTAGTCAATAAGATTAAGAAATTTGTGACATTAAAAATGGTACAAAAAATAGCCATGTTAAAGAAGTTGAAAAAGGAAATCAGTTCAGAAAATGTACTTACCATCCAAGCTTTCATGGAAATATCAGAGTTTTGAAAAAGATGTTAATGATACTTAGGCACAACATAATAAATTCAACATTAAGTTGGTGTGAAGTGTCTGGACTTGATATTACTCACCTGAAAAAAATCCTTTGTTTCATTTTGGTGAGTTTTCCTCAGCACAAAGACTGGAACATACGTCTAAAGTATATTTTGAATTTAAAAAATATACTTTAATATGTATGAGTTATTTGGAAGAAGAAAGAGATGTATAAAAATAATTATTAAAAACATAAAAACAATTTTTCTTTATTATACAGACTGGATTTTGAATTGTCCAAACAGTGAATGCTCTGTACTGTTTACTAACGTATGTATCTGCCTCTGCTTTTACTGAAATTAGTAATATTTTATTCTTAAATTACTTGTTGACTTCAAATGTCTTTATTTGATAAAAGGAGGACAGTCTGAAAATCCATGGTATGATGTGCTTGGGACATACTACTAAACTTTTGAATTTTTCAAAATTATGGATTTTTGTATGATTGGTAGTCTCTTTGTGTTTGGAATAATCTGTTTATTTTGATGTGCGCATATTAAGTATTAAGAGTGTGTCATTTGGTTGCTCTCTCTGTATATAGGTAGAGCTTGCTGAAAAGCTTAAAAAGCGTCAGGAGCGTTTCGGTGCGGCTGAAGATGCTCCACCCGCCAAGAAAACAGGCCTTATTATCAATGTTGACGAGAAAAAACAATTAAGAGCTGAACGTTTCAAACTTAATAAATAGCACAGTATTGAACTTTTATTGAAGTACTGACAATGTAAATATATTTGATACATTTTAGAATGGACTACATTCTCCTATGTTATGACAAAATATTTTATCATGCTGATTTACTACTGTAACGTATGACTGAATTTTACCACAAATTCTTAAGAACCAGAACTACAGAATTTGTTAGTGGTATGTTTTTTTGTCTGCGTGTCTTGTGAAATAAATGTTATTTTATTATTTCAGCTGTCTTAATATTTATTCATTGTATGTTACTTTCTATTATTAATTGACGTGGTAGGTGTGAGGAAAAGAGGAGGTGGTAGGTGATTCTTCTCATAGTAATTCTTGTCTTATTTAGCGACGTGTACATTTTTGAGGGCAATATTGTCCATCTTTTGCACCTATATAATATGAGGTGTCACAGATGCTAAGTACCTCTTAAATGTTTTTGAGAAATTGTGTGAACTTGTGTGTCAGTTTTATATGATAAAAGAGTAATGATTACTAGAGGTATTTATGTGATTAAGGAGTCAATATTCTTTTGTATTCTGTTACTTAAGATGTGTTCTAACCCTGGGGCATCTTTGATTATTTTTCCTCCACATAATATGTAATTTACACATTCTCCCATATGATAATAGTATTGTAGTAAAATTATAATAGCAATGTAAATAATTTAATATAATAAATAATCTAACATAGCAAAAAAATAATTATAAATAGTTAATATGAGGCATGGTAAAATTCTTATTATTTATCTATTTGGACTATAATCTTCATTTACAACTTGAGTACTATTTTCTCTTATATATTATTAACCATTTTATACTATATATTATTTCTCAAATGTGAGTTACTCTACTCTCACACACTCGCAACCACCCACCCACCTTCCTATTACATTACGTCCTCGAAAAATCCATTTTCTAAAATACAAAAGCATTATCTTGCTGAAATTTCAAATTTCTGTTTGATTGTTTTTTTCGGACCAATTTAACATTATGGTCGTGTCCTAACCTTTTTCTTCATATATCCTTCCGCGAGTGCTGCTACCTCCATCATCGCCTCCATCTTCACACTTGAACAGATTTTCTTAAAACGGAATCGCTAGGACTAACAAACCTAACTTCGCCGACTGTGACCGAATGGTCCCTTTCAGAGAGTAAATAAGTTTATTGTCCTCCATGTGGACATATGCAGTTAGTAACTGCTTTTATGAGAAGAAATTTATCAATTTATTATGTTTTTTGTACATTAGGATCCCTTGATGCTCTATTTCTGCTTTTTGTGCCTAATAATATTCCAAGAGAAAAAGTATGGGAAAAAATGTCTTGGGGAAATTATTTTTTACATGTAGAAAATGCACTTCAGGTGAAAATTTGAACTACAAAATCATTCAAATAATCCTTTAAAGGTCAATATACTGATTTTTCATTAGTTAGCAAGTCCTTCCATATTCAGGTGTTTGGTTGTCCTCCACATTTAAAGAAAATCCAAGTTTGCTTGAACACTCGCCGGGCGCTGAGTTGTGCCGCTCAAACGCTCTGGGCTGGTCCTTTCGAGGCAAGACTCGGCGGCGTCTGCTGCGCAAGCTCAAATACACTTGTAAAACCTAATCTCCAAATTTTACTACTAAGAAACAGTTTTTATCTTTGTCAAATGCATAAAACTATGAACTCATTTAATTTGCAGGGGATTAATTTTCCACTTGAATTACTGTCATGATTTTAAGTATTTTAACACGTCTATTTTGAAAACAATTTTTTCCTCCGTTAATTCAGGTTTACCATTGTAAATTGACAAATGTCGCGGATTTTTTTGTAAAACTTATTGAGACGGACAATATTGCAAACTCTTTGTTTTCACCTATCTCTGACAGTTGAGACAGCGTATGCAAAGAACTCTCCGAGGATTGATTTGTTCCGACTTGTTTCACTAATACCGTCGCTGCCTATTATTTGTTTCCTAATGTAACAATATTTACTAAAATCTTTCCAGAGAACATATCTATCATTTAAAAGAACCATGTGAATCGGATTAGTGGTTCTCGAGTGATACTAGAACTCATTTTCATGCAGACAGGGTTTTTGCGCTAAGAAACTTTTGAAAATTAATTTTAAAATACGTAAATGGAATTTTGAAACTGTTGGGATATCTGTCTATCCGCTATGCGGCGTTCGCAAAGACATTTATTTACATATGTATAGAAAAACGAATGTGAGTATATATCCATTTATGGGCTCTAATGACCTCGATGTTGACGAGCCCTAAAGCCTTATTCTGGCGTGGATCGTGACCGATCCTCCGACTAGCGGAATAAGGGTGCTCCAACCATCGGGAACGAGCCGAAGTACGAGAGTATATCGAGAGAATATACTAGAGTCTGAGAGAATGGGCCTCTTCTGTGTCCTGTATTCTTTCGCAACTTGTAACTACGTCATGCGACCGACTGGCCCCCATTCTCCGCTTAGACGCGCAAGCCTGACCCAATTAACAAATACCATGACATCACGACATCTCCCCCTTACCTCTAAAAAGGTGGGCTCCGGGCTTCGTGATGGCACATGAGAACTATTACATTTTGTACAATTTTGCGCTTGCGCTCTAAAAACTATTTCTTCATTCGCATTCTTCTTTCTTCTCACCCCTTCCTTTATCTACATATTTATTTACAAAAAATGTTCCAACAATAATACAAAAGACTACAATAATTATGCCACCAAAAAATATCAACGTCTCTCGTTGCTTCTTGATCTCACTCTTCTTAGCTCATAATGTTCAAATGTACAAAATTTACAGGGAAGAAAACAACAACAAAACATAATTACATAACAATACTACAATAATAATTAATTAAAAATAAAAAACATACCTATAGAACAATAATAACCAATAATAATTTTACAACAAAACCAACAAAACAAAAAAATATAATAAAACAATTTACTATTCACAATACCCTTATAAGTGGGGGAATAGTGGCGCCTGTGCTTGGGATGGTGTTAGGTAAATAATTGACAGGTAACGTTTCCTTTGCTTTTTTTAAATACACTAACCTTTTTTCTTAATACACTTCCGCACAATGCACCAACACCCCAAACACATGACTAAACCCAATAGTATATAGCATCCCCAAGATGTTATCTTAAGGCTATTAACCCCTTCTTGGCACTTTTCCCACATAGAAAGATGTCTACGCACGTCTCCCATAGAGATAGAAGGAACCTCGTGCGTGTCCTTACTCTTTACTTCAATAGTTCATCTATAACACCTTGAACGTGAAGGACGAGAAGTTAGTGACCCATAGGCTCCAGGATTGTAACTTTAGCTCGGCAGATGGCATGATATATTGGAGATTCGAATAAATAGGAGGAAGAATTTGCATGGAGGATCTCGCTGTACATCCCAGTGGAAGGAAAAAAACTTCCTTCTCGTACTTTTATTCGAGAACGATAATTCCTACAAGATATATTGATTTCTATTTCTTGACTCACCGCAAAATACCATTTACCTACTGTTTTCGCAGGTAGAAAAAATTCGTATGGCATCTTTACTACGCTAATGTCGCAATATTTACGTATACTGTCTGTGTTGTTGGAAAACACTGCTATGCTACAGGAGTGGGAATTAGAAGAAAAAATAGGTCTGGACGCTGAACATACTAGAACGCCTGCCTCGCGACAGTCGCTTAGCGCATTCTGGTCCAGGAAGAAAAACTCTGTGGCGTCTTCCGACTGCCAGATTCGGTGTGTTCGGTGTCATGATCACACTCCGCTCCCCAGATTCACTCATCACCGGCCAAGGCAGAGTTTTAAATAGTTTGTACTCCGACCCCTGGGTGAGTGGTAGTTTCACCAGCAAAGCGATGCCTGCATCTGTACACATACTCGTGAAACATCGTAAATTGTCTGCAGCCGCCTACTATGAAATCCGATGAACTGCAAATTATCTGACAAGGACCCAGTAGCATTAGATAAGAAGAAAAAAGTACAGAAGGACTGAGTGTGGAAGGGGAGATTTTACCCAGCTCAGCAGTAGTAAT
Source organism: Laupala kohalensis (assembly GCA_002313205.1). Taxonomy (NCBI): domain Eukaryota; kingdom Metazoa; phylum Arthropoda; class Insecta; order Orthoptera; family Trigonidiidae; genus Laupala; species Laupala kohalensis. Next base: position 23,552 of record NNCF01127695.1, on the reverse strand, counting down.
TTTAGCTAATGTTTCTCGCAACACAGTCTTTAACGATAAAATGTTCTACATCAGCGCCACATACCCTTCATGTATCCTCCCTAAATAATTAAAATACTACACAAGAAAATTCTACTCGAGCTCCCTTGCTGCTCTTCTCAAAATGAATTAATTCTAAAAAATTTGAAAACCATCCCTTCATTGCAGCCTCTCTGATACTGTACAATCCTGTTTCTAGAGATTCACTAACCCTCGCTTCCTTCTTACTATAATACACCGAGAGCTACTCATCTCTCGAACCCAATAATACATTAACTCAAATGCATTAACAATTAATATAAAAAACTCTTACGCCTCCAGCTCATTTCAGTCTTCACTTCACGTACTCCTATACTTAAACACACAATTATAAGAAAAATAATAACTTCTAAGTTTCTAGTTCATTTCAGTGTTCACTTGTTTACTGTTTCTTTTAAGCAGCTGAAACAACAACACTGCTTCATCATTTTCTTTCTTCTCCACTCCTTACTGCTGACTCGCAGATCCAAAACCTTGTATGCGAGAATATGAGAGAATGGGCCTCTTCTGTGCCCTGTATTTATTCGCAACTTGTAACTACGTCATGCGACCGACTGACCACCTCCGCTTGGACGCGCAAGCCTGACCCAATTAACAAATACCATGTGTCCATCACGACATATGTATATATTACACTACTCTTGAATGCCTGTTGCAATTTCAACCAAACTTGTTATGCAGATAACAATCGCGCTACAATCAGTGTGGGGGTAAGATATTTCTTGCACACCTAGGGGTGTATGTGTATTTGTTCATGTGTATTTTCGTGTTTGACACGTCCCGTACCTTAGCTCATTGATGAACTACTTACCAGGACCTGACGGTCGCACAGCGTCTTTTGGAGCCATATCGTATTCTATTTTTGTAATATTCAAAAGTAATGCAGTCCACTTATCTTATTGATCCGGCTTAGAGATCATGTTCGTGATTTTGTGTGCAGGTGTTGTGTGTGCCGCCGCTTAGCCGTTCCTCGTGAAGCCATCATCTGGTTTTTCGGGACTCTTCTTTAGTACTACGACTAAAGCCTTTTTCCAAACACGAGGGAAGATTCCTTCCACCAAGCATCTGTTAAGAATCTGCAGGTACTTGCTCTTGCAAGGCCTCCTTGATTCTCTCTGATGTGAGTTTGTCCTGTCCAGGGGCTTTTCGGGGCTTAAGCGCCCGAATAGTCTTGTCCAGTTCATACTCAGTGATCGGAGTAAGGGACTCCTTGTGTACAGCTCCCCACTTTTGCAAGGCCTCAAGTCTCTCCTCCGTGTGAGTCTCCGTTTCCTGCGAATGATCGTCATCCGGTAATAAGACTTCCAGAAGATGTCGCGCGGTTGCCTCCATTCCAAGAGCGCCTCCATCCGGACCATGATTGGATAAAGTGCTTAACAATTGGGGAGTACGCAGTTTATCAAAAACTAGCCGGTAAGGCACCCTCCAAGGGCTTACCCGCGTTGCTTCCTCCACGAATTCTCTCCATTTGTCCCTCTTCGATTTCCTAACGGCCGCCAGGTGTTTATTCCTAGCTTCTGCATATTTGAGTCTAGATTCGGATAAATCCTCCCCTCCCCGTTTAGCCCTTTGTAGTTGCTTCCGCAGGGCTCCGACTGTTCGCTTGGAAGCATTCAAATCCCGATTCCACCAATGCATACCCTTCCGACCGCCGGTCATTCTATACGGAATGGAACCGATTGCAGCCGTCGAGATGGCTTTGGTCAACCGCTGGGCAGCGGTTTCGGGATTGTCCTCGGGCGAGACCATCAACAACTCATCACTTAGTATACTCGTGAATCGTCTCCAGTCAGCCTTGGACGTATTGAAATGCTT
>NNCF01127695.1:0-21320 GCA_002313205.1 Laupala kohalensis | reverse complement strand
CTTAGTTCATCAATATGCTCCTTCGTGTCGACTCCATACTCGAAGTAGGTTGATACGATATATACCTCCCCACCCTCGTACGCGAGAGCACACACAGCGAAGTTTTTTGAACAATATTGTGATACCTTGAGAGGAAAGAGCTCTTGATTGGTCGCGATTATGACCGCTCCATGTTGTGACCCTGTGCTTTCCACTATGCGGTATAGACCGCCGAGCCCAGCTGTGGAGTTACACTGCGTGTACGGCTCCGATAACAGGGTAAGGTCGATCCCTGACGCTGACACATACTGTGCCAGCTCATCCATAACGCTTTGTGATCGCTGCGCATTGAGTTGAAGAAACTTAAGATCCATAATCAGTAAGTTCTCTCTCACGCTTGATCGCACGTTTGAATGCAGGGCAATCCTTGCCTATTACAGCGTGGTTCCGCTGCGTTCCCGCCCTGCGGCAGTTGGCACATTCCGGGGATTCTTCCTTCTTCGGGCAGTTTTTATAATCGTGCCCTTCCTCCGCACAATGTCCACACGTTGGGGCATTCTGTCGGCAGAACCGAGAAGAATGGCCGTATCGCTGACAATTGTAACAGCGTGAAGGTTGCAAAAATTCCACTACCTTGTACGAGAGCCAGCCCGCATACAGGCGGCCTTTTCTCGTACACAGCCGAAATACGTCAGGGGGTACCTCTACCACCCTATTGGCGACGTTTTCTCCGTGGTCTTTCCTATTCCTCATTCGGAAAGCCACCCGAACGTGTCGCTTGAAGTGGTCGTTGTCGACCTCTTCTGCGAAGTTCAGCTGGTAGATGTCCTCCAGCAGCTCCTCGTCTCCCACTCCTACCGGCACGTCGAACAGCGTCACCTTAGGTTTCCGCTTTCGCTGCTCGCGAATGACAACGGTGCTGTTGTCTGTTAATGCCTCTTTTATACTAATGGATCTACAGGGGAGGCGGCCGTAACCACGATCCCCTTACACGGCAAGAGTCTTACCCTGTTGACGTTCACTCGCCGACGCTTGGTTCTTAGGACAGCCTCTATCGCTGCCCTCGTCTCCACGGCTGACTTGATCTCCGGCCCCTTGGGGTGAATTACAATCGAGGTGCAACCGCTGGTCGGCCTCGCAGCTACTACGGCAGCCTTTGGAGCTTTTGCTCTGTCTTCGTAGGTCTGTGGTTGGGGTCGGGGAATCTCTTCCAGCGTCTTTTTACGGCCGTCTGTACCTTGGTGCAGACGTCCGCTACTAGAGTCGCGGTGAGCTTCTCCACTCCTCCCGTCGACGCGATCTTAGCCGCGTACCTCTTCGACATCGTGGAGAATACGTCGTCCAGATCGCAGACCGTGCCTCGAAGCCACTGCATCTGCCGATCGGAGACGGCCCCCTCGATGCTTCGGAGGACACCCGTCAAGGCCGACATCGTGCCATTGTGGAACTCCACCAGTTTCAAATGGTCCTCCTCCTGGGTGCGCCCACATCTTGGAGGAAAAGGCGGAAGGCCTTTCTCGCATTTTCTGCTTTTAGGCATCCTTGGCGCTGAGGACTTCGTCCCGCTCGGAGCGTTCTGTTCTTCTCCCCTGCTCAACTTTCGCCTTAGCGGCCTCGGGGGTCGGCTGCCGCGGCTCCGTGTTTGGATTGGACCCCTTCGGGGTCGTGCCGGAGGAGACTTGCCCTTTGAGCGGGTCGGTTCTGCCTGCAGTAGCAGTTTCAGCGCAACGTTCCGCTCGTCACTTCGCTCGATCCTCCCTTGCCTGCATTTGGGGTTGCGGAGCATCCCTCTCTGCCGGGGTGCTTTCCTCGACGGTTGCCCGCTCACCGAGGTCGGCTTTTGCCTCTGATACGGCTTTCCCCCTTTTGTGGGCGGCCGTCACGGGTGCTTCCACGGCCCCCTCTACTGCCAGCGGTGTTGAAGCACTTCCAGGCTCGCCATCACTGGCTTCGGAGGAAGGCCCGGAGTCGGATGGCCACAGCACAGTCCGACACCCGGAATTCGCCTGTCCCTCATCCGAGGTGCCGCCGTGAGTGGATTGCCCTCGGCCAGCCTTTGCTCGCTTGGGGTTCGGAGAAGGCTTCGGGGTCCCCTCAATTTCGATTAGTCTTTCCGCTGCGGCCCACGCCTCCACAATGGCTCGAGCGTAGGAAGGGCTCATCTGGCCATACCCATATGGCGCTGACCCCGGCGTTGGCAGACTGCGTAGTCGCATGCCCTGGGGGGTGGTACCCTTTGCCTTCTTTGGGGCCTTCACTTGACGCCCCTTGACTTTCTTTACCTTCGTGGAGGCAGCGTGGACCCCGGGTTTCCCCGTTAAGCTTACACCATCCCCATCCATTTTGTCTTTACCCACTCTTGGCAGCCCCTTGCTCAAGGGGGCTCCACTGTCTAGCCATCGCTGAGGGGGTGGGCGATCTTTTGAGCCTTGGACAGACCTTCTTCGTTTAGCCGAGGCCACGATTTTCCAGTCGCCGGCACCGTCATCAGCTGGAGTCGGAGGGGTCACCCAGCTCCGGGTCTCCTGCTGCGCCTGCTCCATTGCTTGTTATGAAGGTCGCTAACGACTTTAATAACTTTGACACGTTCTCGGCGGGAGAAGCGCGCTGCCGAGGATTCCAACCTGGTGGTTTCGCTAGACAGACCTAGGGGTGTAATGAGAAATAATGAAGGAAGAAATGATAATAGTCAATTCAATCAAATCTTAATTACCTGGGCCGACGAGATGGGTATTGAAGCCCGCCATGTGAAAGAATGCACCCGTGAGGGAGGGGGAGGGAATGTGGTGACGTAAAAGTAATCAAAAAGCGCCCGATATTTGTGTTGATTTTTGGGATCTCCCAAGTGAATGGTGATACCCCGAAGTTGCTTACATCCACGATCAGCTCACATACGCACCTGGCACCCCTAGAAAGGGAGATACCGTGTAAAACATTGGAAATGACAATTAGTGTTGGTATTCCAGTTTTCGAGGCTACAAAAATGAACAGTAACAGTTCCTATACCGCTTGAAATCACGAGATGCTGACATATACCCCATCGTCCACAGGGAAAAAGAAAAGTAAAAATGATTGATGATGACATACTTGTGACATTCAGTTTTTAGCGTCATTGAGGTGAATGGTGTCAACCCCAGTATCTTGTAAGTGTAAATTCAGCCTCTATGCATCTTTTCCCCACTTATAGGTGGAAGTGTAGAGGGGATGAGTCAAGAAAATTATTGAAAATGTCCGATTTGTATCGAATGTACTGTTTTCAGGGTTGCTTAGCTGAGTAATTACTCTACCAATACTGTTAAGTTCAAGTTTATGTAACTTTGGGGTACGGAACCCTTAGTGCTGGAGGTGACGATGGCAAGACGTAAAATAAAAAGCGTAAAAAGTAAACTCGATATTCGAATCGAACCCATAGGTTTTGGGATTTCATAGTTGAATAATTCATTCGGTGTCATTATGTAATCGTTTCGACCGCATGAAATGGAGAACAACATTTAGAGATGGGTATCGGATGATATCGGAAGAGCATAACTAAAAGTATTGAAAATGACCGAAAGTAGTGTCGAATCCAGAATGTGTGAGATTGCTGAGATATATTACTAAACATTCGACGCCATTTAGTTTAAGTTAAGAACACATGAAAGGAAATCTCTTAAGAGTGAAGGGAGATAGGGATGAGACCTGAAAAATATGGAAAACAACCAATAAGAGTACATCGTCAATAGCCATACGAAAATTGCGATGGAGCGGGACTCGTACTCGGGACCTGCACTGACCGCAGGTGTGCTATCCACTGCACCATNGGTCTGATCCGGTGCACCTGCGGCCAGAGCAGGTCCCGGGTTCGAGTCCCGGTTCGTCGCAATTTTCACCCGGTCGTTGATGCAAACACTCCTCCACGAGTACATCCGACACGTGGAAATCTCGGGTAAGTGCCTCCAGCATTGGTGTCTCCTGTGGTCAGTTATCCCCTGAAAGGGGATGTGACCCGGTTTTACCGGAACAGGACGGGAGGAACTTATGTACGTCCCGCAGGGGGCTCAGTTTCGACTGGATATGGACTTGGCGAACCCAAGGCCTCGAGCTGGTACTGCGCCATCAGTACCCGGACACCGTAAACTTTGGGCACGCTTCAACAACCATAATTGGCACGTGGGTCGAAAGATGTGTGTTGCAAAGAGTGAGGATCTTGTGTTCATTGACCGGGTTCAACACACTCCTCACCTCGCGGCTCGGGTGGACAACAGGGGTCGTCTGACACCCAAAGATCTGGAAAGCGGCAGAGGATTAACAGTCCTCCCGCTTCAGAAAAGAAACAGCTACAGAACATTTCTTACGCGAATTCTTACATTTTAATGAATAGAACGAATGGATCATTAGAAATGGTATCACCTATTTGCATCCATAAGACTTTGGAAGGTCTTGTTGGAACATTGAAGAGTGTCAAGAAATTGCAAAACGGCTTGAATCAAAAACAAGGCGATAAACTGTTCTATTGTACCATGTTGGCGAATTTCCTGTCAAATGCGAACTCCATGTTGCGCTCAATAGCAGCAAACGAGTGATCACTTGCAGGGTTTTGTTGGCGGAGAGATGTTATAGCTTCAGAAGTCTCGATATGGCGACTAGTTTCGCAACGAGATTTCTCCTCCAAAAAAAAAATTCTCGGGTTATGTCGGAAACAGGACAAGGTTTATTTTTCAGTTGGAGTATAAACAAATGACAGAAACTAAAGCACCAGGGTGACAACAGGCGCATAAAAGTAATGTCAACAGTTTCCTTTATACAACTCACGACTTTGAATAACTTTGTGGTTGGTAAGAACTTCCGTCGTCTGTGGCAAAGTGGTGCTGCGTTTCTTGCGTTCCATAGCGAAACGGCTCAACCTCGCCAAGCCAGTTTCTCCAGCTACTCCCCGTTCTTCTTCAACAAAGAAATATCCCAGCAATGCTACAATTACCGCAGTAAGTTCCAATAAACCATCTCAGAAGGACATAGTTCAAGGTACCAAGGTTAAATACTGGGACCAGAAAAAATTGAAACTCCTGCCCCCAAATCACGGAGGCGGATCAGCAAAATACTTTTCTTTCTTCCTCCAAATTGGACAGTGCATTGTCTGACGAGACGCTTCAATGTATGTTCGTTCCAGTGTCCGATTCTGGAAGTACAATTTTATAATTGCTTCCATACTTCAGTAAAACCTTAATGTATATAGAACTGAACGTGAAAAGCTACAGCTCAGCGCGTTGTAATCCGATATGTATTTGCTTGTGTCGAGATGATTGATATCATTACTTCACAGGTTTGTAACTGCATGTTCCATAACGAAATCCCCTTCAAAATAAATACGCCAGAAATCAAGAAAAAGACGAGTTTTATTCTATTAAATGGGAGTAGAAACTAAGTGCTCGTAGAAAGGAAAAAACATAACATGGAAAAATATTTTGGTGTCAACAACAGTAGGACACGTCAAATTGTCTGCAATTCCTGAGAATTTAGTGTCAGTGCAGTTGTCTGCAGCACTCATGAATTTGAGTTGTAGAAATCTTCAAGTTTCACTACACAAAGTTCAATCACAATGTTCATATGCTGCAGTAATGACACTTAGTCGTTTGACTGATCCCAGCTCGGGTAGCGAGGAAGGACGTCACGGTCATCCGTGAGCCGGCTCGTAACAGAGTGAATACACGGAGGTCTTCTCCGGAGATCTCTAGTCAGAATGAATTCTAGCCGTGATCGACAAAATAATTTTACCTTGGTAACCTTCCGATGCGTCGAGAGAATCCTTTGCCGCTGTTCTGGAACCTTCCTCACAGCGTTGGTATTTCTTTTCAATAAGTCTTGCCTTGACATTCTAGTAAGCTCCAAACTACATCATTTCTTGTCTAGGAACGCATACACATCTGTCGTTCTTTGGAGTACATAAATAAACGTTCGTTTGTCTTGCGTTCGGTATCTTTGAACACAGAATGTCTTCCGTGTGATAACATGTAATATCTATTCGTGTTGCGAGTGATAATATGTAGCATATCATGTTACTGCTACACTTGCAAGAGATATACATTCTCTCAGATCACTCCCCCTCTCTGCGGGGATACAGCATTCTCTGACTTGATGACACCTTAGGAAACAAGCGCTGGATTGAGTGGCTGTATTTGTTAAAAAGTGTTCTCTCCTTACCCATCGTTCTACGTACTGAAGTACAGGCTACAGCAGTAAAGATCCATAGTCAACCTGTAAAAACTGCGTTCCATTTCTCTTCCACCGACACGTGACTTTTCGGAGGACGCTATAGAGGAGCTAGTTAAGCAGCTCTCTCGACCTTTTCTCCTTCTTAGAATTTAATTCCCCAGTTCACTGTAATATGACAAGAAGAACACTCCAGCCGCAATGCTGAGGGTATACCGTTACCTAATCTTCGAAGAACATCAAGTTTGCTGATGGGTCGAAGCAGGGTGATGGTGTCGGCTACTCCGTGGTGTTCCTCCGTAAGACCTATGACTACCGTCTTGGCGACTTGTGCAGCGTGTACACTGCTGAGTGCTTCACCATATTGAGAGCACTGATTTCAACAAAGTGCTCCCGCGGATCAAATTTTTTAATTTGCTCTGATTCTCTGAGTACTCTTCAAGCAATCCAGACTATGTACTGAACTGATAAGCTGATCCAGAACACCCAGGATTGCATTGTTCTTTCTTCAAAGTGACTGAAAGAACATTGTGTTTTGCTGCATTTCCGGACATGTAGGAATAAGAGGAAATGAGGAAACAGACGTTTCTGAGAAGGCGGCATGCCTCAATAATCATGTGGATTTCTCACGACTTCAAAAGGGGACATCATAAATCCCATCAAGACAAGGATACTGTGCGAATGGAACGATGAGTGGTTGGCTTTTGAAAATAATAAGCTCCGACATACAAAGTCCTCTGTTAAGTCATGTTGTAGTTCCTGTAGATCAACGAGGCGTGAGGTCTTACTGACACTCCTGCGCATAGGACATTGTCCTTGCACTCATCGGTATCTCTTGCACTTGGTGATCAACCCGTATGTGGGGAGTGTAGTTTTTCTTTGACAGTGCGTCACCTATTAACTGCTTGCAGAAAATACACCAGAATACGGAGAAACATAGGTCTGGCTGTAAATTTACCAAGAATTCTCAGAAATGAAACGGATCAAATTAATAATTTATTGATTTTCTGTTGTGTCCCGTCAGGGAACGAATCAACAAGAACAAGGAAAAAACAAGTATGTGGCCTAAACATCAATCATCACGAATCAACAAGAACAAGGTAAAAAACAAGTATGTGGCCCAAAAAAACAACCAAAGACCAAGAATCAACAAGTATGTGGCCTAAAAACTTGATGTTTGGCTGAAAAAATTCGCATTTATTCCAATTCACTTTCAGGCCTTACTCCTGCAACTTCTGAGACAGAAACTTGAGATTGTTTAGATGTTCTTCTTCGGACTTGTCACCACGATGTCGTCCAGATAATTTGTACAGTCTGGAACCTGTGATGTCAAACTCTCCAGACATCTTTGGAAGATTGCTGCCGCCGATGCCACTCGGAAGGGTAGCCTGTTGTATTGGTACAACCCCCAAGGGGTGTTGACTACCGTTAACTTTGCTGAGTTCTGATCTAGCGGGATTTGTAGGTAGGCATCTTTGAGGTCGATTTTGGAAAATCGTTGCCCTCCTGCAAGCTGCTGAAATAATTCTTCCGGCCGTGGAATGGGAAATAGGTCTACCATTAATTGAGGATTTACTGTTGACTTGAAGTCGCCACAGACTCTCAATCCATTGTTCTTCTTATTGATGACCAGTGGCGTTGCCCACTCACTGCTATTAATCTTCTCTAACACACCTTGTTCCTCTAATCTTTCTATTTCCTTCTTAAGTTCTTCCTTAATAGATATAGGAACCGGTCGTGTTTTGAAAAACCTCGGACGGTTATTTTCTTGCAACGCCAGATACGCCGCGAACTTGGTGCATTTCCCCAAACCAGGCGCTGTGACTTCCGGGAACTGCTCCAACAGTTTACTAGCTTGCGTGCTTGCTTCATCCGCCCTCGAGCTAATTGCGTTGATGTCATGAATAGAGAATCCCAATTTCTGGAAACTATCCAGACCTAATATGTTATTAGTGTCGAATCTGTCGACCACGACCATTAATAATTTGGCCTTAACTGACTTGTACGCCACTGGAACTACAATTTCTCCTTTTCTTCTAATTTCTTGCTTGCCATACCCATGCAATCTTTTATTGCATGGCTTGCAAGGTGGAGAACCTAGTGTCTTATAACTGCTGAGGTTAATGAGGGTAGCTCCGGTGCCAGTGTCCAATTGAAATGGGAGTTACAATTCTCCAATTCTGAGATTGACTACTATCTTGTTCTCATGTGTAGGAATTACTACCGCGTTAATAGGGCGGGATTCTACCATTGCCACTTCCATAGGCTCCGCGATTGACGTACGTTTGCTGCGACACAATTCGGCGATATGCCCCTTCTTCCCGCACTTCCGGCACACCGACCTCAGGAAACGGCAGTTACTGCGTTCGTGAGAACGAAAGCAGTTTCTGGACGATGGCAGCTTGTTACGTACGTAACTTTTATCGCTAGCCCGATTCCCGCCGGACGTTTGTCTATGGGACGCAGTTGGTTGAATCCCCATTTTCCTAGTTGTAGAAGCTTGAACGTTGAAAGTTTCTACCTTTGCCGTCATTTGCGCCGCAGTTGATTTGGTCACTTTAAACGTTGTGGCTAACCTTAGAATTTCTTCCAGACTGGGGTCGCTGTGACGCAGCGCTTCTAGTCTGATTTTCTCTTCCGGCGTAAACATCACTACTACATCTCGAATTAGAGATTCTACGTATGGAGCTTGACAGCTCGCCGAGTTACACGTGAATTTGCATTGATTTGCAATTCCTCTGAGTTCCGTAATCCTCTCAGCGTGAGTTTGGCCAATTTTCAAACATGAAAAAAATTTAAATCTCGCTGCTACGACATGTAGTTGCTGACCGAAATGCCTGTCCAGCCTGCTTTTGAGCTCGCCGTATGCTACTTGTGTGAGATCCATTTCTGGGCTGAGCTTTCTGAGTAGAGTGTACGTGGTATTCCCTACGTTAGCTAGTAGGAACGCTCTTTTACNTACGGGGACGTAAATACCCTTTGGAGAAATGGTGTACTAGGCCCATTAATGACAGTCTCTACGGGTTTCAAACCTTGTTTCTCTCCAGTGCAACTTGTTTAGTGGGGGATTTATCCAGGGACTTATTTGTTTTTGGTTTCTGAAGGTAAAACTACAAACGTTACATAAAATTAAGTTTTGTATTAAATTTGGTTGATAATCAATGGGTGAAATTAGGGAGCAATTCATATTTTTTTAAAGAAATAAAATTCTTTTAATTTTACAGTATATATAGATTTTATTTTTATCCTCCGATGATCAAAATAAGTAACCCAGGCAATGCCCTGGAAATTAGCTAATGCTGAACCAAACAATCACCTTGTGATCTTTCGTTGGGCAGTAACAGGATTCGATGATTCTGTTGTTCGGAATTTAGGTACATGGACAATGCAAATTTTGGGTTACGTTCCCACTGTGATGAAAGTCGTTATTTATGAAGAATTCGATGGGAATAGTCACAATTGGTTCACTTGAAGATGAAAATCCATTCAAACTAGTTATCGAATACATGACATCGGTGCTCGAGAAAGACCTAACAACAGGGAAAAATTAAAGTTTTTTTATACATGCTTTTGGTAAACAGCATGGTCAGGTGTCACAGCTTCCTTCGCAACTGATTCACTGAGGGATTGCTCACAGGACCAGATACATTCGACCAATCACCTTCTCAGTGCAAGAACTGAAGACAAGATGCTCCGTAAATTACTCTTTCTTCTAGGAATACTAATGGGGATGTACACTACACAAGGAAGTAAGATAAAAAATAATATAAATCGAATCTTTTATTCGATGGACTAATTCATTATAAGCGAGTACCTTTTCCGTCACTATAGCATCCTTTTTGTTACAACCCTTTCCCAATTTGAATGGTGGGGTCGATGCTGCTTTCTTTAACCTTGTCTCTCATAGAAATCTATCCACAGTCTCTTCCTTTCTCTGTCCTTTTTAATGGTAGTCTACCTCCAATTTTACTTTCCATCTCATTCTTAGCCTGTTTCTTTCTTCCTTTTACCCTCTATTTTCTGATTCCCAACAGTCATTTTGATTTATTCGACCCAGCTCTTCTCTGCACATGGTGTAGTAATGAAACCGACTTACGTGTATTTCTCTACCCCTTGGTTCTACTATTACGGTTCACGTGAATAATAATTTCTTATCCTATTTTTTCTCCCTCCGGTCACGTCTCTGCTCTGTGGAGTAAGGCCCAATTCAGACTATCGAAAGAAGCACTACGAGATAGCATTTTTCGTTTGGAAAGCATGAGACCAAAGGGACTTTCTCTCTGCCCAGGTTGATAACATTGCTATCCAAGCTTTCCATCGGAAAAATTCTTTCTCGCGGCGCATTTCTCGTTACAGAGATAACGAACGTAAGACAGGGATCATAACTGTCTCAGACACCGCCCCTTTCATGAGACAGCTTTCCTTACATATAACATCCTTTATCTTTCTCGAGTTCATCCCCCTACAGTTAACACTGCCTTATTTCATCGCCCAGTGCCGTCCCCTTGTATATCACTCAAGATATTTGAACGTCCGTAACGACGGTAGTTGTTCCTCTAGGCGCTTTTGCCTCTCTTATTGTCTGAAATTACCCTCTCCACTAGGGTTTTTCCTTACCAGGATGTATCTAATTTTTATCTGAAGTCATGCTACCTTATTAGTTCTGAAAAAGTTGCACACAAATTGTCTTTAGAGTGGGGCACACGAATTGTATGTATTTGTGATTTCACATTTTTGGACACTATTTCTTTAAAATGTAATGAGAATTATATTCTAAGGTGATGATCTTATAAACCAGTTGAGTTAACGAATAGTTTTAAAATTCTATTTGTGCTCAACTTGGTACTTTGCATTGCATATACGGGGTTTGAAATATTTCAAGAATATGTTTTCGCTCCGGTCTCAAATGTGCTACAAGGATATTGTATTAAGTCAATTTTTCAATTACATATAATGATTGGCAATGCCATTTCTCTCTAACACGCGAATTTCATGACATCTAATTTAACCTTCCCTGTCTTTGTGTATTTAATCATAGACAAACTAATTACGTAATGTTTCGCACGCAGAGCAAATTGATAGACCCTCCAGTAAGAGTTATCTTAAAATAACTCGCAAACTAAAACTTATGATACACGATGATCGAATAAAATAATTGATTTCAGTTAATAACTTCAAGAAGTCCTCTGAATTGAAATACATTCTTACGTGGAACGGTATCTTCGGTAAACCTAACTTGGATTACGGTCCTGGTAACGGAACGGAGATATTTGAACGAATGTTATGTCCTGTGACAAAATGCTTCATGACGGGAAATAGAACGCTATTGCCACCAGAAAATTATGATGCCGTCATATTCCATGCTGCTGTCGGCGAGATACAGGATCTTCCTTCCGTGAGATATTCTGAGCAAAGGTAAGTATAATTGTTTTTAAATTTGATGTACGTCATCTTGTGTGCGAGGATCTCGTAATTTTAATGTTCTCGCAACGAAAGAATAGTTACAAGATGTAAGCAAAGGAGCGAAGGCGTGGTGTTGACTGCTGCGAGGGATGCGGAGTCATACAATGTGTGCCATTGCGCATCGAGGTAGAGAATTTAGCCAGCGAATGAAAAGCAAGACATTTTTGCGAGGGAAGTTAATGGTGCTGTATAGATTTATATGATATGTTTCTGTGTGTTTTAGGCGTGAAGGGATATCCTAATAAGTCTTTTCCGAAAAAATGTCTTGAATATGATTGGTTTATTTTGCGCTTGCTCGGGACGGGCTCATCTTCTTATTTCACTATGGTGGGGATAGCGTAGCTCCTCCCTTCCCGGACGGCATAATATGGCACCCAGACAAAGGTAGCTATACAGCTATATCTGAGGGAAAAGCTAACTTCAAGCAGCCTCCTAGCAGCTAAAGGTTAGCGATCAAGCCCTCGGTCGATCACAGTTGGCATATAAATTACTTACGGTTCTATGAATCGTCTGATGTAGGCGGTAGCTTCCATACGTACACTCACTAAGATTCTGCTGACACAAGTAAAATGCTCACGAGTATAATCTTGACCGTGGGGAAGTGTCGCAATGCTGGTATTGGCTCTTCGACTATAACTCTCCTACCTCATTATTATTTTTTCATTGCGAGTACTCTTGTAGCTACACACATGAATTATTCACTACTAGATTTAACGTATTAACTCGAATTATTTGCAAAATAAATAAATTATTAAAGACTTACGAGCTCATGATGGACGGATACTCTATATTTTGTGATATGATTCTTGTAGGCATACGACGTTTATACATTAGACCGAGAAAATGATACATTTTTTTACTATTGAATCTAGAAACGTAAAAAGTGTTAAATAAAATAGTAAATCGATTTAAATAGATTCATTTATTTTTCTATTAATATAAATTTAATTTATTTTTACTGAAAATGTTGGTATATATATTTTTGTTTACTGTTTACGAGTATTGTTAACTATTTCGCTTCTCTAGAACGAGAACATCCGAGCATTTCAGAATCTGTGCTATATTTCATTCGCTACTATTTATTTTAAACGTGGAAATGATCAGTCAAAACAGTAGAGATTGCTATTATGCTACCTTTTTAATCTTTTTTATATAAGATAAAATATTTCGGGACGATATTAATCGTATTCATTCTTCTAACCAAGTGTAGGAGCCAATTTTTTCTGCACTTTAGGAATAGGACGAGCAGCAATTTTCGTTTGTTTTGGCATCAGAACCCTGCAGCGTTGGTCTACTGGTTGCGTCTTTGCTTCTACTCTGCAGCTGAGCGGAAGAACGTGGGTTCAAATCCTGCACGACCGAACTAGGAGAGGTTTTCATTTGGGGTTACCCTCATCTACACCAGACAAATGTCGGTTCGGTACCATAAGTTCCCCGGAAACTCAACATCTCTCCTTCCCAATTCCCTCTTCCAAGTCCAATGGTTAGGTAGTAGAATCTCTCCAATAGGATATTGTGATGATAACTTACTGTATCTTATTTAAAAGGACCATTAGTTAAAATAATTACTAGTTTTAAAAAGAATTGGGCGCCAAATTGCCGTCAAAATTAGGACAATTAATTAGAGTGAATTTTGGAGTAATGGACCTTAAAACTAAAAAAAAACCCATGAGATTTCAGGGCAATTAACTTTGAATTGTGGGTTCGAATTATTTAATGAGTTAAAAACATCACACAGGGTTCCGTTAGGAAAACGCATATTAAAAATAAAAAAACTCATTTGTTTATTCATTATTATTTACAGATTTCTTAAAAGCTAACTTGCATTCTTCTTTTTTGACATCCCTGCACTCCCCCAAAATAGCACGAAGATAACAATATTGGCGATCAGTAACATGTTTGATTACGCCACTGGTAAGAATTGCTTAAGGCACATTAAAATTGAATTACTCTCGGTTTTACATTTAATAGTTCAAGCTATGGCCTTCATGAATGAAACTGTTTGTTTTCTCTTTTATTAATGTCTTTAATTAGGACAAATTAGCATGACACTTGTCGCACACGTATTTCTTCTTCGCTACGCGCATAGACTGACTGGCAGCAGACCAGCTTTTACATATTTCCTTTTCTAGCAAGATCGCAGATCAGCCTCGATGGTGTAGGACAGGTTCATTGGCCCCGACGACCCTTCGAAATAGTATCTTCACGTTCTCCAGCTCGTCCAAAGCCTTCATTCATCGGTGAAGGTCAGTCTCCCGGCCTTCGGAATTCTCGCCCCAGCTGTTGCCTTCGGGTATGGAATCGCTCGCCTCAGGAACATCGCGCTGCTCCGGAAGAGCGTCTTCCCCGTACGGACTGGACTCCAGGTCCGTGTCTTATCGTCCGGAATTATTAGAAAGTTGGACGATCATCATTAACTCGTAATGATGCTTTGCTATTAATTCTCTATTGTTCTCAGAACTAATAACTCGAATATTTCGAAATATCGAAATATTTGATGCACTAGCTCTCGTACATGAACAGCAATCGTGCGAAGTCAAACGCACATCGAGTTGAGCGGTGAATGATCACATTTCTGAATCAACCGTGAATCAAAAACTGAGTTGAATCTGCATCTCAGTTTCCGAATTAAATCTGAGTAGTCTCAGCAACTGCACGACTCGGAACATCGTGAAGGACTGTTCGAACTTGAGAATAAAAATCGAGTACGTAACTAAGTGTTGCTAAGTAACTCACGAAGTAAGTCTTCTAAGTAAGTAACGAAGTAAGTATTCCCGAAGTAGTCTTTTTCCACCCGCGATACCGTCTCTTATATAAGTTCTTCCCCACAAGATTTTTGTTCCGCCTCCATTGACCCCGGGTTTCGGAGAAAGAAAATTCACCTGACGGATGCAAGTCGTCCACGCTCCCCCTTCTCCTTCCGATTTTCTTCCCGAAATTTAACTATCTTTTCCACACGTCTGCGTTTCTTCCAGACCATGCGTACATAATTTTTAATTTTATTTCGTCTACACTTTTCCAAATGCGTTTCGCCTGAGACACGTGCAACCTTACGTAAATAGTCGTTAGATCCTAACTTAATCTATGGGTCAACATTAGGCATCAGTAGCGGTTCTTCGCGCGACTGTTAATTTCACATATCTTACTCAGGTTCCAGATGACAGACCCGTCTTCTTATACCTCTGTCTGGAGTTTTCTCCCGCCTTCCTTGATATTTTGTCTTCTAAGAACCCTTTCATATTTTCCTCTCTTCTCATTGAATTTTATGCGTCAACTTTAATTTCGTTTGGTATTAATATGCTTCGTCTCACGTCGATCTTTGTTTATCTTAATTTAGGACTGAAATTATTATATAATTACAATATATAAATAATACGACGCATTTTTAAATAATTTTTGTATATTATCAGTCGGTGGTTTTAATACAATTCGGGTTTTGATGGAGATCAAAGAATTTTAGCATCACACTTTCAGCCCACGTGACGCTATTCAATAGAAATATTTCATATCTAAAAACAAAATACATAGAAACTTGCAGAGTCACTGTCGTCATGTTGGCACGGTGGGATTTTGGGAGCGAGATTTGTTATAACTCAAAATAACACAAAGTGTTCTTAAGTCTATGTATTTAACCAAAGAAAAAGAAACTTCAAAGTTAACTGTAAAAATATATACAGATATATGAACTAAAGAAAATGTCTTTCACGGTCGTAGACGAATGCTAACACAAGCACTCACTCTTCTGCGGTTACTAATCGCGAACTTCAATTCGTTTGCGAGATGTGGTCGGATCTTGTAGTGCGACGTCNATATGGTCGGCTCTCGTAGTGCGACGTCTTGACTCGTGGCTTCGGAGTATTCGTGGACAGACTCGGGGGTCTGCGTCGTTGCCTTCCGCGGTGCGACCGGTGAGCTCGGTTGCCGTCGATGTCTGCTTCTCAGAGGCTGCCGCGCCACCCTTCAATATTGGAGCGGCGCGAGCCTCGCAGGTAGGGCGAAGACTCGCCTCGCAGCGGTGAGGCGGAACGCTGCTCCGGAGAACCCCGGCACGCGCTCTGCCGATGTGAAGCCCTGACACATTCGGCGGCGCGCTATTGGATGCGCGCACGTCCGAACAAGACTAGACCGACGTAACCGGGGAAGCGAGGAGAGGTGATCCTGTACGTTTCTTTAGGGTCTAAATGGGAGGATCGGAGATTTAGGAATGCAAGGCAACCCAAGTCATGATGATATGGTTTACTCCGCTTAGCAAGTTACAGAAGTACTCCAGAGTGCAGGCTCGTTGAAAGACAGATATCTAGTCGAGAGGTCGCGATGGGTGGGCGGAGGCGACGAGATGAGGTCGGCAGCAGGCGCGGGTCCAGCGTTAGAAGACTCGAAGGGCACTCGACGAGGCGGCGGATGTTCAGAGACATGATTTGAGTCGCAGGAACTCTTATCCTGGCCATCTCAGGCCAGTGGATTATGGAGGAATGAAGAACCTCTTACCATACCGGCTCAGGGGGCTAATGGATTAAGAGAAAGCGTTTCCGCCAAGTCTGCAGGGCGAATGAGCGAATGAAAGCCTACTTGCGCCTTACCACTATCCTCCTCCCCCAGAGACCTAGTGCGCGGTGTTTGTGCTACCTAAATGTTGTCTAGGTTCTGCCTCAGGAATGCCCTCATTACTCTTTCGATACGCGAGTTGCCTCGTGCAAGCTTCACACCACCACCTTGAATTTGACGTACGAACTTGACTGTCAAATCATTTAAGTCATGATGCGAAGTGAGAGAAAGTGGTGGTTGATTCATCTCTTAACGATTAGTTTCATGGCCAAGGAGTGACTGTAAGCTCCAAAGGATTATTCATTTCAAGTGGCTTCCAATGGCCGATGGGTGATAACAGATGGCAACTCAATGGCTATTTGTACTAGAGAAAAAAGCAATAGATTGATCATATATTTTTGTGCGTATATATAGTTTTTGTAAGTGTAAATTAAAGATTTGGGAATATAAGCCATAAAAGATCTGTGACTGAATGGAATATGTTTTCCGAATTACGTGAGGCATATTGCATTGAATCACAAAATCGTTGTAACTTCCTTTATATCCATTTAGTCTATATACGTTGTCCTTTCATAGGTATATTTTTTATTTGTTGGAGTCACCTATACACAGCCACATGAACTTGAAGTACACCAAGAACTTATTCAACTGGACTATGACATACCGACGAGATTCGGACATCGTATTTCCCTATGGCTCTGTGGTTCCACGGTAGGAGTTTAAGATTTCTTCGAGAATGTGGTTAAAACCCCCTTCTCGGACAAAAGTTAAAAAAGCTGCAGCTGCACTGGAAAAGTAAGACTATACACACAATACCTTCTCTTAATAGATATAAATTACCAAATTATATGTTAGTTAATCATATTTCATAAATTTGTGTAAGTATGCTGTTTACTTTGTGGTAGTAGTTCGTGTTATTTGTAAACATTTGCTTATTTGATATTAAAAGTAACACGATGTACTCTCATGAGCAATAGTAATGTTTGTCAAGATTTGTACCAAAGCTTTAGGGTGAATAACACGTACTTGTGTTAATTGTACAAAAAGATATTGGCAATACTGGCTTTATAGAGGTTATACATGTTTATTTTGAATTGTGGACTATCGCCAAAATGTTTCTGATGGTTTACCATCTTCAATCCTCGTGGAAAGTGTTTCAGTACGGTTGCAAATCTTACAAAAACAGATTGGAGGACACTGGTTGAAGAGAGTTAAGAACGAACTTCACAAATTGCAGCCTATTGTTGAAAAGAAACATCAAACAAATTTCTTCCAATAAAGCATTAGTTTCGTTGTGTCATTTTATTTAAGATTGTTTCTAGTTTTAAACTGTGCGTCTCTTTATTTAATAAATCTAGAAAACAATGTTTCGTATTTTAAAACTTTTCATTCAATAAAATTCTATATCAAAGTGCGTNAAAACCTCTTAAAATCCTTTACAAATTTACAAGAGAGTTTAATGACATAAATAAATTCATATTTATAAATTATTTGCGTAAAGAAACATGGAAAGATGTTTACAATTGCCAAAACACCGACGACCAATTCAATGTATTTATCTCAATATTCCTAAAACATTACAACTCGTTTTGAGCAAACAAACGTTTGCTCAATGACGACACTAGCAACAAGAACACTCTGTCCCACATTATTCATTCTACTACTCTCCGTTGTTATTTCGCAGTGCTATCAACGTTCCCCAAATAAAAAAGAACAAGTCAATACATTAAAAGCACTTTGAACTGTCTCATTGCTACTCCAACCGTAGACTAAGCAAATCTGGCGTGGAACAGCCTCTGTCGCGTCTTTGCAACAAAGCTAAGAGTTCCTGTGGGAACCGTGTCGCTCTCGTTTCGTTGCAAAGGCACTGAGAGTTCTTCGCGGAAACCTTTTTGTTGTCTCGGTTCCAAATGGAACTTTTTAACGCTTTGGTATGAAGATTCAGTCGAAGATGTCAAAACTCTGACATTTTACTCAATAACACTGATCAACAAGCTTTTTTCATCCGACATGATTTTAGGTGGACTAGATAAATTTTTTAACGGCTTTTTTTCAAATCTTTTTCAGTTTTTCTGTAGCACGTCTAGTTTTTGTGATGAGATGAATTATATATGTTTCGCAATATTTGATATTTTGTTACAATTTAAATAATAGTAACAAATCATTTCATTTTTTTTCAAATTTTATAANAACAAATCATTTCATTTTTTCAAATTTTGTATGCCTATTAAATGTAAAAATCACCCAGACACATTTTGCTATGTGTGCGGATCATTTACAGCTTCAGGACAACGACGTAAAATTACAAATGAGCTTACGAAAATCTACAAATTGTATTTTGGATGTCGACTAGGCGATCAGGACAAATCATGGGCTCCGCTCATTATTTGTACATCGTGTTCTAGTGGTTTACGTGATTGGTTTCATAAGCGGAAGACTTCGCTTCCATTTGCAACACCCATGATATGGAGAGAACCAAAGGATCACCTTAATGATTGCTATTTTTGCGCTATTATTACAACTGACTTTTCAGTCAAAAATAAACACAAAAGTGTGTATCCAAATTTGGATTCAGCCATCAGGCCGGTTCCTCATGATGCGTCATTGCCTGTTCCAGTCCCTCCATTGGATGGACTAGACTCTGTCGAAGAAGAAACTGAATTTAATAATTTTGCTGGCAATAGTGATCAGTATTCTACAGATTCGGACTATACCCCTGATTCTGATATAGGACCAAAAACCTTTACCCTGGTTGAGCTGAATGATTTGATTAGAGACTTATCATTGTCAAAAGAAAAGCAGAGCTTTTGGCATCTAGACTTAAGCTTGGAGCAGGCTTAAAAACGTAATCTTGACTTATCCAAGCTTTTTGTCGTTGATGGCCCATTGTGTTATTACAATGATATCAACGGACGTTTTGAAACACTATCGCAGTCCCACATGGTATCTGAATGGCGCTTGTTTATTGACTCTTCAAAGCGAAGTTTGAAAGCTGTGCTATTGCATAATGGCAATCAAAAGCCTTGCATACCAACAGCATTAGGTTCATTTAAGTGAAACGCATGAAAACATGAACATACTGCTTGAAGCAATCGATTACAAAACTCATCAGTGGAATATCTGTGGTGATTTAAAAGTGATTGGAATGCTAATGGGCATGCAAACAGGGTTCACAAAGTTCTGTTGTTATCTGTGCTTGTGGGACAGCCGCGCTACCGGAGAACATTATGTCAAACGTGACTGGCATCAAAGGGATGAGTATAATCCAGGAAGGAACAGTGTCCAATATATTCCTTTGGTCGATCCTCAGAAATTTCTCTTATCACCTCTCCACATTAAGCTTGGCTTAATGAAGAATTTTGTGAAAGCCATGGGAAAGGCTAATTCTGCAGGATTTCAGTATCTGGTAAATAAATTTCCAAAGATCAGCGCTGCAAAATTGAAGGAGGGAGTCTTTGTTGGGCCACAAATTCGTGAAGTATTGCAAGACACAACCTTCATAGATTATCTCAATGTTGAAGAAAAAGAGGCTTGGCAGGATTTCACATGGACTTGTGAGAACTTTCTGAGCAATCATATTTCTCCCACCTATACAGCTGGCATTCACAAGTTGCTTGATTCCTTTCAGAAGATGGGATGTCGTATGTCCTTGATATTGCATTTTTTTACATTCGCATCTCGATTCCCTCCCCCCCTTCTTAAAATCTTGGAATTGTGAGTGATGAGCAGGGTGAACGATTTCACCAATGGAAAAACGCTACCGAGGTTTTTGGAATGAAAGCATGAAGGCCGACTACTGTTGGATGTTATATCGCGACGAACCAGATAAATTGCACAAAAGAAATATAATAGATATATAGATTTGCGGTGGATAGCAAATAACTACTCCCAGGAGACCACACACTGACTCAAGTCGATGGATTTTATATTAAAAGAAAGTCTATCAATCTATCCAGAACACACACATAATATTAATAATAATGATAAATGTATTGTCAAAAAACAGTACAAACTGCGTATGACCACGTGGAGGACAACAAAGTAATTTACCCTCCGGAAGCAAGCAAGGGACCATCCCATCAATTCCGATCAAGGGCCCTAAAGCAGAGGCGAATTCAAAAATTTCAGCAAAAATTCCTAGATAAGATAAAAAGTTAGCTGCGAGTTATAATACTAATATAATGTCAATATGTTTGTAATTTAACGCAAAAATTTACATGTACAAATTTTTATCGAACTATAGATTATTCTGTGTTTAAGAATTGAAATAACACCAAATTCACGATTTATTATTACAATAAACATGCTCCTATACAAAGCCTAGAGAACCTGTATAAGACATCCGCCTCTACCCTTAAGAAAACCGGAAAAAACCCGGGCCAGGATGGGGCTACAGAATTTATGTACACAACCGTGCCAAAGTTGAGTACACATAAAACTAAATTAACATGAATCATAAGACAACACAATCATGCAAGAAAATAGTTTTTGAAATTGTTAAAAGTTATTTAAAAAGTACTACAGCAATGGCGTGATAAAGTACAAGATGGATTTAACTTTTATTAAAATCAATAAATTCTTTTACACTGTAGAAGCACTGGTGCAGGAGGTAGTTTTAAACCGCGGATTTGAAAATATTCAATTTCATAATGTCTTTTATATTCTTGGGCAGGGAATTATATAGAACGATTCCCGAATGACATGGTCCTTTTTGGCAAAGAGTGGTTAACACTCTAGGGCGATGAATATTATTACTATTGCGAGTATTGTGTTCGTGAACGAGACTGTTTCGTCTGAAGCAAGGGTGGCGCTTCAGTAATTCGGTCTTAACAAACACGACCGTTTCATAGATATAAGTGTAGGGAAGTGTTAAGATATTTAATTCCATGAATAAAGATTTACAAGAGTTTTGGGGGTGAGATTNCCAGAAGGTAATGCCGTAACGTAAATGGCAGTAAATGTTTGCAAAATATACGCAACAGGAAATACGTTCACTAACTACGTTAACTAAGATTCGGAATGCGTAACACAATTTTCTTAATTGGGAATTAAGATTGTCTACGTGACAATTCCATTTGAGGTTGTCTTAAATATGGAGACCTAAGAATTTTGTATTCGTAACAGTTTTTAATTGTGTTCCGTTTAAA
>NNCF01127694.1:415799-444464 GCA_002313205.1 Laupala kohalensis | reverse complement strand
ATATATTTGAATAACGATCATACTAACGATTTGAAGGTGACGAATTTGTGCAATATAGTAACATTTATGTCGTTTTTTACTATGAGATAGAAAACGCTACAATTGGTTTTTACCGATTAATCGATATTTCTTTATTCACAAAGATTTTTCATTACGCCTTTCTGAAATTTATTAAAATCCTTTAAATTTTATTGATTCGCAAAGTTAGGTGGAATAGAGATTACTAGATTAAAAATAAAAAAGTAAGTAATAAGAAATTGACTCGAATTTTCGGCCCCGGCAGTCATATTTTTTCGCAAACATTAGATGACTACAATTTAAATCATATTTTATATATATGCACCATAATTTTAATGTATATTGATATAAAAAAGTTTATTTCTTGCATTTTATTTAATTTTTCAGCCTTTAATTCATTTTCCCTCGTCTTCAGAGCCCTCGAAGACAGTGAATTACACTAAAGTGGTGGATAAATTAATTTAAGTCAGAAAAATATAATAAAATGTAAAACGTTAATATTGAAAAGTATTGAAACTATATAAGTTTCCTCGCCACTCCATAAAATCGTTTTATTTATTTCACAGTCAAAAACACACCTTTTATTTCACCCAAGCAGTCGTGTCCCACTTGACTGAACTAGAACCTACTTACTAGTACCACATCATAATTCGAAAGAAGTAGGGGGAGAATCCAGGGAATCCCTCCCCCCCCTCCTGAATTTTTCTCCCACTTCTACGTCATGTATTTATTACCAACTCAGGAAAACAGTTCACGTTGACTGTTTCGAGCATCTAGGATACAGAATGACTATTTCGTTTTGTTTTTGTAAAGTATGTGATTAAATTTTAATAACTCCGCCTTTTGATTTCTATAGAATGACAAAAACACAAAATATTTTAAAATTAAACGATTTCTCATAAGCTACTATCCTAGTCTAACGAAGCGAACACAAACGGATATTTCTATGTTTAAATAAAAAACCGTGCAATCTCTCGTGCCGAAATGGGAGAGTTAACGCTTCTGCTACTTAGGACAGATGGCTCATTGTTCCCATTTGTTTCAATGAGCGGAAAGATTAAGCATTAAATGAAAGAAAACGGAGGGCAATGAGGTTGGACTAATTTTAAGTTAAACGTGTCTTCAAGTAATTAACTGTTATTTTGTAATCTTAAGTGTGCCAATTCTTTTAATTTTTTCCTTTCATTAAACATCATTAGTTCTTCTGAAAATTCTTATATGTTTCTGATTCTTTAATCATTAGGTTGAAATAATCTCTATTAATACAATAATATTTGTTTACAAAATTACAACAATGTCATTTATGTGTATTAATTAAGTTTAATTTAAAACAATTAAATTGTATTTATTACTAACAGCAACCTCTCCCACTTATGTGCCTAATAACACCAATCCTTTGTGAAAAGATTGTGCAAAATACATATTTTGGTGTAGTTACAGTTGCGGCATTAAATAAAAGCATAACAACCAAATAAAGAGACAGCATAAAAAACAAATGATTTCGAAGTTATTTATGGATAGTTGATATTTATTATAGTATGATATTTAATTATAGTTATGATTTTTTCATTTATTTGTAAATTATTTGATATCCTGCTTGATAGTCATGAGCTATTTTTAACTGCAGTTAAAAATAGTAGTTTAAAACTGCAGTTATTTATTGCTCTTTCTGGCAGATTTTTTATTCAATTTACCTATATTTTATGCTCTTAGGAAGTTTCCTATTTTTCACTAGTGTCTTCTTGTTGATCGTAGACAGGCTTAGTTTTTTTATCATTATTACATATGTTCAATCAATTTGCGAAGTAATCTCGTAATATATCACCCATTATACCCTTTGATTTTGAATTAGCGGCGTTTGTGATATCGTTTTAAATTTTTGATGCGGAGCAAAGCCCAATAATATTAATTATAGTTTGTTAAATTTGGTATTTTCAGAAAAAAACATTACAACTTGTTTGATAACAAAACCTTAATCGCATATCTATTTAATTTTCATTTTATGTTATTTGTGGATAATACTTATTGCATTGGGTATCTCACTCCTATTGTAAATTCTAAGGCATATAAGTCTCTTAAATTGCGGTGACACCGCCAGGTAACAGATTAATTATGTTATGTTAAATGAAAATGGAAGACTGATTCAGGTGGCGAACGGGATGGCGAAGTTGGTAAGCGCATGAGCGCGTTAAGTTGTAGGTCCCGAGTTCGAATCTCGTTCCTTCATCCTTTTTCATTTAACATAACATAATTAATGTCTAAGGAACCAACTATATAATTTACAAACATTTCCAACCTCGTGAGGTAGTTTTTGCATTTCGGGCAGGCCCAAGAATATTTCAGGCCCTTCTCCCATGGGATGTTATTTGTCTCACTGCTTACTTGTTTCAAATTTCTTTTATCAGTTGAATATTTTTCAAAGTGTTACTATCTGTTATAAATATATATTGATGTTTTCTTTACGACTTAATACTGTCAAAAGACACTAAGATTTTTTTTCGTGTGCTTCGTGTAAGTACTGAGGAAGGAACACTGTAGTGGTGGTTATTATCGTAGAAAGTGAAACACAAAAATTAATTTTGACTATAAAAAGGGTAATTTTTTGTCACAAATGTTCCGTAATATATTGAAAAATCCATATGAATTCAATTGCAATAAGTTTAGGAATGTCAAAATTCCCTCATTTCTGAAGAAAAAATGTCGCAACCAATCAGAAACCTGGACACGCTAGGCCACACACTTCCTAGACTCATCTGAACTAGATAAAGTTAAATGGTATAAGAGATAGGGATGAATAAGTATGGTAATTAGTACCTTCATTTTTTCTATTTTGGTTTTATTATATATCTTTGAATTTTTTTATCTATTGTACAAATACTGGTATAGAACATCTTAAAATGGTGTCTCTATTAGATGAAACTTAAGGAGCAACAGTATCAGTTATGGTAGGTTTTTTAAACATATAGTTTCAAGTCCTAAACAAATGAGAAATGAATTATAAAACAACTATTCTTTGAAGACGCCAAAGAATTGCCGGTTCGTGGAACAAGCGCTGTCATTGGCTGAATAGAAGGCTCAGTTTCATTACATTTATTGTTTGAAATAAATCACACGTCTCTAATTAAACGATTGTTTTTAATTAAATTGAGAAAGCTTTTTTACATTCGAGATAATGGGTTCTCAAAGTTGTTGTTTTTTGTTGAGATTCAGAAAATTATTGAAGAGGAATATAATGTCTACCGTAGTACTCCGCGGATAGTTGAAGTCTTTCTCATTTGGCTGCACGTAGTCAGATAGGAGTAAGTAGTATTTCATCAGGGTGGGTTTGTTATCTGTAGAAATGTTAAAGCAGTCCGTAGGGTTGAGATAGGGAAAAGGGTTTCAGTCTTGTTTTCTGAAATTTTTGAATGCTTTTCAATCGGTATTCCCTAGTAAAACATGAGTATGAAATGGTGACCTTTACACCCGAGAAGAAAGTGCTTGGGAGGGAATGAAGTACATTGTACAAAAACTGCAAGAACACTAGGGTAAATCTGCCGATTGTGCAAAGCATGAGAGAAGAATAAGCAATTTCTACCTTCATACTTTGCAGAATTATTTCTAGTTTTTATACTATTTACTATTAATGCATCGCAGGAGTTCATCCACAGCCAGTGAAGAATTGAGTGAAGAATCATATCATTAATTTATATAATGAAGGTACGTAGTTTTTAATATTCATTTATATTTTGCGTTGGATTATAAAGTAGGAGTTTCAATTAGTTTCCTTAGTTTTGTGGTGTCAAATGTTGATGGTATTAATGTATTTCATTATTTATATTATTTCGCCAAGATTTAGTTGTGATGCCAGTGATCTTAACCTTCCTTAAATAGCTATAAAGTTGTGCATTTGTACTTTTCACGCTTTAACCGAGCTGATGGTCTGACATTTTCCTTCGAGGACAAAGCACATGCCTTCAAATGGAGCGCTTTGTCTTTAGATTTTCACTTAATTTTTTGCTAGTTTTATTTTCGGAAGACTTATTGGTTAACAAACCATCGCTCTTAAAATTGGGAAATGATACTGACACAAATTTTTGCAAATTGTCTCCTTCGGTATTTTTTTTTGACCGCTGCATATAACTGTAACACAGTAGCATATAATTGTATTAGTGTCAATTTGTGTAACTGTTCATAATGTTAAGTATTAAATCATTATTTTTAACAGATTTCCTTTTTGATTTATTTGAAACAGGTGTGCATTTGGTTAATAAGTAGTAATAGTCACGCTTTCCATAATTAAATTAAAAAACTAATTTCCCAAAAAATCACTTTTACGGTTCTGTACTTACTGTAAAAGAAACGTTTTATAAAAGTTAGTGAATGCAGTTTTTTCAAATTGCTACAAATTACTTGGAACTAGTTAGTGGCCATAATATACGTTAGTACCATATATATACTATGGCCATATATAATTGAGCATAGTACTTGGGCAGGAAAATCAAAATCTTTAGAGTTGGGAGTCATTTCAACGAAGCATTCAAGGGTTCTGTTACAACACACCACAAGCCCATATGCGATGTGCGTAAGCTTTTTGGTGGAGAAGCGGGATTCAACCATAAACCACAACCTTTATGGTAGAGTTCGCTGCCACCAGCTTGGTTTACCCAAGCAATCAAACACACGAGTAATAACAATAAAATATTTAATTCAAATTAAATAAAGCTCTGAATATTTACAAATGTAGACAAAATCGCAAATCATAAATACAAGTTTGAACTTGTTATTACTTGATATTGCTATCTAAAAGCAATAATTACACACAGTTATAACTACTGGTGTTATGAATTAACTCGGAAATCTACCCAGATTATCCGAAGTTCAAAAAGTTCCAAGTTGCTATCTCGAAATAAATAACTGTTCCAAGCTATGTTATTCGCGCCTATAGCAAGTAATAGAATTACCGCAGCAATTCTCAGTGGTCTGACGACCAAACTAACCAAGTTACATATTAAATAACTTGCGTACTTCTATACGCTTTCGCACTTGTCTCAAAGTCTGAAAGCCTCCAGTATAAAAGTCACTTAGGAGCTGAAATCCCTTCAATATATATTGAGGCGGAGGTCACGTGACTACTTATTCGCCACCGTTCCCAACACCCCACCTCGGCTTGGTCACTCCTCAGCTTCCGAGAAAAACTGCCTTTTCGGATGAACACTATTTCTGTCAAATGCTGAAATATTCCATACACACTCATTTTCCTTCATCTCAGTTTTCAGAAGTAGAAGGGAGTTCTGCCACTTCACAATACGAGGAGTCTTAAATGCGCACCTTTCCTGTTTGGGCGGCGACGGGACTGGCTCTTAATCGCCTTTGGAATTTCCGGCGAGCACAGTGCTCGAAAATGTTATTTCAAAATATATACTGGCCACGATGTTACAGGTGTGTAATGTTAATCCAAACCGCGGTATTTTGGATGAAGCAGAGTCGGTCGGCCATTGAATGATATATTAAATATTGGAATTGCGGATCAGACGGTAGAGTAGTCATTTATACCTCATTTCATTAGTCCTAATTACAGGTGTGTATTAAGGTTGTGATTAATTGCTGTCATATGTATTAGTAAAGGCTGATAATATAAATTAAACTTTTTTGCAGAGCTAATTTATGTACGTGACAAAATGTTAAGAGATCTTGAACTAATCGCAGCAATGATTGCGAACAGGAGATTCGAAGCTTTGCGTCGAGATTTTCATTTTCAATGACATTTTACTTGTTTGGCTTTTCTGCATATTCTTAGTGTTCGCGTGGAGGAGGGAAGTGATAGATTATATTAAAGACAATCAAAATCACAAGTAAAGCACTTCTTTGTTTTCAGGTATCACATGAGTAATAGCACATTTATACTGTAGCTGTCGGACAACGGTTAAAGGCTACGGTTTTGCCGCCTCTTTAAGTTCCCAAATGTTTGTATGGAAGTAAAAGTTTTCTGTAAAATATCACATGTCATATTGTAAAACATTTACTATAAAGGGTGACGTAAAACCGTTTAAACATGTAAACTTCTACATGTAAGGACGAACAAAACTGAATGATAAGTGCTAATGAACAAATCTGGAAGATGACAGAACTTTGTGAACTTACTTTATTGTAAATGTTTCTGAATATGACATGTGATATTTTACAGCAATCTTTTGCTTCCATACAAACATTTGTGAACCTGAAGGAGGCAAAACCGTAGCCTTGAAACGTTGTTCGGTAGCTATAGTATAAATGTGCTATTACTCATGTGATACCTGAAAACAAACCAGTGATTTTGATTGTCTTTTAATATAATCTGTACATCTTAAATAGTATTAATATTATCATGGACAATCGGTGAGAAGACGTAATATATGAACTAGCGAAAGTATTTCATGTAAATAAAACTATAAAGCTTTAACATAGTTTTGATCGGTTAAATTTTTGTTCATGCTTATCACATTTTCAGCTCCGAATTTAATTTACTTCAGCACTTGGTGCAACTACATCCTTTTCGTTTTACATTTTCCCTTTGCATATTCTGTACCTAAGTGATACCGTTCCTTTATTTATTGTTCTACATATTTAGACGTTCCGTCTGCGTAGAGGTGAAATAATGGTGCACATGAAATTTAAAAGCAAATTTCTTCAGAGACTGATGTAAAATCGCAATTTTAGGATACCCTCTAGCGGAAGTAGAAAGAAATTACGAAAAGTCTTAATCTCAAAGTTGAGATTATTAGATTGTCTATATATTTACATTCACTATAATCACTCTAAACTATGTCCCTATTAAAGACAGTCACTTTCCAAAACTATATAATGCATCAATTCACTTCACATTCCATTTTAAAAGTTATTGGAAAATTGAAAGTTGAAAACTGAAATATCACAACAATAATAGGATTTTATTTATTTATTTCACAAAGTTAATTATTGGATTGCCAACGTTTTGAGATTTGTTTCTCAACCTAAGGGCGGGCTAAAAATACAAATACAAAATGGTAATATACAGAAATGGTATATCACAATTTACAATTTAAATTATATTTAATACATTAAATAATTATAAACTATTAAATTCTGTACATACCTGTAATGTAGTACATCAAATCTTTCTTAAAAAGCAATAGTTATCTACAGTAAGTTGCATATTTAAAAATCTTTAAAAAAATTTAAACTTCTTGTCAAGTTTCATGGAAGATCCAGTAGTGTTCCCTTCTCCGTCATTGTAGTTTAAACACCAAGGTATTTACAATGTGTGTTACTAAGATTCATTATATCCATTGCCAACATAATTCGCAAGCATAAATAGGAACTTCTTTATTCTTTGAGCAAATGCATTGCACTATTATACTCTTTGGTGAAGATGTTGGTGAAGATGTTATTCTCAATTCTGTGTATTCATGTTTTTATTAGTTTTGATGCAACAAGTCTCTAGTATTAGACGTTTAAAGTAATTTTCTTCCTTTTTAAAAAAATTTTTTGTTCCTTTAATTCCACCTCGTGCTAATGTCTACAATGTTTCACAATACCACTCTTATAATCGTTATACTTCTTACATTTCCTCTCATGTTCATTCAACCTTGTACTTAATTTTCGCTTGGTCTGTCCAATGTACTTTAAATCAGTCTCTACATGGTATGGCAAATACTACATTTTAATGGTTATTATCAATCTTGTCTTTTTGACTCATTACAAATTCCACCTTATTAATTATTTTATACATACTAATAATGTTATGGTCATTTAACACCTTACTCTCTCCTTTGCTAATATAATTTACACAAGGTATTACAATCTTCTTTTATTAGTTCATTATCTCTACTCCATTATTCGAAATATCCTTATCCCCATTTACATTCATTCTATTTTCATTATTTTTCTTTACATTTCTTTATTTGTTGATTAATCGCATTTAACGGATAATCATTCTTTACCAAAATATTTTTTATTTTCTGAAGGTTTGATTTAAAGAACTTCTCATGTGAAAGACCATCCACTTTCTTTAATATATAGTTTTGGAAAGTGATTGTCTTATTTGCTTATTTTTCCTAATTTAACTTCCTTTTGATTTCAACTTCAAAAATAATTACATCACCGTGTATTTCAATGAAATGATTGTAATAATTATTTACGGAATTCATTTCACCTTATAGAGGAAGTACTTTTTTTCAAAAATAGTATTTTGAAAAACTCGTGTCAGAAATTTACTTTGCAAGTAGTTTTCTGATCACTTTTATTTAAATCGCCGGACATTTCAAAAAGTTTAATTTTTTCCGCAATTCGGCCTAATCCTGAAAAAGCTCTGCTCGTACACCTTACCTTTACAAGCTTTCATGTTTTTTTCTAACGAATCAAGTTTCTAAATATTGTTAATATTATATGGCAAGAGAATGGTTTGTGACATGTTAAAACCTGCCCTGATAACTTTTAGGTGGGAAGTTTTCATAATACAGGTCAAATGTTAGATCTTAAGACGCGATGGAAGTGTTTTTAAAAATTGTTTAATGGCAAAAGTTTGAGTAATATGTGAGAAGTGCGTTCAGTCCTGCACTCGGGAATTTACGACGCATCATCGCTACCAATAGCAAGACGTGCGATTTTATTTTAGTCTTTTTGCCTCTTGTGTATTCTAGCCGTCAAAGCTAGCCTCGGCAATTATTCATTTATGAAAATAGTTTTACTGCACCTGACAGTTATCTTTTGAGAGTTTATTAACTTAGTCTTGTGTTAAATGTAAGAAATAATAGAATAATTTCTATGTATTTCATTGTACTTCAGAGTTGCGATAGGACTTCAGTTTTTGTTACAGCTTTTTATTCATTACATTCTTTGAGGTTTACATTAATATAGTTTTGTTGATTTTTTTGCGAAAAGGTCTAAATGCGTATGTAAAACTAGAGATTTCCAAATAAATAGTTACCACTCATCTGCATTTTAATATTTTCCCGATACACACATACAAAGAGCTAATGCTTCGGGAAATATCGATATGATAAATGTTCCTAGCAGTTCAATTATATAGCCTAGTTGGATAAAGTGGCATTTTAATTTTTAAAAGAGATCTGTTAAGATCTGTTAAGTGAGAGAGCGAAGAGGCTGAGACACGGAAAGGGTACAGCAGGGAAGACGAAGACTCAAGGACACCACCGTAAACCAAACGTGCTATTGTGGAATATAGATTTTTTTTGCCGTAACTGTCTGAGGGTTGTACAAGCTTCCTTACGAGCAGTTCCGTTTGGCATTTCGACAATTTTATAAAACGTTATTTTCACGCGTCTTAGCAACTACTAATTTACCTGTGTACTAATGGAATTTTCTACTTAAAAATCAGGGCATGTTTCAACATTCCCTAGTGTCCTACAGAAACTCCCCAGATAGTGTTTTTCTTCATTATAATTCATATTATTAAAAAAATTAATATAAAAATAAAGAAAATTAGTGATTTCATTAATGCAGAACTAGCGTACTTACGTTGATGATACAATATAGATGTATTTTTGGGTGTGGTTTTATTACATTGCAATTTTACACCAACCTTTGAAGAAATTATCTAATTTATTCGCATCTTCCATTATGTTGCATGCATCTTCATTCTTGATCCTTTTTATATTTAACGAGGAATGTTTCTAAATATCGAACCGAACAATTTTGATCAATATTAATGAAATAATTATTAGATTACTTATTAATTATGGAACATTTTATACATTAAATTGTTGAAAAACATTTTCACGCATTTTCTTAAAATGGGGCTTGCCAACGCATAGGTCATTAGAGACCTTATTTAACGCAGTTCTTTGCAAATATTAATTTTTAATATTTTTATGTTTGTGAATGACATGTTATGTCATTAAAATTAATCTACCGTGCTATATGTAGAGAGATGTAATTTTTTGTTGAGTTCGTATCTTGATCGCAGGATTGTAATTTAAATACGAAAAATTACTGGACTTTACTTAACAAATATCCATACTATAAGAAGCAAAGTAATGAGAAGTTTAATGTTTTTTGGAAACAGGGATATTAGGCAGCTGATAAAATAGAAAATAACTCGCAAAAATATAACTAATCTGGTATTGTCCTTTCTTTCCAACTCTATTAATGGATAAATAAATTGCTACTTCCTACTGGCTGCCTTGATACCAACCTACTGCAATGTCATTTAAGAATAAAGAACCGTAGATAATACTCGACAAATCCTCATCTTTTCGGTGGAATTTAGTTTAATATGAATATTTTTTGAAATGCGAATGTTCTACTCAACCGATCAGCGTTAATATTAAGTGCAATCTAATGTAAGAAGAATTCAATACTTTCAGGATGACATTTTACTGTAGCACTTCTTCCGCTTAGTGTAAGAGAATTTAATTAGCATTTTACCTTTGAGAATATTCCTGACATTTTATAATTTTATGGCAAGAAATTATCGGCGTAGAATTTGGTTTCCTTTTACACAAGGGTTATAGAAAGGTAGCAGCATACTATATAACGAAATGACCTGACATTTTCAGATTTTTGTCTATTCTTTGCAATCGTCCTAATCATTTAAGATATTTTTATTACAACCTTTTTGAACATTATCAGTCATTTACATGTTCATGTCTACACAACAGGTGTACTTTCATTTTCCAACGTTTCGGACGTTCTGTCAACGTCAGTCTTCAGACTTGATGAAAGGTTTTCTTATTTCATAGTCAATTTAGACGGACAAAGTTAACATAATTTTTTAAGCATTGATACGTTCAAGTAAAAGTTAATATGGACATGGTGGGCTCAAAATGTCATCCTTATACACATGAACTCGTACGATGCCATCAATTGGACAAAGAAAATTCGAAATAGCATTATGTAATACTGTAGATTCTAAATTTCATTAGTTTAGGCATTGACAATTTCATACGTGTTATTAAATTAACTATTGAGAAATGTCATTCATTTGACATTAACAATTTAAAAATCTTTGATTTAGACTCAACAATTTTAAATTTGAATTTTCACATTTATATTGTCTGGTAGTCGTTAAGACATAATTTGTAATATTTAAAGAATGCATCGATGAACCTTTTTAATACGGATCTTGACAATTCTAATGTTAATTTAGACGATGACTATTAAGACGAATGTCGTTCAGTTATTTGATAGTTATAATTATCAATTGTTTATTTCGACAATGAACATTTGTTTGTTCATTCTGATAAACGTAGTTTCGATTTGTAAATTTTGACGATGGAAATTTTAAGTTTCTGAATTTGATGATTACATAAAGGTAATTTTTAGAGTATGCATTGTCCGGTCATGAAATTATCATATTATTGAATGTGTCTCGTTAGTAATGGAATTTCGCAACTTCTATTTTTCAAAGATCTGCAATTTTATTTGTTTGTATAGGACTTAAATACATCAGTTAATAGTTTTTGAGGAATTTGAAATGTGATTGTATTTTAGGGTCTGTCTTTCTTACCGTCGTTTTGTTGAAGATCGGAAATATTTATTTTTCTTGCATTTTGAGATAACTATTTTTAATAAATTTTGAGTATTATCGTCATATTTAATTATAACCATTACTCAGCTGTTCTTTGCCTGCGATTATGTCGCTGACTTCCTTATCTAGAGAATGTTATTTCCGCACACTCTCACTTTCTCTACCGAAAACTCTTCGATAGTAATTTGAAATTTAATTCGCATTTAAGTGGCATGTACGGTGAAATGATTTTAATTTTGTTATTTTTAATATAAATAAATAACTAATTAAGGTATAGTATGTTTTTATATGTAAAAGTTTAAAACATTTGAAATCGGTTATTTGATTTTTTATAATTACTATTCTAATGTGTACAAATATAATATAAATAAATTCCTTCGTTATGTTAATGGTATGTTAGGCGTAAATACTTTATTTTGCAAGCATTTTAAGTTATCAATTTGGTGCGTAAATTTTTGTTATATGAATTATCGAAATTAAATTTCATATGGTATATATGGAGAGATGCCGAATTCATGCTACAAACCTTCAGAATTGGTACAGAACACTAACAATCATTCATAGTATAGGAATGTATTACGCAAGTTACGCTGAGAGGGGTCTTGTTTATGTGACTCCACTTGACTCACAAGGGAACTTTTAACAAGCGTAGGTCGAAAGTGGCCTAGATTTTCTTAAGTATTGAAACATGTTTAGAGTTAAATGTCATGTCAAAATATTAGCGATGATGGCATTGGAAGGTACTGAAAAAAATCGAGAAGTTCGTCAAGTTTTAGCCTCCTCTTTCCGCTCACGCTTAGGACAATTATGAGGAAAGTCTAGTTTCCAGTACAGACCGAAGGTCAGACTACTACCATTAGTTTCACATTACTTGCCACGATACCTCAATATCATTCTCATATAGTTTCGATAATATAACAAAATACGTAGTCTATTGCTTTTTAATTAAGACCTTTCACACATTTGTTACATCTTAATTATAAATTTTTGTTTTTGGTATTAAAATATCAAAACAAATTGTTTTGCATCATTTGTTTTTATATTTTTGCAAATTTTGTTTTTATATTGTATCATTTAAAGTATCCGTGGAATTTTACTGTAACACGAAGTCATGTAAACAAAACGACTCATTTTTTAGTAGTTCAGTTTATCAAAATGTTTCAAGTGCACAATGAATACGCGTTTTCTGGAAGAAATTCTCAAGCAATGATGTATAAAAACGCACGAAATAATATTAAAAACATGTGAACTCTTATAATAATTACTGATAATAATTAACTGATAATTATCTTGTATCTGTCACATTGAGAAATGTTTAAATGGATTGTGATGCACTCTTTAGTTTCCTCCAATTAATTTTTATTATATTCATTTTTTAATAATGTTAGGTTTGAAAATCTCAATATGCAAGAAAAAAACATGAAATGTTAGTTCTAACATTTTAGTTGAATTCCTCTGCAACGATAGAGAAAGGAAACTTGGAACATGAATAATGTAGTTAGCAGAACTTAGATTTACTATTTGACTTGACTGAATCAGCTCAGTTTTCTTAAATGCGCCGGAGAAAGCATAGTTTGCATTTTCATGTTCCCTCTGATTGATGAAGAAGTCGGACGAATCAAAGCTGTCACGTGATTCGTCAGTTGCTGCTCGCCCGCTTATTAGTTCAAGGCAGCACAATGATCACAAGAGGCATTTCGACGCGCGAAAATGGTGTCCTCAATTTTTTTCTTCAGTGTCTTCCAGTGTGCCATCATCGCTAATATTTTAACTGCACATACTTAGTCAACATGTTTCCGTATTTAAAAAATCAGGACCACCTTCGACCTGCGCTTGTTGAAAGTTCCCTTGTCAGATCTCGTTACTCCAATATCTGTAGCTGCTGCACGTGTGCGTGAAATTCTTTGAATGTGTATTCCAATCACTCCACCGACGCTGTCAAGCATGTATCACTGTTGGTGGCCGCAATTTTGAGCAGTTATTGTGTACATTGTACTTGCCAACGACACTATCGATAAACTTTCTTTCCTTTATTTCTGTTTTCTTGTGTTCGCACCAAACCGCGTCACTTGAACCTATACATTCCTATAAATAAATGATTGTTACAGTGTCCTGCTCCAACCCGTAGTTTGTACCATGAAATTGAGATCATATAAGTTGGGAGAAATTGATGGAAAAAGACTAAAGGGTTGCTGGAAACCGAGAGAAAACTCATCCCGTAATTTTTAAGGAATCCCTTGTAGTTTTGAAGGGATGTTCCTTTCTTAGTGGATCTATACAGTACGAAAGCAAGTTTCGAATTCCGGGAGGAATGTTTTTATACTCTATTTCAAGAATTAGTATATCATTAGGTAGGTTTCTTTTTAAACCATTACTCATGTATAGTATGTCATCTTTATCTACATTTAATAAAGGATAGCTATATAACTACTAAAAACGACGTTCAAACTAGTAGTTTCAAAAACTTTTTAACATTCACAGTAAATATTTCAAAACATCGCCAATTTTTACTTTAGAAATAATTATTGTTAAGGTACACACTGGAACCTCAGGAACAAATAGTTAAGAATACTTGTGAAATTTTAATTTGTCAATTTCTCTCAAATTTTGTTATCCAAAATTGTAGAAACTTTTGATTTCTTACACATGAAGATAATTATATATTTTCGAATCTGCATGTACGTAAACTAATAAATTATTTAGCAAAAAAGTCCCACTTCCTCCTGAATATAGGACAGGGGAACTTCCTTGTACTTGTAATGAAAAAACAAAGCTTAGTGATGGAAACGATGCAAGTGAAGATGATAAAAAACAAGTTATAAAATTCGATTTCAATTTATTAATTTCTTCCCTTTAATTTTACTAAAATACATCCCCCAAATTTCTCCCAGATTTTGATTCGTCACTTATTATCCTCGTACTCAGTTTGAAAGTTCATCCAAAACTAACTAATGGTAAACATTTTGCACGTTGTTTGGTTATATTGTATTTTTTATTGAAGCTTTAGTGCTCTCAAATGTCCAGGTCATTAAAGCCCTCCTATATTGTTTTAGGAGAGAAAAAATATATATGGATAGAGTTAATTGCAGACACGTAGATTTGACACCCTTTTTTTGCTTTTCTGGTTGAACAGGCAGCTCTTTCACAGCCATCGAAGAGGACTATATTAGATACAACATAGAAGCTACCGGAAGATCATTGCAATGGATATAACAGCAACCATCGATTACCGCGTCGCATACAACATAGAAGACATTGAAATCTAAGTAGCGTACTGGGCTAGTCCTTCGGACTTCATGATTCACTAAATGATGTATGTTAAGAAAACTGTAGTCCAGACTGCATTGGGGAAATTTCTATTATTCTTGTGAACAATTGACACTTCTTTTCACTTAGACAGCAGCAATGAAGTGGAGCGCATCATTTCCTTCGCCCCTAGATCCCACCCAAAGTAGGCAAAAAGGTGACCCCGATAGGACACCGAATTAGCGAGAGGGAAATGATGCATGCATCGGCAGCACACCAATATCCGTCCAGATGAGTCGATTGTTCGATACTTAAAATACTGCGAAAAGAAAGTCATTGCGCGAAGTGAACGAACGAGTAGTTGAAGGTTAGGGAAATGCGAATAACTTAGGGTCCGGCGTTACGAGGGATAGTAGTACGGATTCCGAAGTTTCAACGTATCGTTCTGGCGGATATATCACATTCACTACAACACGCACTTTGATTGTGCAAGAACTACATATAGTGGATGGTTCAACATCTCCAATATAGATATGAAGGTTAGCTCAGTTAGAATAAGTGGGCTCTCGTGTTGCGTCAACTAGTCTTCTCACTAGTTTTTCTCTTGGTAGTTAGAAACCTCTTGCATGTTTTGCAGTGTTTTCTTAAGTTTCCTAAGCAAAAGTTAGAGTTGTCTCGGGAGATTCATCCTGAACAAATTAACTTGTAAATTAGAATTAACGATAAATCAATTTGCTGTAAATGAGCACTGCAGAAAACCCTAACCGCTCACCTCTTTCTCCCCATTGGTCCTCATTGCACAGTCGAGGGCATGTCGCTAGGTTTCTGAGGACTTGGCCTGATATTTTAGGATTAAGTTTTTTCGTCTCCTAATGCGATTAATTGAGCTGACTGGATATCAAAGGCTACTGATTGTCTTAAGTGGACTTCGTCATTTAAAGCAACGGTGGCGTTGATATCCCAACGATATTGTGAGTGATGGTGACAACGGCCGTTAAAGAAACCGCTTAGCTAATACCTCTTGGACGTTGTCATCCAACTGTCCCTACCCTCATAAATAGGGAGCTTTGGTACCGGCGAACCAAAGCAACATATGCGACACTGCATCAAAGTATGGTGATGGGTAATGTGAGAAAGAAATATTTCGGTAAAATTACTAGAATATGACTTTCTCGAAGTTTGTTGGCTGCTGAATAGAACCGTGTTGATAGTTCTTGAGGCGGCGTAGGACGTAACACGAGAGAAGCAGGGCGGATGGGTGGAATTACACACGATGAACGCTAAAATGGTGTTTAAGGTCTTGAATACTTATACACCTAAAATATATTGCTGCATGAATGTTTTTTTGTATTTGGAGGACAATCTTTTTGTCCACCTAATATAATACAATACTGAAATATGAGAACTCATATTATTGACTCCCCTTTCTTTATTCATTGTTCCTTCCTTTATCCCTTCATTACCAAAAAATTAATACCATTGACATTTTCTGAACAAAAGTTGAATAATGAGAGAGGTATATAAAATCTGAAGTATTTTGACTATTCTGTACTCCATTTGACTGAAGTAATTCATATCACCTCATATCAAGTATCATGTATCATATCATTCATAACAAAAAAAAATTGATGAATTTCAAATATTTTTTTATATTATACTGGGTTTTCCATTTAATATCAATGGCACAATAACCCTACTAAGTAATGTATGAAAGTATTTATATAACTTATCCGTTTCAGTTTTATATTAATTTTCTCTCAACGAAAAATAAAAATGACTAATAAAATGGATTTCAGACCCATTAGAACATTACGAGCATTCAGGTATATACGTAAAAATGCATAATAGTTTAATATTCTTACAATTATCAAGTCACTTCCCACAACACTTTTAGGTAGGGTGAGAAAATTATATATTGTGTAAATATAATGTATATTCCAAAAATGTTTATTTTGTTATAATGGATGAATCCATCATAAATGTCAGTTTTGTTTTGAAATGAGAGGAGACTAAAGTTTAAATGCATAAAGATTTGAATGTAACATGTCGATTTGAAATAAACGAGAAATATTAAATTTCCAATTTATTACAAATTGACTAAATAGAAAAATTCCTTCCTCCAGTTTGTATTGTGCCATTCTTTTTACGTATTATCATTTCATAAACATAATTGGAGTTATCTTCAATTTTATTTTTCACAATCAAATAGTGTCTTCTACAATTAATACTGTCTTCCGATTATATTATTGAATTGCATTGCTTGATTATTTATGATGTTGTCATTATCTTTTTGTTGCATATTTGTTCTGTTCTCTAAAATGGTAATTTTCCATTCTTGCCACTGATATAAATGAGGCAGTTGTGGAAAACAATTAAGATATTGATATTTATTTTAAATGTTGCTGTTGCTGACATGTCGTTTTTCAGAATTGTTACAACAGAAGAACGTGCGACACAAAATTTCTTAAAGTCCAATAAAAAATTATCGCACAATTCACCCATTGTCCTGGAGGACAATCGGCGCATATTGCATATATACGCGTCCTAAACCCCTAGTTTTCAAACAGAAAATAAACAAAGTAACTTTAGGGCAGAACTATAATTATGGGCTATTTTACATAAATCGAAATTACTAGTATGTACAAAATTAAGTCACTAATAGAATGTGAATATCTCAATAAAATATATAAAATTACAGAACAAGAGCAATTCAGAACCATTTGAACAAAATGAATATTCAGATGTATCCAAAGATGAACATAATAGTTTAATATACTCACAAATGTTAGGTTGTCAGGTATAAGTATAGATAGGGCGTGAGGATATTATCTATTGTGTAAATATTGGGTACACCGAAACTATTCATAATCTTTAAATAGATGAATTAATTCTAAATTTTATATACTTTTATGATATTCATAATATAAATATACCAAATTTTTCCAGTAACGTATATGCAAAATCACGGAACAGAATAACGTCGCATTGTTTTGCATCCCATATTCAAAATTTAATGAATAATGAATAATACCGCACCGGCGGTATATTAATTTATTAACCGAATTGTGAGGTATTTAATTTACACCGCATAGTGCGGACTCTTTTGCAGCCGCATCGCGCGGATAGATTCGGAAGTAAGGAATCATAAAAAAGCATATGCTAATGTTTCGCGTATTTCATTAAATCAATTTTTACCATTGTCATTTTTGAGACAAAACTATTTAATTTACACGATATAATAACGTACTCACATGTTAGGTTGCAAATAGTCACACATTTAGGTAGGGCGTGATTATGTAATCTATTGTGTAAATAAAAAATATATTTTATCGTAATTATTGATAACTCTTCTTAACCGTTTATCCCTTTTGGTCGATATAATTCCTTACTCGTCAAGAAATAACTACGAGCGGCTTAACTCCGGGACTGTTTATTTGCGCCGCAACGAGCGGCTTAACTCCGGGACTCCTTTTTGATTGCCTGCTTTACGATTAAATTTTTCTGTCTTTGTTTAATTTTCGTCTGTACATTGAGGGAATATTTATGTTATTTGTTAGTAAGTTTTCGTCTTTCAAGCAGTAATATATGGTTTCTAATTTTCTTATTTTTTTTCGGTCAGTTGATTGTTTCTTTAGTGTGTTTACTAATCGTTACTTTGTATAAATTTTAAAGCATTTAAATTTTGACATTTTTCTGTTTTTGTGTATTCGTTAAATTTGTTATGTGATTTGTTCATATGCATTGTGTGTGGAAATAATTTTCTTTTCAGAAGTATTTCTCCTGTAACTTCATTTTTAATTCCGAACTTTTCTTTCAGAATAACGTGTCAATGACTCTAGTTTTAAGCGTAGTGTGTGAATGACTCTAGTTTTAAGCGTGATTTTGTTTTTGAATTTTGAATATTTTTTCAATTTTTTAAATTTCTTTTTAGGTTTGGCGAAGGTGTTACTTCAGATGTTTGAGTACTTGTTTCTGACTTCTTGGAAATAGGCCTACTGGGGAATCCCGCCATGCATTTGCTGAAATGGGATTACGCACCGAGCATTGTACGTCTTGTGTGGTGAGGAAATAAATGCAAATTAATTATAAATATGTAAAATATATACTAATATTTCCTGCTACCCATAAACCTGTAGGACTATCCTCTCTTATTTCGCTGGCATGTTTCGACGCTTGCTTGCTTGTGTCTCACCAATCTCGTAAGTTCGTGATGCCGTATAACATTGCTTACTTTGGTATTTGTTTTTTGTTTAGTTCATCTCGTCCCTGGCCGAAGGATTTTTCTCCAGAACTCGACTAGGGACTTCACCACGATCTAGTGTTTTTCACCCCTAGGATGTTCTTTCAGACTTATTCCACACAGGATCCACGCATGGTATGTCATCGCCAACTGGGTTATTCGCAATGAAATGCTTATATTTGTATTGAGTCTCATTTGTGTCAGATGTTATTAAAATAATAATTTTACTCTCGATTGGGTCAAGGTCGATACGTGAAACATTTATTTTGGACGTTTTAAACATTCAGCTAAAAAATATTATTGTCGTTTAATATTCATATAATATTAAAATGAAGTGCACTGTCATTAATAAGAACAGAGATTATTTCCGAATATAAATTACTTTCCAATCTTTTAAACTGACCTTTTTAACCGTAGACACATGCGTATAATTTTAAACTTTTTTCATAGGTGTCTTGGAATTGTGATTAGATACATAACTTCGACTGTGTTGTGTAAGGATTGTCTTTAGGAGCGGTCTGCCATTAGCACATATTAAGTATAATAATTTCAATTCTATACATTTATACCAGTGTCCAGCATTTTTTTATAAAATCTGAGACCAGACATTAAATCACGCATGCGAAGTTTGGTACGTTACATCATTGAAAGACGTGTGCGATATTCTGTTTCACCTTCTTTTCGAGATTAAAGCATTCATAAATTAAGAGAAGCTATTAAACCCATTTATTTTAAAAGACTTCACTTTACTTCAGTCCTGCCAATTGGCAGTGCAGACTCTTCCATAGTTTTCTGCTGTCCGTACGAGAACCCAATTTTTATTTTGACGAACAATCGGCACATAAGTAGCCCAAAATTGTAGTTTAGAATGTGTCAAGTCTGATTCAATTATTAGCTGAACGTTCACCTAGCACCCCGTCTTTTGTCATCTTTTTTTTCTGGGTTTGAATGAGCGCAAAATTATTCATTACATCACAAAAATAACACCACCTCGAAATAAAGATTTATTTTATTTTATAAAGTAGCGGTGTCAACGACCGAATTGCAAATGGTAATGTGACCAATATTTTTTTTACTATTCACCTTTAACTTTAGAGTATTTTAAACATTCGTGTAAATGTGTTGAATCATGCAGAAGCAATTTCTTTGAAATGTTTTCCCTAGATTATCCTAGTAATTCGTGCAAGAGATATTTTGAATAGTAAGAGTTATTCCGTTTTTAAGATGGACACATTTCAAGCTGAAATTTTTTAGTTACTGGATATGTATCAGCATACGAAAAAGCACGAAGTATTGTGAGGTCTCAATGTTAATTAATTATAGTATCCCCGGCACTAATTTCTTTTCAGGAATGTACATTCCAAGAATGACTTGTCTTTTTTTTCGCCCGCAGAAAATGCTGTAGAAGCACAGCTGTGGTGACGTGCGCTGACGTAGCTCTATTCAATGAACGACGATGAACACCTTGGAACATCACAGCGATGTAAAGGAGCGAGAATAACATTTAACTGAAAGTTTACCGATCGTACCCAGTGGCAGAATATAAGGAAATACAAAAAAATATTCAAAAATACATATTACAGAGAACTGAAATAAAAAATTATGATTAAATTGTCAATCAACAATGATTAAACTAAAATTAAATTATTTAAAATAAAAACATGGACGCTGAAACAATTAATAAATTAATTTCTTATGGCACATTTTGCGGCGGATGGCAAATATTACCCCTTCAGTGCATTTCACTTCATCTACCTTTCCTCCCTTTCGAACAACCGCATTTCTCTCATATTGCTTGACACCACTACCACTCTCTTCACATCCACACTACCGAACTCCTCCTTCCGGAGCTTGCCTGACCTTGTGCATAGATGTAGACCTTACGACAAAATATGCCAATTCTTCGGAAACACATGTACACAAAGTGGGATGCCCCTGGGACTTCATTGGGTTATCCATACGAAGTTTCAAATGCTGAACACAAAACCAGTATTTGTTTTGCTCAATCAGTCACCAAGTTTTAGTAAATAGCGTAAATCTGAAAACCTAATGACATTCAAAAGAATTGGATTGATTTAAAACCATAACGTCTGCCTATTTCTGGACTTTCGAAAGTGTTTTGTAGTCCTAAATTGAGGTAACTTTTTTATGATTTATCACCTTTATGTAATGTTCCTATGGCATTACTTAGTTCGTTATTAACAAATTACATTTTTCTTCAAACAGATTGTGCACTGAAAAC
Source organism: Laupala kohalensis (assembly GCA_002313205.1). Taxonomy (NCBI): domain Eukaryota; kingdom Metazoa; phylum Arthropoda; class Insecta; order Orthoptera; family Trigonidiidae; genus Laupala; species Laupala kohalensis. The sequence goes on along the minus strand of NNCF01127694.1, from coordinate 423,230 downwards.
TTACCTCTAAGTACTCCAACGTACGTAACATATTTGTAGAATCTTGAAACATTTTCATAATAGTTATGAGGCCAAGGAGTTCCGCTTTAAGAAATAAACCCCAAACTCAGTGTATTACAGAAGAAAGGGGAAAGTATGGAAAACTATACCAGTTAACCCCGATCTATCCTATTTATTTTTAGAACAAAGTTTGGTTTTAAAGATATTTCTTGTTTATATTTATGCGAACACATTACTATAAAACTCTGAAATTGGAGTTATGGATAATTCATATTCCAACCTTTTTACTCGGTGATGTTCCACTCATTTCATAATGCTTTCATTAATGATTTTATATGTATTCTCTACGGATTAATTCGCGGGTTTTTAATAGTCAGTTGAGTTATCAGCTCCTAAACTAAGATTGGAGAGTTTGATTAGCATCATTGTAATAAAGAAACGGAAGAAATTAGAAGTACATTTTGTTGACTTTTTGGTCGTTAATGGACAAGTCGTTATCTCGTCTTAATCAATAAGGCGTATTTTAGTGTCCATCCCACATACTCTTTCCTGAACGGGGGAATGCTCAGAAATTTTCTTTGATAGAATGTTTATTAATGTAATGTATAATGCGAGATAAAAGTATTTCACCCGAAAGATCTAAACTAATTGATACGTCTTTTTAATATTTCGTCTCAACCCAAATGAATTTTTATTACATGATAGAATTTATACAAAAATTCTCGCAATTTATTAACTTCAAAGTCATATTTATGATAAGTTTCCTTTTTATGTAATACAGTATTTTTCGGGTTCTATTATCTTTCTAAACTAAAACCTCTATTTTTATTTTTATTAACTATTCCAAGTTATAACGAATGTCATAATTATTTCTGTAAAAATAAATTCGCGATCCTCGCTGTATCAGCCACTAATGTCAGGGTCATGAAGACTAATGGTCGGTCAGGCTGTTTACTAACGGAGTCAAACAAGTGGGAATTTCATATTCTTTTCTCCATAAATATCATACCTTGTAAAGAAAATTACTAGTGACGATCCTGCTTCAAACGTACAAAGTGACTTAAATCAAAACAATGGAGATGAGACCTTTGGATAATTTTCTGGTGTAACTAATATACATTAACAAATAGTCGATCAGTTAAGCAGACAGAGCTTATTATTATTCACAAAATTTGATGCTCCATAGAATCAATAAAATAAAATATGTAAAATGTCGTTACATTCGGATTGCAAAAGATGTCGAAGTAATGCACGAATTGAAACTCTGGTTATGTTAACATTTCGTCTCTGAGAGTCTTCAGATGTGCTGTTACGAAGTTAAGAAATGTCTAAGTACCATTACGTGAAGATTAAGAAGCCAAGACAGTTCAATTAACTAGGTATGCAGATGTCTACAAACATACACAGTAAGGAGAAGGTTACGTAAATTAAATGTACCTAGAAACCAGTGTATATATGGTGGAAATATTAATGAAATACGAAACATGCGTAATCCATAACTGAAACATAAATAAAAACTTATGTCTTGTCCTTTTTTGGTGTTCGATAGCTGTAAATGTGAAACGGCAGGGGTTTTACCGACACGGAAACGTCTCACGTAACAGAGCTTTGTGTTGATGCACTCGGAACTTAGTCAATTCTGGAAACACAATGCGTATCCATGTCCGAAGACGTTGAACTAAGACATGCTTTGGGCTGGGAGTTCGGGGAAGACAGTTCATGACTCAACGTCCCTTAGGTTGGCGCTACTAGTTGCATACACGCGAGGCGTCAAAGTGAGCCGGGCACTAAGTCGATCGTGGGCGCCATGGGATATTTACTTTGTTTTACTTGGATTGGACGTATATACACTTAAATATTAAAATGGATTTCAGGAAAAAAACTGAGTCAAATTCCGAATGTGACGTTTAATTTTTTCACCTCTAACTTTCCAAAATAAAATCATAGCTTTGGAAAACGTGAGGTCTTAAAAACAAAGCAGCATTGGATGACGTCTATATTGCCTGACGATGTCACTGTCACGAATGATATAATTTTTTTTTTTTTTTGTGGGGCTTTAGGGCTCGTCAACAGCGAGGTCATTAGAGCCCTTAAAACTTGTACAGGTAGGGAAAATGCAGTTACGCACTAGGGAGAGCCAACATGACTCTCCCCGCGTGTGGGACTCGCCGAAAGACTCAGCCATACCCACTAAAAACCCTCCTGCATTACAACTCAAAACACAAATTCCAACATTTCGCAAGACTTTACTAAAAACATTAAAAAAAAGAGAGAGAGAAGAGGAAAGAGGAAAATGAAAGATACCCTAGCCCTAATAGCGTCGGGATCGAAAAGAACAAGAGGTGACCAAGGAAGGTCAGAAAAGAGAAAGGAAGGAGCATGGCACAAGCAAGTGGAAGCAATGCCAGACTCAGCTCGGGGCCCCGTGTTCGCCAAACACGTACTTACTAGATGTAAGTCCCCTGGGGGGAATGTTATTCAAACACGTACCAACAAACTTTTAATGGTTTTATGAGAAATCATCCTCTACACTATATGCGCATACTCAGTCTGTAACTTTGCTGAAAACTATGCCATACGGCTGCAATATAACACGAATCGTCAAATTCTGCGAATTAAAGTAATATCCAAATAAATATTCATAGTCACAAAAGCGACTATTTGCAGTGAAGAAGTACAATTTGATAAAACAAGTTAAGACTCAAGGTAATATTCGTTCCATACGCTCGATGCAGAAGGAACAGATTAGCGCCACAAGAGCAGGTACATTGAATGGATGGCCGATATCGGTGATAGATTTTAAGTTTTCAGAAATTCGAGTGTCCTGCCAACACAACGCGAAGTTCAAATATCGTTAATCTCAGTGACGATAGCAAAGTAAGTGTTAGCTTCACTGGCCACATGCGCTATACCAACATCAAGCACATTAGACTGACAATACAGAAAGTAATAAATAATTTATATGCAAGTTACGAATTGCCCATGAGCATGTTGTGGACAACAAAGTAATTTTCATTCTTATCTGGCACTACAGCCATTTGTTGACTTCGCGGAGGGTAGAGCTCGCGCGATTTCTTGACCCCGAACAAAGTAATTTATTGCGACTCTTATACACGAAACCAATAAACAAAGAGCATATCCGTTCATGAAATATTTTTCTCTCAAGTTAAATTTCTCGAAGCAAAGGAACACGACCTCCAGAGTATATTAAGTGCACTTACGAGTATACCGTCGCAGAGATCCCGAGAACCAGGAGAATTGATTGCTCTATTCATATGAACACTAGAAAATGTCTTCTTCCGTTGAGGCCATACACCACATGACGTTTGGAACACAAGATGGGAAAGCTACCCGAAACACGTTTTGGTCAAAAGTAAACATACCTTTGGGGATTATAGTTTGGAAACATCTTTATTATTATATTATTTGGATTGATTTTTAATTTTGTAACTAAAAATGCAGTATTCTTACCTCTAACGTCCTTTAACGCAAACATCACACCTATGTCCAGAAAGATAAAGCCTTCAGGAGAAAATCTTAAGAATTATATTCACAAAGTATTTTTACTATGCATATTTTGTAAATATGCACTTAACGCTTTACTCACTCTTTCGCAAAGCTTAAAACACTGTATAATCAGCCGATTCATGAGATATAGTTTTTTACACGTTAATCAGTATGAAAAGGAACAAAAATTAAATTACATAAGTTGTGAATAAATTTACACCGGTGTGAATAAAATTTGGATATTATTGCACTGTAATTCGAATTAGTTCGACAATTGACGAATGTAGGTTGACGAAGTACATGTTATTTCGTTTATACCAGTGGCGAAACTACACAATATATACTCAGACATTTCCCGGGAGCTTCCGGTCTCTTGGGAACTTATGGAAGTTATAAGTGGTCTTCTTCGTGACTTTTAACTTTTTGTGAAGAAAAATTCTTTATTGAAACAAAATTTTGATTATTAAAAAAGATTATTTTACTAATCTAGTCTTAATAATCATCAAACTTTTTCATAAGCTCTTTCTTTTCTAAGATTTGTCTTTCTTTAAACAGAAAACAAAAAACTGTTACGAATAAAAAAATTCTTAGGCCTCCATACTCAAGACAACCTCAAATGGAATTGTCGCGTTGATAAACTTAATTCCCAATTAAGCAAATTGTGTTACGCATTCCGTATCTTAGTTAGCGTAGTTACTACACGTATATCCCGTTGTGTATATTTTGCAAATGTTTATTCTTGTTTTACCTCACGGCATTATCTTCTGGGGCAATTCCGGTCAGAGCATTCAACCTTTCCGAAATCAGAAGAGGATAGTTCGGATAATTTGTAAATCTCATTTTTTCTTATTTAGGATATATTACACTCGGAAATGATTTTTTTATAATTATAAAAAAAATGAATCAATTTGTGTTGAAAGGGAGTAGGGAAAATTATTTTAGATTTTTACTTGATTTTTATTCTTTTCATTTAGTTATGGATAAGATCATAAATTTCTTTTAAAAGGATTCTTTGTTTAAAAATATGTCCAACTTAAAGAAGAGAACGCTGTCCCGTTTCCAGAACGGTTAGTTTATCCACGAGTTAGTGTTAATGTAAAGAGAAAAACATTGAGAATCTTAAAAAAAGTCTGCACTCCCATTTCTTGACAAGATATTTAGCTGCCTTGAGGAACCAGAAATTTTCGCCAATAAGGATTTTAAAGATGGATTTGGTTAAAGATCGAAAGAAGCAAATATTTGTATATTACATAAGCTTTACGTTTTAGATTACATGTACAAAATGATAGTTGCTTGATACAAAATAGATACACTACATTGTTTTTTTCAAAAACAGTTCTCAGCGTTTTTGGCCCATTAAATGTTTTTATCGAAAGGGCAAACGTTTTCAATTTAAATATATTTGAATAACGATCATACTAACGATTTGAAGGTGACGAATTTGTGCAATATAGTAACATTTATGTCGTTTTTTACTATGAGATAGAAAACGCTACAATTGGTTTTTACCGATTAATCGATATTTCTTTATTCACAAAGATTTTTCATTACGCCTTTCTGAAATTTATTAAAATCCTTTAAATTTTATTGATTCGCAAAGTTAGGTGGAATAGAGATTACTAGATTAAAAATAAAAAAGTAAGTAATAAGAAATTGACTCGAATTTTCGGCCCCGGCAGTCATATTTTTTCGCAAACATTAGATGACTACAATTTAAATCATATTTTATATATATGCACCATAATTTTAATGTATATTGATATAAAAAAGTTTATTTCTTGCATTTTATTTAATTTTTCTTTGCCTTTAATTCATTTTCCCTCTTCTTCAGAGCCCTCGAAGACAGTGAATTACACTAAAGGGGTGCATAAATTAATTTAAGTCAGAAAAATATATTAAAATGCAAAACAGTTATATAGTTTATATACTTTTCAATATTAAGTTACCTCGCCACTCCGTAAACTCGTTTTATTTATTTCACAGTCAAAAACACAACTTTTATTTCACCCAAACAGTCGTGTTCCACTTGATTGAACCAGAACCTACTTACTAGTATCATTTCATGGTTCGAAAGAAGTAGGGAATTCTCCCCTCACCCCAGTTTCTGAATTTTTCTCCCACTTCTACGTCATGTATTTATTACCAACTCAGGAAAACAGTTCACGTTGACTGTTTCGAGCATCTAGGATAAAGCATGACTATTTTGCTCTGTTTTCATAAAGCATGTGCTTAAATTTTATTAACTCCTCCTCTGAATTACTATAGAATGACTGTAACACAAAATATTTTAAAATTAAATGATATCTCATAAGCTACTATCCTAGTCTAACGATGCTAACACAAACGGTTATTTCTAGAGGTTATTTGTATGTTGAAATAAAAGGCCGTGCAATCTCTCGTGCCGAAATGGGAGAGTTAACGCGTCTGCTACTTAGGACAGATGGCTCATTGTTCCCATTTGTTTCAATGAGCGGAAAGATTACGCATTAAAGGAAGGAAAACGAAGGGCAATGAGATTGGACTAATTTTAAGTCAAACGTGTCTTCAAGTAATTTACTGTTATTTTGTAATCTTAACTGTGCTAATTCTTTTAATTTTTTCCTTTCATTAATTATCTTTGGTTCTTCTAAAAATTCTTATATTTTTCTGATTCTTTAATCATTAGGTTGAAATAATCTCTATTAATACAATAATATTTGTTTACAAAAGACCTTACAACAATGTCATTTATGTGTATTAATTAAGTTTAATTTAAAACAATTTACTTGTATTCATTTCTAACAGCAATCTCTCTTACTCATGTGTCTAATCACACCAAACCTATATGGAAAGTATGCGCAAAATAGCTGCGGCATTACATAAAAGCATAACAAACAAATAATGAAACAGGATAAAAAACAAATGATTTCGAAGTTATTTATGGATATTGACCAAAAACTTAATAAATAGATTTAAAAAATGTATAATTGAATTGAGAGCCCACTAATCGCCTTTATGCATCGCATCGTAATAAGGCACGAAATTTTTATTAAAAGAAAAACAAGTTAAATACATATAGAGCACATAGAATATGAGCACAATATTACACAATACAATATATTAAACACAATATTACGAAACTATGGGATCCTTTTACATTCTTCCATAATATAAAGACATTTTCTTGTCAATTTTAAAACATACTGTACTAAAATATGAAAAGAAAAGCTTGAAAAGTCCCCTTCCTCTGCATTTTCTCTCATTCGAATCCTGCGTTACATGTCTTTTAGTTTAAGGAGGCTCTAACTGAACACTCTGGGAAAAAATGATTGGTATATACTACGAAATGAGAAACATACTTTTTCGTTACAATCCATGGGTGTGGAGGATACCCGTGCTTCCTTGATTGCGATGGTAAATGTGCTTGTCCAGACGCCAGAACGGGCGAAAGCGCGTTGGATTTCAGCAGCGACGGACGTGGAAGGTGCAGGTTCACATATGACGATTACAAGACTAGCAACATTACTCATCCAAGGCGCAGTGCCTTTTTTCAGTGGAGTAAGTGCACGAAACACTTGCAAACGAGGTGTAGATGTCACTAATGGCAGTATCACTACACTAAATTGTGGACGCGGTCTATGTTGTGAGATTTGAATAATTCGCTAATTAATTAACAAATTTAATCATTCTGTTGCGGAATTTTGACGGTCGAGGAGTTGAAAAATTTAAACGGAGGACGATTGGGAACGACAACCGTGGTCGCGGACGGTCGGTGACCAGGCGGCATCGGCGGCTTTCTATGACATCAATTAAAATTTATGGTCCTTTAGAAATCGAAGCGAGCAAGAGGACGGGGGAGGAGGTCCCACCCATCCTAAGGAACACCATGTGGTCGCCGGGCGAGAACATGCCCGAACTTGTTCGAAAGAACGTTGGAAATTTAAA
>NNCF01127694.1:400419-415542 GCA_002313205.1 Laupala kohalensis | reverse complement strand
AAGTTCTTATAGAGCTCACTCATTCGTTTCTCAGATGGAAGTTCTCATAGAGCTCACTCATTCGTTTCTCAGATGGAAGTTCTCATAGAGCTCACTCATTCGTTTCTCAGATGGAAGTTCTTATAGAGCTCACTCATTCGTTTCTGACATCGAAGTTCTCATAGAGCTCACTCATTCGTTTCTCAGATGGAAGTTCTTATAGAGCTCACTCATTCGTTTCTGACATCGAAGTTCTCATAGAGCTCACTCATTCGTTTCTCAGATGGAAGTTTTTTTTTCTGACATCGAAGTTCTCATAGAGCTCACTCATTCGTTTCTGACATCGAAGTTTTAGCTCATGTCGCTTATATCACGCAGATCTAGATTTTTCGGACGTAGTTCGTCCGTTCTCAGATATTTCTGACATTGAAGTTCTCATATCGCGCAGATCTCACATCTAGTAGATATTTCTGATATCTCTCAGATCACGCAATTTTTCGGTGGAGTTGACGTAGTTCGCTCACATCCAAGATAACTTAGATTCTTTTGGCGATGTGCAAATGCTCAGGCGTCAAATAACAAACATTTCGCATATCGAACGAGATTGTTGGACGAGCTCAGGCGGTAGCGTCCTCGCATCAAAGTTCGCTCAAAAGTTGACGCTGCTGACGCATCCATTTTGGAGGCTGTTAGCGGAAAGCTGACGGCTCTCGCGAACTATTGAGGGCTGATCTCCGGGAGGACCTCTTGGCGGCGGTCGTTGGCATCTTGAAGGTATGGTGCGGCTGGCGGTGATTGTATCACACGACACCGTATTTTGCGCTTGCGCGTCCTGGCAAGGATAAAGTAAAAGTGGCACGAACTTTAAAGAACTTAGTGCCCAGAGTGACTGAAACTTTAGATGAATCCTGCCACGAATAGAGTCAGTGTTTGGATTGATTAAGAAACAATTAAAGAGATTTTTGTTAATCAAGTTAAATTCAGTGTAATTTGAGTATCAATTTGTGTTGTGTCTTTTTGGGGGAATTTCTTATTGCGTTTTAATAATAAGAATGTCACTTTGGCATTGATATAATAGTTCAATGGTGTTAATTTGTGTTGTGTCTTTTTGGGGAATTTCTAATTGTGTTTTAATAATAAGAATGTCACTTTGGCATTGAAGGGACTGTTCAAGAACGAAGATTTATTTGTTGTATCTTTTGGGGGTGATTTGTTTGAGTGAGGAATGTCTCCAGTCATTAAAATAGCTTTATTAATGGATTTATTTGCCTTGCGTTTTCCTTAATTGGAACCTTTGCATGGTCCTTTTTCCTTCAGATACAAATCGAACCCTTTTTAGTATTGTGGAACCCTGAGAAGAGCTAGCCGGGGCATTCACTTGTAACTATTCAAAATTATTTTCTTATTATTAATTATTAACTTTTCAACCCCGTTCTGCCACAATGTGAGAAAAGAAAGAAGAATTTTTGAAATTTCATCCCCTGAAAAGGGTAAGTTAAAATTAGTAAAAAAAAGTTAAACAAAGAGCGGTAAATGAAAAGGAACGATTCTCCAAAGCGACTCATTTAAGGAACCGATTTAATCGTATTTATGATTCTCCGAAAAACAATGCGAAAACTAAATCTCTAGAGAGTGTCCTTTTCAACTTTCCAATTATAATTCATAACAAAAAGCTCATAGCACTAAGTTCCCTACATTGTAACAAAAATAGAAGAAAACAGAAAAACACTTCAAAAAGATATCATTCTATACTACGATTATCGTAATTATCAAACACGATGTCATATTTCAAAGATCAGTCATTTTAAAAATATTTATCCTCACAACCTTACATAATACAGTTCTCAACATTTCATTTGCAAATTCAAACGCAGATTAGTTGAATTATCTTCCACTTTAAACTCTTCGTAATTACCTGAGAGGATGATCCGCAAAATCACTTACAAGAAATCCCTTTCTTGCGCAATAAATTTACGCTATATCTAGAAAATGGTGCGATGTACAGAAATGCGGTTAAGTAATCTGTATGCAGAATTAACTGAACAATAAAATACATGTTTTCAAAACTTTGAATTTAAAAAAACCGTGAAATTTTGTGTGTAATTGATATCGTCATGTGCTGTCCAGAAATAGGCTTCTATTCCCGATGCATTAAAAGTCAAAACTCAAGTTTGATTTCGATGCATTAATTTGTTCGTGTGCTGTCTAAGAACAAAATTATTAACATATATACATACATATACACACATATAGTACAGTGGACAACATCGGAAAAATTTGAAAACATATTCTCCTGAATCCAATTCCCCAAAATCCAAAGATATCTAAATATTTTTCGATCTTTAAATAAACTTTCCCTATACATTTTGTTCAATTGGAAAAATAAAGGCATGCAGAGAAGAAGAGAAGAACAAAGTAACTGAGTTACGGACAGAAGGTCACAATTCAAGAGCGCAAACTATACAGTAGTACTGTCGTCTGAAACAAAAAAAAATTCTTAGAGCAAAACTTGCAATAACACAAGAAACATAATTGTATAATGTCAATTACGTAATACATTGTACTTCATTTCGTTAAATGAAAACTGAAACACTAAATCATAGCTCTACACAACTTATAATGATTATTTTGCCAACATACTAACTAATAATCCTGATTTAGCATTTTAAAAAAGTTGAGAATGTGCTAGAATTAAAATGTTTTCCTCAAGGAATGCATATCTTCTGTATAATTTTCTAAATCGAATCCTTTGCGAAATAATTTTGAAAGATGATGTAAATTGACTCAAAGCATTCAAAGTTCGTGCATGCAACCACGCAGTTCGCAAATGATACTATCGATGTATTTTATGTCCATCTGCATAAGTGACATTGTCCTGAACGACTCACTGACTGACTCATTCATATATCTATTAGAAAATTACTCAACTTTCTGATTTATAACAAATTATCATTACATCATATTATTGTTATATATTACTACTACGACCATATATATACCTTAAATCAATTTTTCGGATTTTCGATATTTCTATATTCAATGGGTAGATGAAGAGAAAATATTTGATTCAATGTTATAAATGACTGACACATTCATAAAAGCAGAGACAGGAAATATGAACGATATAAACTTGAAATTTAGACGGAGTGTTACTTATGAATCGTAGAAACTCATTCGGAATTTTTTTTATAATTTTTATTATAAAGGAACAAATTAGAGAAAAGTGTGTGTTTCTTCAAATTTACACTAAATATCAGAAACTAATTAAAATATCACCATATTTTATATACGTCAAATTTAAATCGACAAAATATTATAACGTATATAAAACCGCGTCACATGAAGAACTCCCCTGCGAAGCCGCGTAGGGTCAGCTAGTACAAAATATTCGGTTAACAACCTTTCAATTCATATCTACCAAATTTTCCGCTTGATTTCTATGGACTGGTCCCTGAGGATGATAAACGAAATCACGATAAAACCCTAGGAAATTGCTACCATACAAATCATGCAGATGGAGCTGTTATTGTGCACAACACAATTAAATTTTCTATTAAGTATCTTTCATTATTTTGATTGAAAATTACACAGGAACACACACTCACTTTAATCAATTCCAAAGATTAAGACTGAATATCATTATGTATTTTAAAGCGCTGAATCCAAATTGGAAGGCAGAATTTTGTTTTGTTTTAAATCGCCAAAACCTTTCCTTAAATACAGAAGAAACAGATTGGTCTGTTCCAAAAACAAAATTGATGCAACCTTATTATGACGTGCAAAATCCGTATCCGGAGCCGGAATAGATCTTTAACTCCCTAGTTTTTTTAATCCGTATTTTCTGTATTTAAGGGCGATTTTTCGCGAAAAAAATGAAGAAGTTAATGAACAAGTATTTACTCCACCCAATTCTAATCCTAATTGCTACAAAACTAGCAGATGTATTGAGTAGTTATGTGCTTCGCTTGAGAAAGAGATTTCTTCCACCTTGAGACGTCTCCAAAATCACTGATTGCAGTTGGGCCTATCAGCACAGGGACATCATAGGGTTGGAGGGCGGCTCGATGTGCCACACTGTCTCTGGACGAGTTGCTCGTCAGCAAAAGCACAGTCCCCCGCGTTGGATACAATAAATCGTCAATCGCTTTCGCCAGACTCCTTGTGGCAGCAGTCGTACGGACTCGGGAAGCCCATGCGGTCCTTACAGTCGCTCTCTACGAAAAACATGTGATAATCCAACATCCTTAAAGCTACTCATTAATCAACTGTAATAAAGACAAATTTAGTAAAACATAAGAGGAAATTTAATTCAGTTAGTCTTTTAAGAATTTATTTGGGGTATAAAAAATAGCTAAAATATAAGATTACGATTCTTTCAAAGCCCAGAAATAAATCTTTATAATGATACATTTTTACCATTACTTAATTTTGACGGGATAAAAAGTATTTATCAAAATATTCCTCTCGGATATCACAAAAAAGAAGACATTGCGGTTTTATTTTTTAAAAATTTTTATTTTCGTACCAGTCAAGTCTCAATATTTCGAGCAGCATAACCCTTCTGAAATATCTTCCGCCGCGATTCAGACTCATCGGTTGTTAGGAACTGTAAGATTAGAAGAATCACCAAAGTAACCACTCTCAGCAATATCATCCTTCCGCAACTTGCGCGTGAATAAGTATAATTGACTGGTTTACTCTACTGTAGGTATAATGATAAATCGAAGAAAAAAAGTCCTTGCTATAAAATACTGTCTACCAGAAATTGGACAAAATACTGATAAATCGACCAACTAATTTATTTGGAGATTGATACTCGTTATTGATGAAGGAAACATCAATTTTCCTGGGAATTGATTCACAAAACCGAGCACGTTTATCTCAATTTCAACCATTGAATTAATATTGATTTGAATACATTCCCGTCTTCTAGACCGTTGACCATTAAAAAGTAGGAGGTCTTCAAAGACACTGTGTAATATTCGTCCAAAATTTCGATCCAGCGATGTTGATGGATATTTTTGTCAAATACCTCCCTGATTTTTCATTTTATAGGGAATATATTGATTTATACAGTATGTATTGTATATTCAATAAATCAAACAAGATATGGTATCACAAATTTATTTATTTTTATATAATTGCAACAATATTTTGAAGCGAGGTATAAGTATTTTTATAACTGCAGGTATTAATGGTACGTATTTGATAGTTTACCTCTAACGTACTTAATTAGTTAAATCATTTACGAAAATAATACTTACGAAAGAGTTTTGTTTTCATAATTTCAGCAATAGAAAATATTTACAATTTTCGAGCAATTTATTGTTTGAATTGCTTGTTAAATCTTATTCACCTTGTGTCATGTTCTTAAATATGTAAATTATGGCATAAGAATATTTATGTAATACATTTGCTGAAGTTTTGAAAGAAAAAAAATCAAAATCTAGAGACAATATGGATGATAATTTCAAGGTTTTAGAACGTAATGTAATTTTTAATTTCACTTTTATTTTAGGAAGAAGTGTGTTAGGTTACTATAAGTGTACAGATTATTGATTTAAAAGGAAAATTTTGTGGCACTCAACTATTTACCCAAAGTTTGAAACCTCTGACTTTATCTCTCTCTTTATCTATGTTGAGAACAAGAGACAGTAAAGAAGGGATGTCAAATTTTTTTTATTAACCAGGATCAGTAGTAATCTGCTTTCCAGGTTTTTCTTTTGAAATACATAATATATACGTTTACACAACAAAAATATATTTTAAAAACACATTTAAATTACTATTTACAAGTATACACAAGACTATAAGAATTTTAGTGTGAGGAAATCTAATGAAACCTCCAGTTAATTATTAAATTATTTAAACTATAATCTTTAATTTTGCAAAGACTTCACTTAATGAGTGTAATGTAATTATTTTGTAATTTAGGATTGTTTGAAAGTGTATTTTGGATATCGGGATTTGATCCTGTTATTTACTCTTAAGATCTTTTCTAAATTAAATGTATGGGACGGAGGAGAGCTTGGAGGACTGGAGTAGAATGCTAATGCTAATTTACTAATGTGTTCTCTCAACGGTTTAATGTTTAGTTCTCTATGGATTTATTCATTGGAAACGAACTAGTGCAAATCATAAGGTTTTGTTTTGGATGACTTGTAGTTTTTTGAAAGATGGTTCAGCTATCCTTCCTCATATTGGACAGGAATATGTCATGGAAGGTCGTATGATGACTTTGAATATGGATAACGCCGTGTCTTTCTCAGAGGTGAGTTTCGTTTTAATAATGAGTATAATTTAGATAGTTTTTTTCATAACTGTTAAGCAATAGCATTTATATGTGCTTTCCAGGATAATTTTGTGGCAAAATGTATACCTAAGTATTTTATGTGAGTGTTTCAATCGACCCAGGCTATTTCCTTGTTATCAATTTTTAAGGAATTTTTTGCATTGAAAATATATTTGCTTGCTATTTCATGGGGTTTAGAGTTAATATCCATTTATCTGTCCATTCTACGATGGTAAGTAGGTCATCCTCGAGGCTGGTCTTACCCGTGAATGTATTGTTAGTTGATAAAAATAATGCTGTATCATCGCAAAAAGGGCTATTTCCGAGTTTACTAATTTGAGAAAATCTAACGTATAAATGGAAAAAAGGAAAGGGGAGAGGGAGGAGCCTTGAGGCACTCCGGCAAGGATATTTTGTGTCTTAAGATTGAGAGCCGTTTACCCATACTCTGAAAGTTCTATTTGTTAAAAAACTTTTGACTATATTCTGTATGTACATGGGTACTCCTAGCAGTCTCATTTTATAGAGTAAGCCCACATGCCAGTTCCTATCGAAGGCTTGTGATATGTATAACAAAACAGTTAGGGTGTATTACTTAGACTCGAAAGATTTGTCAATGAATTTAGTTAATCTGAGAACTTGGTGAGTGGTCGAATGCCCTTCTCGGAATCCAAATTGCTCGGACGGGATAGCATGCGTTTCGGTTAAGAATTTTTTGAGTCTTTTCTTTAGAAGTTTTTCAAATATTTTACTGATCGAGGGAAGAAGTGATATTGGTCTGTAACCTTTCGGAGAACTTGGATCTTTTCCTGGTTTGTGTATTGGTATTATCTCTGCATGTTTCCAGGTTGTGGGAATGTAACCTATTCTTAGTGCTGCATTGAATACTGCGCAAATATAAGTGCTTGCTTTTTTTCGCATTTCTTTTAAGATTTTGTTTGTAATTTGATCATGGCCAGCAGATTTGTTCGGACCGGAGCTTTTACGTGTTGCTCTTCTACTTTTCTTTTTTTGAAAAATGAATCTCTTTGGAAGATACGCAGTGAATTCGGTTTTTCGTATTTCTTCAACGATGTTGTCGTTAAATTTAATGAATTTAATGGGATTATTCACAAAAGAAGATGCAAAGTGAGTTGATAATAATTCTGCTTTTTTAATAATAGCCTCTGTCATACTTATTTGATCCGTTAATGGCGGTATGTTTTGTTTTTCACGTGATAAGCGTTTCACTGTTATCCATTGCGTTCGACAGACGGGATGAATTTGGGCCAGAGAGGATTGAAATTTTTTATACCGAAATGTTTCTAGATGTTCTTGAATTAGTCTCCCTAGTCGGCTGAAACTTCTTTTAGTTCTTTTGTGCAGTATTCTTGCCATGATCATCTAAGGCGCTTTTTACTTTTTATTAGGTTTTGTATAAAACCTGGTATTAGTTTATTTTTCATTGTGAAGTCGCGATTTGTTGTTAAGTACGAGTTACATATTGAATCTTCAATTGTTGATGTCAGAATGGTTATTGACATGTCAATTTTTTCACTAGAATCTAGATGGGTGGGTATGTTCAATTTGTTTGTCATTAGTGTACGGAATTTTACCCATTTTACTGTTCCCTTAAGCATTTGAGACCTATTTGGTTTGGGTCGAATATTAGCGTTAAATGTGATTATAACTGGCATATGATCAGAATTTAACTCTGGTAGGGTGTGTTGAAATAGTTGTCCATTAAAGTTTTTTGAAAGCACTAAGTTCAATATTTCAGGATTGAATTTCTTAGTATATGGGTAATGAGTTGATGAGTTTGGAGAATGTATTAAGATATTATGTGACGTTGTTAGTACTTTTAGTTTTTTGCCTGCTTTTTTGGTTGATTTACAACCCCAGCTGGTGTCATTTGCACTGAGATCTCCACATACTAGCACAGGGTTTTGGCCCGATTTGAATGGGGTTTTAGGCTTATTCCGATGTTCCACTTTGACCACGGGAAGAACGTTTTTCAAATTTGAATAACTCTGTGATGTCTGCGTTATTTTTAACCTGAATTGGACATAATGGAATGGGAATATTTTTTTTTAGTCTAGAATTTGTAGTAAAAGGGTAATTTAAGGATTTTAGTTCTGACGTAACCTCGTCTTCCTCGTAGTCCGTTGGGATACCCTTATTATAACTTCTTTAGTTTTGTGTGTTGGGTCTTTAAAGGAATGGAACTCTATTTGTTCTTTCATACAAAAAGTTATAATTTTTCTGAAATCTTCAATAGTTAATGGTCTGATTTCAACTGATTTATTAAATTATTTGGTATGAAAAGACTTATTAGTAATCTCTTTTAAATCATTTAACAGTAGTTTATAGTTTTCCACATTATGAATGAAAATTGGGTGAATAACTGTTTGTTTATCTTGGTTTTCCTGCACTTTATCTTAACAGAATTTAACAATGCATATTTATTAGCGGTTGGAATGTTTGCAACAACGATTTCCTCCACATTTGAATGATTACAAAGTAATAGTTTTGCACTCTCTGTATCTTGACGTTTACACTGGTTATTTATGTCTTCGTAATTTTGTCTTCTTCTCTTTGTACGGAACTCAACTGCACTGCCTACTGGCTCGCCATACCTGTTAAAAGTTTGTGGTTGCGATAGGGTTTCTTCTGTGTTGCCTCTTTTGTTGTACAGGACGTCCATGGCCTTGCGTATTACTTCGCCGACATTACACTGATCTTGGATTTGAGTCGAAATTGCATGTTGAAGATGATTATCCCCTCCTATACGATTACTATCACTCCTAATCATGAAGGCTACCACAGCTGCCCCCGATACAGGGCAGCTGTCTGTTTCACACCAGCTGTCACTAGCAATTGCTATTCAGTACTTCAATTCCCGTACAATCGCGTTAAAAGAAAACACTTTAAGATTTTTCTAATAAATGCTCTCACTGTCAAATACTTAATAATATTATATCACAAGTTGATTGAATAACTTGACCACACATATAACACGTAGCTAGTTTCACGACTTCACAGGGCAGAGGAGAACGATGTTATCGCTTCCGCTGCTCTCAATGAACTGGATGGATGTCAAAGTGAGCTCGCACGGGTATTCGGGCCCGACGCTACCTGATAGACTTCAGCAAGGACTGCTCAGAGGGCTATCGTGACAGAACGAAAGAGGTCGAAACTTCAGAAATAGTGTACATCTGACGTTCCGTGTTATAAGCGCAGAGATAGAGTACTGTGTTTACTATTCGAGAGACATTTAGTAACAAGAAAGGGTCTTATTAAATGACAGTAGCAGGTGTTCCACAAAAAATCGTAATACTCTTTTTAAATATGTTTATCTTTATCATTATTTTCGTTTCTCTATTATGATTTTGTATTTGTAAGAACCAATTTCACATTTACCAAAACTGAAATGTTTTGCTTTGCCTTCAGAAATATTTTTTCCTCTAGCAGTAACTCATTAGTTTCATTGCGCAGAAACCGGTGGAACGCGTTGTAACAAAGGCAAGGAAAGAAACTAACCCATTCTTGCTGTCCGATATTACAGGCCGTTTTTGCAATTTAGATCTCTGATCACGCGGAGAAACGCAAGTTAGCTCGCGTGCCTCTCCTGTTGACAACACTGAAATAAAGTGTCATTATTTACAGATATTATAATTCTATATAATTAAAAAAAAAGAAAAATGTGTTAAAATATTCAAAACTTAGCAATAAAAATGAAGTACAACATAGGTCGTTGAATTTACTTCTTTTGCCTTTCTTTGACAAACCCATTCTTCCTTTGAAATACGTATTTTATATTTAAATTAAAAAGAAAAAATAAGAATTATATTCTAAATACTATATGAGATGCTATTGGTCACATTCGCATTACATTTCACTGTTTTACTGTGTTTATTCATTTTACTGTGTTTATTCATTCATTCATTCAGTTTTAATATTTTTTTATGATTCAAGTGTGCTCCTTTCGCTATTTAATAAAATACATATACATCTTTATTATTTGAAAACATACAACAAAATATTGTGCATTTTTTCTGCTCCTTCAGATTAATGTGACCTCTTGATGTAGATGGTGTTCGTATACCACAAATATTGATTACCAGGAAACGATAGAACGTAATTCGTATATAACTATTAGCGTGTATTTGTTACTATTCTCTATGCCGAATCCTTCTCTTTTTTACATCATTGCATGCGTTAGGTACTGATTAAAAGATTTTCTCTTTATGATAATTCGTTTATTTGTCCGAGGGAATGCGTTATCCTCTACATTTCGAGTTCAATTCAGCAAGTGATGTGTGTTACCTCCATTTGCTAAACTTTTTGTTTTCCCCCGGACAAATGATTCACAGTTTATGAAGTTTTAATACGCACCACTCATCTTCATCAATGAATCATACGGGATTTCCAAACTGATGTCAACATAAGACATCTGTGGTTGAGCAAAACAAATCAGTAGATCGAGTGATTTCTTAATTGATGATATGTCAAATCTTAAGATTTAGATTAAATTTCATGTATATCCTGTGACAATCGCGATCCCACCGTTTTTCTACCAGTTAAGAGCATAGTGAGTTCATCCGAGATAATTACTCAATAAAATTTCAATCACGCCCGACGTCAATTGCGGTCATGGTAGCGACTAGCAATTTACTGCTACACAAATAATTACTTTCGGAATGCTGCCACCACTGAGTTTGCCAACAGAAACTCAGAAAAGATAAAGACTCAATATTATGTACCAAAATTTACATAATTTGTTTACATTATATTTACAGAAATATACAACGTGGAAAGTATATATGAAATACTTCTATTCAAACTCAGAGAGCTGACGGTTCTGAAACATTACACCTTGATTGAACCCGTTGCAACCCGCAACTTATCTACGCCAGCCTCTGGCATCGAAGAAGAGTAAATATCTTTCGGTTCGGCGTCCGACACAACCTCCCCCTCTGGAAATCTCGCCTGAGCGTCTGCTCCCGAGACCACTGAAGCACCTCTAGATAACTCAAGCGATGCACACGACACCACATAGTTCCCATTGTTGTTTACGTCCCTTCATTGACTCGCACGGCGAACTACACTTTTCCTGGAAATTGTTTAATTTACAGCCCTTGTTATTCTATCTGACTCCATTGTTAATAAAATATAATTTTGTCCCAGCGTATGTTTGAGCGCTGTTTTGACGACGCTACAATCCTTATCACTTGAGTGTCTATCAGAGTTCATATGTAATCTGTAAAATCTCGTAACGTATCTATGTATTAAAATTTTAGAATAGTGCAAAACACGCTGTAATATTTGTCAATGAGATGCGAAACTTTTCTTCAAATGTTGAAAATCAGAGTGGAAAAATTTTCCAATATATTTAATAAAACAATAAGTATAAATGAATCAAATAAATAAAATATAATACCTGTTTGTGTCTAATGCATATTTTCCGGGTTTTCCTCTTCACCCAGTCCATTCGACAGAAAGAGGTATGCCATTAACTTTGCGTCATAATGTGACAGCAGTTATACAGAGGATATTAATCAAATTTTCTGTAGCCCATTGCAGGAAGTGAACTTGACTACGTTTCATTAAGGTCAACTGTATCTGTAAATAATCTTTTCGTCCGTAGCTGAGGCGACAGAGTGATGGGAAAGCTTATAGTGCTGACTGTAATCTGCCGTGACACGATATTTCGGAGGTCTAATGTATTATTTTTATTTCATTATTAAAACAAGCATATCCGAGTTTCTTAACTTAATATATGTAAAATCCAAACACTTCTCATCATTCAATACCTCTGTAGTAAATACTAATATCTTTCCGACTTTGATACAATTCAACATGCCATTGGTTACGGCAACATTGGCAATGGAATAAGGAAATCTAATTATACAAACAGTAATTCTTTATTACAGATTGAAACAAAGTGTTTCTTTCTAAATTCGAAAGACAGAATTCTTTACTCACAAAAAGTCACTACTCGTATTTAGACAAACACCCGGCTCGACTAGATTTCAGTTCTAGCCAGGTTGCACTTGGTAATTAGATTGATTGATAAGTTCTTTAAATTATATTTATTTTTTAGTAGGTAATATAAATATAGTATATTAAGTAAAGTGTTTGTGTTGTGTTCAGCCGGGTATTTGTTAAACGATTTATGTAATTTAGCAAGTGTTCTATTATCATGTATGTTTTGTAATATTTTGTAGTCCTGATGAAGAAAGCGTTAAAGCTATCGAAACACCAGCTTAGTAATTAATTTTGTTGCTTCAACGAAATAATCAAAATTACTTTTAGATAATGGCAAAGAACAACCTAATATCTTTTAAAAATCTACTACATTTAAAGAAGATTTTTTTTCAATATGGATTAAATGAAGTAAACGCGTCAATTCGTATATGATTTACATTCAACTCGTTTTAAACATGACCTTGATTTGAACAATCGACCTCTAACTTGGATCAATCGTCGTATCACGAATATCAATTTAAATGCAATTGTACTAAATACAATAGCCTAATAATCGTTATGAATCAAATTGGCCCTAAATTTATGAATGGATTCTTAGGGAATTCACAATAACCGAAATATAATAGCAAGAGTTTTTTTTATCTGGTCGAAATATTAATCAAAATATGTCCTCCACTCTGAACAAATAATGGGAATACCCTCCAAAAATAAAATCACGGTTCCTATTTTTTTATTTTATCTTATCGACCGCTCCTCTCCTGATCCCACGCGTCATTGCATTGTCTGAAGCGACATACTTCTAACACGTGTTACCTCGAGAAACGTTGCAACCTTTGATTCACAGGACAAAAAGAAATGATTTGGCAAGGATATAAAAGAGTAAAAATGATCATTTGTGATTACGTTCCTCGTCAAAATATCAATCGACAAAGATCGCCATGTCTCTCTTGACGTGGGTGCTTCTGGCGGTTGCCGCTTCTGCAGCGGTAGCATCGAGTGAGACGCTGTTACGGAGGTTAACAGAAACGGAAATTGTGCCTAGTGAAGAGCTCAGAGGACTGGGATTAATTGAAGTTACGTTCAAGGAGTTATTCGCCAGAAAAGATGCTATTTTGGAAAGATTGAGGGAGTTGGAACAGTTTGCAGAAGAGTATGCTGACTCACGCTTGGAAGAGGATGCGAAGCTATCGACGGTATGTGTAAAGGCTAATGCTATGCGGTAATTTAACAAGCCGTTATTTATGCTCGAACTATTCATCGTGAAGTGTTAATTATTGTTCGAAAAAAAAGGGCCATATCATTCAGGAATATATTTCATGTAAATTCCTTCCAAACAACATAAAAATTGAATCCCTTAAAATCTACGATTTAAAGTTTTCTACTGCACTATTGCATCTATTATGTGCGGAAATTTACTGATTTTAATAAAAGAAGTTAATGAGATTTAATTTCCCAATAAATATTGTTTTTCACACGATCTCAGATGGTGTATGTGATGTTAATATTTCTTATGCTTTGTCACGCGAATGTTATAGCAATCTAGATCCTCATTAAATTCATTTTTTGTGCATGTTGTTTCTTATCCTTTTTTGTAATAATTTATAAATGTTCGGTACCTTGGCACGGTTGTGTACATTATCTCTGTTTCCCCATTCTGGTCCAGCTTTTTCTCCGTTTTTACCTTCGGGTAGCGTCTGATTTTTCTTGAGCGGGAATGTAATTGATACTTTTGTTTTATTTATCTCGAACTTTTACTGCATAATATATACGATTATTTTGAAAAAAATTGGATAAGAGAACATGTTTATTAAATAATTATAAATATTTTTCCACCACTACACTTCGGCCCTTGGTCAGAAATGATGAAATGGTCCCTAGCTTGTTTCCGAAGAGTAACCTGGATTGTTATCTTCCACGTGGTCATACGCAGTTCGCAACTGCGTTCTTGACTCTTAATATTTATTGATTAAAGTTACATAGTCTATTAATCACGTAAGGTAAGATTAAGAATTAGACACTTTTGTGATGTTACTCTCAAGTAAAAAAATCTTAGCGAGTTAAAATCTCACATACTACGTTATATTTCATTAACTGCCCGTAGGACAATATCTTTTGCGCTGTTCTCATATACTTGTTTATCGATTCATTATATGTCGTACGTAAAAACGATAGAAATAGAAAATATGCGATATATTCGATTGCTTCGCATGTGTTTCGAAATGTTTATTGCGAGATCTACTGTCTTCAAGAAGAAGAAAAAACAAAAACAATTTTATTCAAGTAGTTTTCTATTCTATATCTTGCATTGCAATTAAGTGACATTAGCTAAAAAAATGTTCGGGATATCAAATATGAGGTGTGCTTTTTTTAGTCTATTCTTTCTAAAACGGTGAACAAATGATCATAGCAGTACATCGTGCTTGACTTAGGAATAGAACGGAATGTCTGTACTGCTAATCTCTATTTCTAATAAAGTAAAATGTGTCGTTATAGAAAACAATATGGATCAAATTAGAAAATATATAACTTAAAATATAGGATTTATTTTAAGTGCCACTCTGTGTTTTAAATATGATTCTTAAACACAAAAACTATTTCTGTGATCAATTTGTGTCGTAATTCTGCGTGCAGTTTTATTGCCCATTGTATACCTTAGTGTGAGTATGTGTTCGTTAGTTTTTATGCAAATCAGGAAAGAATTTTATCTAGATCAATATAAAAGTACATATTACTTGAGGATATTTGGAACAGGCATGTAGTTTGCTGACCGATAAGATAATAGAAAATTACGAGCCTAACCTTCAGATTTTTACTGATGTGATAATATAGAACATGGCTATGTAGGACATTGCCAAAAGTGTGCAATCAATACGCGAAGGCTTGAT
>NNCF01127694.1:357356-386521 GCA_002313205.1 Laupala kohalensis | reverse complement strand
TTTTTTGCGTATATCCAATAAGTGTGTTTTAAATAATAAAATAAATCAAAGAAATGACAACTGTGATTACCACGTCAAGGATGGTTCAATTTTTTAAAATAATTTCCAGTTTTAGAAGGTCAAAATGAAATTTTTACCTTTCTATAAAGAAGTGGGGGGGGGACTGCCTTCGCTATCACCGATCAACAATACTTTTCGACTCAGACACAGTCATGAGGTCGTGTAACTGCCTCCATAAGACGCCATGTTCTGCCAGTGGCCGGCGACACCGTCCCTCAGAGTATAATCGCCTTCGTATTATAATTGAGGTCTCATTGATAACTCAGTCGAAATTGAAGAAGATTTATTTCAGCGAGCTGTATATCTCTACATAATGTTCTTCCTTTAAAAATTCGGTTGTCATATTCAAATTTTTGTAGAATATATATTCATTAATTCCTGAAAAACTAAAGAAATAGGTTTAAAGTTTAATTTTCAAATTTTCCATTAATTTTTTTAAATTTATGTATGTTCTTCATGTATTTTAAAATAGAAATTTCTTCCTTTTAGGGGATTTCCGTCAATATGACCACGGAAAAATAAAAAATCAGTTGTTGTATGGCCAACCCATACCACCTAAATACGATGTTCCCAAGTTGACGGCACCTGTATTTATACACTACGCACAAAATGACGGTGCAGTTACGCCTGAGGTGAGTAAAGTTTAAAAATGTCGGGAGGACTATGAATAATTGTGTCAATAGTTTTAAAATGTCGTGAAACAAAATTATCGCGATCTTTCTTTAAATCGTCATCGATAAGTAGAGAGACAATTTTGGATATTTTAAACAATTTTGGACATTTTGAACAATTTTGGACAGAACAATATACGGATAATTTTTACTATTTAGTTTTCCCATCAGGGAATAATATCGTTCATATTCAAATTAAGAACTGGTTAGTTACTTTTGTTTTTAAATACATTACAATTGTTTAACTTTTCATACATTCAACGCGTTAATATTTTAATCTTTTAAGAGCACAGAGTTTAAATCTGGGGAGGATGTAGTTGTTGTCGAACAAGAAGAAACATTTCGCATTATTCAAATAAATTGTCTACCATTCAAAATCTAAAATACAAAACTTGAAAATGTGACAAGGTTCAGTGTAAGTTCTATTCCGTTGCCTCACTACTTAATGAAAACAATAGAACAGTTAAGATAAGCCATCCATGAAAAATCAACACATGCCTTCTTTTTCACATTCTTTTGGAGTTATGTGTGACTCTAAATCGTAATGTTTCTCAATAAAACTATTCAATTTTCTCCACAAAACATTTTTTATTGTCTGCGAGTCACATAATGCATTACATATGAGTATTGTAATCACTTGTATATATTCTAGAATAGTTTATTTTACACTAGAGAAGCAAAATTTAAATATATATGGCTCAATATAAATTATATATTACAACATACATCAGTAGACAAACAATTGTTGCATTTCTTGGCAATAACTATCTAAGTTTTATCTATTGAATAAAATAATCCATCTGCACCAAGAAATATATTTATTAAAAGCGTAACAATTATTCCCAACAAGATGGATTATTTTCCGAACTAAACGTTCATAATTATGAATTATATAAAAATAAATACTTGTCCACATGTGTCCCCTTCGTCGCATAGGAAGATTGATGTGTCCATAAGGGTCGCATAGAACAAATGTAACTTTCAATGCAAATGTGGACACACATTTCTCATTTTGAGTCACGAAAACACAAAAATATTGTTATCTCAGAAATTTTGAATTTGATCTGAAGCAAACTTCACTGGAAGAGGCACTACATTAAAACTGTTTTAAGAAAAATTAAGTTGGAACTAGAGTTTGTTAAGTGGCGGAAAATTCAAACATACATATCCTCCTCTGACGTATGTTAAGGAGCACCAGCGAAAAATCGGTAACAGAGAATACCGCTTATCGCCTTCCGATTAACCTAAATCCTCGTGATATGGCATGTAATGATAAACAAGAAGTCAACCGAATATCTTCTGATATGACTTAAAAAGAAGAAATACACAAACATACGATTTCTCACATTTTACCAAACAAATTTACAGTATTTTGCAAAACAATTCGGAAATAAATTTAGTATTTTCTTACCCACAGACTGACGATTGCACATTCTAAAAATATACCCAACATACTTAACAGTCCCTATCCCCTACAAGAAATCAATTTTAACCCGCTTTCTTAAGGAAATAGTCACGTCTTCATCTTATGAAATTTTAAAAACTAAAAGAAAAAAGAAAGTTGGATGAATTGAATAAATATCTGGTCTAAGAAATTTTCAACAGCGGTTTCTACGTAAATAACACTGCCTTTTAATCTTTTACTGATTAAATTTATGACACTTTCCAATTTATTCAAAATTTGCAATCCAAATAAAATTTTTGTAAACAAATTTTCTTCTTTCTAGGATGCTGCAACATTAGCAGGACTGCTACCTAACTTGATAGACTTCAATAAAGTTCCAAATGAAGAGTTTAATCATTTTGATTTTGTGTTTTCTGTTCGTGCCAAGGAATTACTCTATGATTTACTAATAAGTCAGTTTAATCAGTACTAATCTCCTCTAAAACATGAAGACAGTAAAATAAATGACGCGGCGAATGATAACATTATGTCTTATTGCAGCTTTAACACATTTTTAAAAATCTAGATGTGAATATATTCTGTATGTAAATAGATTTTGTGTGCTACGAACCTGCGGTATATGACGAGTAAAAAAATACTTTGTTGTAATGCTTGAAAGAAGTATGAGAAGAAAGAAATGTTGAATATTTTTAAATATTGTACACAGGGCCTTAAGAACTCGTAGCATCAGTGTGTGTGTGTGTGTGTGTTATATTTCATACATTTTAACACCCTAACTTCAATATTTACACTACAAGTTAAATTTGTCAATTGTGAGGTGGCTCTGATTTCTTGGACGAGGTTTCAACCCATTGGAGAGTTACTAATAATACATCCATTGAAAATTTTATAACTATGAAATACAGAATAACACCTGTTCAATAAAAACTTAAACATTGTATTCATTGTAAACCAGTACTTTCATCACCAATATTCTAATTTCCTCAGTCTTTCCTTTCAATAAAGAATAATTTTGGTATGAAAAATGATATCGTGACTCATAAAAATGTTATCTTAATAATTTTATTTGATTCTGTTTTTTATAAAATAAGGTCTCTAATTATAATAAGAATGCTTGTTTTTGGGAAATAATTTTTAGTATATGCTAATAATCATCCAGTATAGTCTAAAAATCAATCAAAATGAATTAAATGTGTACGATATTTCTTATTAAAGGACTATTAATGCGTAAAATTCACCCCAGTAAAAAATTCTACTAACTACTAGAGATTATAGTGTCTGAAGAATTAATTGGTAGTAATTTACATTTCTTTATTTGGTATCAATTCATACGAACCAAAAGTATTCGAGGGAGGAAAATGTTCGATACCATTTTGAAGAAGTTCAATAGAGACTTTCTTAATTACCACGAAAATACAGGAAGGACGTATGCAGAAACATTTAGGAACACCCTTCCAACCTGGAGGGAAGAGATACTCGAAAGTCCTTGCAAAGAAACTCAGTAAATTTGTCATACTTTTGAAGAGTTAATATTCATTTTACTTTGAGGGTATTTCTGAACAAAATATACCATTGTAACCATCTTAAAACAACTGCCCGGACGTTGATACCAGAGACATTTCAACATTGTAGGTGCAAGCCAGTCTCTTTAGAGGAAACAATAGTATGAAATTATTTGAATGTGATATTGATTGCAACTGCAAATCCAAACGCCTTTCTGCTCATAGATGTTTAATTGCTTATTTTTAAGACTTTTCTTTATCTGAGGGCGTATTTATCCTCATCCGCGGGTCGATGGGCCGGAACGGAAACGGAAACTGAAAATTTAACTGAATCGGAAAAGTAATAGAAATATAATAGAATGGTGAAGCAGTGGAGTCAGAAGAGGGGAAGAGGGGCAGAGCATAGTCTGTGTTTAGGAGCTATTTTGAAAATCATGTTTTGTGCCCGACGACAATACCTCCAACTCTGCTCATTTCTCCATATCATTCAACAAAAGTACTATCTTCACTCCTTCTTTGGAATGTATATGTTGTAATTTCATGAATGCCTTCTAGGGTGAATAGTAATTCCTCTTGCTTTGTTTCCAAATACACTAGAACTCCTTTGGTCCAAACGTGCTAGTCTGAAAACCCGGGTTTACTGGATCGATAATAATTCTTTCAGCATTCATATTAATATACACGTAAAATACTCGGAAGGTTATTCACATAGCACATGCAAATAATGTATTGTGCAAGCGTAAATACGTAATCGGGAATATTAGTCAATTTTAGCCCTCCCTAATGACGTACTGTCTACAGTAGTGTTTGTAAATAGGAAATGTAGCCTGCTATTGAAGCTTATCTACATGGAGCGATAGGAGGTAGGAGATGGATGCTACGCTAGTAAGTGGATCGGCTAGCTGGTTTATCAACAACTTGGCCCACGTGGATAGGGTTAGTAGAAGTGGTTAGTAATAGAGTTATTAATGGCAGTAGGTGGACAAAGAAAGGAGCGTTCGCTTTTCAGTAGTCAGTAGGATATGAACTGGGACATTCATTTGAAAGTGGTTTCCCATGGCAATTCGTTCCTTTATTTCTTCAGCCATATTGTTGTTAGTGGTGAGATCTGAGCCCAGGTACTTAAAGACGCTGACTTGTTCTAATGCTACTGTGCTCATTTGCAGGTGGTGAATGGCTGAGTTCCGCCTTGTGCAATGCATAAATTTGGTTTTCTTCTCGTTTATGTTCAAGCCGAGAGTAATAGATGCATCTTTAAGTTGTACAAAGAGGTCTTCTAGCACCCGTTTGGATCTGGCTACTAGAAGAATATCATCGGCATATGCTATACATTGTTTCATTCTTGAGGAAATATTACCTCTTAGTACCAGATTTTTTAGGGCGGAGTCCAAAACTAAGCAGAACGGGGTTGCTGATAGTGGGTCGCCTTGTTTTACACCAAAGTTAATTAAAAATGGCTGGGAACATTCTCCATTTACTTTGACTTTTGCTGTTGAATCTTTAAGCGTCAGTTTTATTAATCTAATTAGTTTAGGTGGGACATTGTATTGCACAAGAGTTTCAATGATTTTGTTCCTCTTGACAAAATCAAACGCGCGTAAAATCGACAAATATGTTATGCAAATCGATGTTATATTCGTGACATTTCTCGAAAATCTGTCTAATTAGGAACAGATTGTCTATTGTGGATCTGTTGGGTCTAAAACCACTCTGATATTCCTCCAAACCATTCTCCAACAGTGCCGATAGTCTAACATTTAAGATAATAGCAAATATCTTTAATATTGAGATTGGTCTATAGTTGCTTCATATTAGGCGGTCACCCTTCTTAAAGATAGGACAAATATGGGCTTCATTCCAATCCTTTGGAAGATGTTCGAGGTTCCAGATTTTAAGAATTAATTTGAACAACTTCTGTTTGAGTGTTCTTCCCCCCAGTTTGATCAATTCTGCGGGAATCTTATCTAACCCTGCAGCTTTATTATTCCTCAATTTATTAATTATTGAACATACTTCGTTAAAGGATGGGGGTTGTAAATGGTCACTATCACTGTTAGATGGTTCAGAAAGTAGGATTTCATTTTGTGGGCAATGGATGTTGATATTGAGCAGATCATTATAATATTCTTTCCATCTTTCCAAGACGAGCTCTCTTTGAGAGATTACTGTTCCATCAGCAGACTTACACATGGAAGGTGAAATGTTGTTTTTTGTTTGCTTACAGTGTTTGATATCCTTGAAAAATTTCCTGGAGTCATTTTTCCGTCGAGCTTCATCAGCTTGACATATTTGGTTGTTAAGCCAAGCTTTTTTCTTGGAAAGACAGACTTTGTAGGCATAGTTCCTTTAAGAAACATAGTTTCTTTAATAAATTAGCCCTTGTCTTCTTCTGTATATAAACTTTCCTCTGATTATTTTTCTCTTCTACAGCTCTTTCACAGTCATCATCCCACCAATGATTCTTATGCTCAGACTTTTGGGTTTGGATAGTTTTAGATGCCGCTTGGGTAATCACATTCTTTATGTTGGTATAATCTTCATCGACATCATTTGACTCAGGAATATCACGTAGAGTGTTGTGAATGGAGGATTTATAATCTTTGATTATGAGAGTGTTCCGCATATTGTTTTTATTCCAACGGCGAAAGTTATTTACTTTGTGTCTATAGATACGGGGCAAAACTTGGTGTACTATGATTTTTTGTAGAAAATGATCGGAATCTATATTAGGCCCTCTCAAGGATCTTACATTTTGAATAATTTCTTTCTTGTCTGAGTTTATCAGGACATGGTCTATTTGACTCACTGAACTATTATTTTGGTCAGGGTTGTTCCAAGTGCCTTTGTGTATAGGCTTGTGCTGGAAAGAGCTCATTACGGACAGATTGTTTAATATTGCAAATTCGCACAGATAGTTGGGCATTAAAATCACCCGAAACAAAAATGGTGTCACTTGTAGGGATACTATCTATTGCGAATTGTAAGTTGACATAGAACAATTCTTTTGTTTTATTTTCTCTGGTATCAGTTGTTGCATATTATAACATACTTTATTATTACTAATTAATGGGAGCTCATGGTAAAATGAGCTATAGTTAAATTCATATTTTTATAAATCAATTAATACAATTTTAATAAATTACCAAGTTAAACCTAATGATAGGAACTTGGACGGGCGGGGTTCGTGCCCAATTGTCTTTCTTGAAGAATTCAAGAAAGACACACACTTTTGGTAGTGGAACTACGCGTAGCATAATAAATAAAACATGATTTATTGACACATAAATACATTCTTCACACTTACTGTACACTACTTCATAACATGCACATGAATAATACCCCATGTTTTTCCCCCAAAATTCACACGGTACAATTACACAACACTCGCAATGATGTGGGTTCACTATGCAGTCCCCACGATACATTTTCCTAGATTTACATTAATCAAATCAACAATACAAGAGCAAAGTTAATCAGTTCGAGTTCATTGGGAACAAGATTACCTTCCTCGTCAGTCTTTTGTTGTCCGAGCACACGGTTTCTTTCTTTCTTTCAGATGGACTGATCTGCTTGCGCTTATTCTGACTGGAAGCTACCAGTGATTACAGTTACCTTGTTCCTCCTCATAGTTGATAAATAGGTCACCTTTCACCAAACTGCGGGTCGCCAGGAACGGATGCTCAGTTCAGTGACCCATTGATTGTTGTTTGCGGCAACCAGGAATTCCCTTCCGACGTTCAGCTCTGTCATTAGTCACCAGTCCATTCATAGACGACTCTGGCAGCCCTTCCCTGGATCCATGGTCGAACTAATAGCTCTCGTCCCAGTGTTTCGAGTCGCGGCCTGCTGGTTCACGCCCGAAACTTATCACGGAGAATCTCTCCCAAATGAAAGTCAGAATCCGAACTCAGAATTGAATCATCATCTCAGACTCTATCTCCGAATAAAACTCGAAATCGCACTTGTAATATTCGTCTCAGAATATTACCAAGTAAAACTCAGAATCGAATAGAATGACTCAAATCATCTCCGAACAAAACTCAGAAGAATCTCGAATAGAATAATAATAATAATCTGTGAATAGAACCGAATGTATGTTCCGTCTCAGAATATTTCGAATGTCGTCTCAGAATATTTCGAATCTCCTTGAAGCGTTCTGTGTACCTCTTTTTATAATTTCAATCCCCTCTTTGATACAAAATTTCGAAAAATGTACACGCCCTCCGTCGTGGCACGTGATCTTCTACTAACCAATCCTTGTCTTCATCTTATTTCCAGCGAGCTTCCTTGGATAGGTTTAAACGGTAGTGACGTTTGTTTATTTTCAGCGAATCGTATAGCTTGGTTTACGCATCAACGGTCTTCGCTACTTCGATGCCATGTGGTGTCGAAAATAGAGTGTCTTTAGCAATTTGAACAAAATGAAAATGAATCATGAAACTGCAAAATTGATGAAACTAACAATCTTGAGGAAAATTAAGTATTTTCGTGGCTCAGAAGAGCGCGAAAAATGACTGCACGTCTTACAAGACCAACGCCTCAGGAAGTAGTGATAAGTTTCCTGAAGTACAGGGATTCACAGCGTTAAACAGGTGACGATAATCTTTCCAGAAAAGGTGCAGTATTTAAGAAAAAATGGAAAAAAATTTGACACAATAAAATAATTAAGATGAACTTTCATATTTAAGACAAAATGATCAAAGCACTTATAATGCAAAAACATTAAGTAGTTTGCTTGTTCATTCTTCAAGTTCAGCTTATGTAGCATGCAAACACGTTTTTAACGAAAAGTTTCTTTTTATTAAATGATAAAATTAATTAAAAATTAACATATTTAATTTAATTGTTACAGTCCTCCACTCATCAGAAAAGATAATGTCGGTCCATTGATGACTCACGCCAAAAATGAATGTCGTGAACCTCTGAATAAAAAACTTCATTAACAAACAAATAATAACATTATCTAATGTTGACACCTCCTTTGACATAAATATTATTAGAAAACTGACAAATCTGACTTGATGAGCACCCATTTTATATTTTACATTATATTGTAGTTAAAGTTAATAATATATCAGCACATATAGAGAATTAATAATGATGCTTGTTCCACTATATTAAAAACCTGCTAAAAGAGAAAATGTCTGTTTAAGGAAACGAAAAACACAGTCAATATTGTGACAAATGTCTTGCAACATACTTCTTGAAATCTATAAACATAACGAATCACTTCTCTTCAGTTAGATATCTATATTAACAGAGTAAGTGTTTACAAAAATAATCATAGAAAAAATTCATAATATTTTTTACGTCCTTTTTGCAAAGGTTTGAATTGAATAAACAAAGCTAACCTTAGGCGCCAGAAAGAAGCTTTGATTTTTAAGTCCTAACAACTTATTTCTTTTACAGTCCTTTAGATAGTTACTGGCACAACCGGATGCAAAACAGGAAGGCACCCGTAAATTTCTTTTAGAACGTTCAAATGAGTAAAAATTGCCTTATTACAAGAATACCACACACACTCATCCTCAGACAAATTAGAGTACCTCTAAGACCCGGTTTCACCAAATGAGAATAAGGATTTATTCTTGGGTAAAAGTTATTTACTCAGGAGTAAAATTATGCAGTGTTTCATCAACACCTTACTCATGAGTAAATAGTGTACTCCGAGTGTAAATTTACTCGACGAAATTTGGCGGAGTACCAGCGTTATCTGTGGAATAACATAAAATATATACAGTGCAAAATGTTGTTAAGGTTGCAAACGCTTGCCTTTGAAGAAGACTTCAGTAGCGAGGGTATTTTTTATCCGCCGCCTCGCCGACCGAGTTGGATGAGAGAGAGAGAGCAGCGTCTGGTTCTCTCTGTACGACGATCGCGATTTTGTTGTAAGGTTTCGCCGGAGTAAATCCTCTGTACTGAGTGAAGTTGAAAATAATTTGGATTACACCTGTGAGTAAAATACTCGAGAGTAACTCGTTCGCGATATTGGTGAAACGCTCCAAGTTTATACATGAGTATAAAACGAAGAGTAAATTTATTCTGGATTGATTACTCTCTTCTTTACTCGCACTTCGTGAATTCGGACATCAGTAGAATAACGACGATCGCCATTTTGTGCCTAAAAACCCGTTCACACTGCGGCGAAATAAAGTAATGTAACCACACTGAACAAGAGCATGCGAGAGATGTACTGGCCGCGTAGTGTGGACATGGCTTAAGCGATACCCAGGAATTCTAAATTGCAATGAATAATTGTCATGGGAGCACAATGTGAATAAGGCCGTGTCCTGCGTGGGCGACAAACGCGTGCTACAGCGCGACAACTTCAAGCGACAAAACTGTAGGGTCGCGTCGACAGGAATTTGAAGCCAGATGGCGTCGCGTAAAATACGCGTAAAAAATGAATCGGACCCAAAGGGGACGTCTTTTGCATACTTCTCCTATCAAAATTTCATCAAGAGACATTTTTATATCTCGAAATTTGCACAAAACCGTGAGCTAACCTATAAAGTTTCGGACGAGATCACGATGAAATCAAGACCAACTTGATCACAATGAACTCTTGTATGATCAAGTAGGTCGTGTATAAAATGTAGCGTTGGACGCGCGACAAAACTCAAGCAAGTTTGAAGTTCAAACCTCGAATGTCGCGCTTGTAGCGAGCGCTATTGTGACTCTGTCGCTCACGAAGGAAAGTCTCGTAACTACAAGTGTGTTTAAATCTTGTCGCTTGAAGTTGCCGCATGCTGCCGCTTGACGTTGTCGCATGCTGTCGCACGCGTTTGTCGCCCACGCAGGGAACGGCCTAACATTTCAGTGAGCGTATGTTTCAATTACGCAACTGTATAAATATCAAAGCATACTAATTTAGAAAAATAAATAT
Organism: Laupala kohalensis; assembly: GCA_002313205.1. Taxonomy (NCBI): domain Eukaryota; kingdom Metazoa; phylum Arthropoda; class Insecta; order Orthoptera; family Trigonidiidae; genus Laupala; species Laupala kohalensis. The sequence continues at coordinate 375,997 of NNCF01127694.1, read as the reverse complement.
AATAATATTATTTTGATCACTAATATTAATAATACCACATGTTGATTGATGTGTAAATGCATTAAGTTTAATTTTTGTATTTGAATCAACCAAAAAGAAAAGTACCATAACAATGACAAAGAGCAATTGCGGAATGTTATGGAATTATTTGTCGTAAGGGGTAGTTGAATAACTGGGTTGGTTAATATTATCCATACATTTTGATTTGATGAACAAGAAGAGTCACGTTTACATAAAATCATTCCAATTTTTTCCACATTTATAAGAAATCACTCAAAAACCCATTTAATACATTTGACACATAAGGAACTGAAATAGGGACATTTTTCAAATTTACAATTAAACAATTCTTATTTACTACTACTAATTTACAAATAAATGAACTAAATAATATAATACAGGACAACTTATTATTTACAAAAATATAAAGTATATTAATATTAATTATTTTACAAGATATTGTTTGGCAACTGTCTTGCTTTCAAATATTAAGGCAGAATCGATAAAGCTGAAAGAGGAAATTTTAAAACTAAAATCCAAGAAATGTGAAATTATCTTCATTTTTAAATCATGACAGTTTGGTACATTGTATGAAATAGAAGAAGATTGGTTTAATAAAATGTTTCTAAAGTTCTCCATAATTGGTATCTTCTTTTGAAACGATCTGTATGTTTTCTCTATACTAACAAAAAATTGAAACGACCTGTCATTCACAAAAAATAAACAATTTCCATAATTTTGAAGCGAAGTTTATCTACTGAATTCTGAGCTGGTTTCTGTTTTTGAACCAGTTTCAGCAATGCAGCCATCGCAAACACTTTGATTTCTTTTTATGTTTGTTACAATGTATCCAGCGACTTTATACCAGACATTTAACTCTAAATCGTTCGAAATAATGTCGCTGTTTTCATCGAATAAGTCAGTTTTGAGGCTCCTTCACTGTTTTTCCTTTATGTCGTTGACAATTCAATTACATATTTGCAAAGTCAATTAAATATTGCCTATCATCAGAGTCATAATTACTACTCTTTATTTCACTCATAAACTGTGAAATCGTTATGGATTTTAGACAGTTTTTGAAATCGACTGCATTAGGATTATTATTTACTGATCGAATCACAGAAAAAAGATTTTCAACACAATCCTGCGTAAATCTCCCCAGAAACACAAACTGATATTCATGCTTTTTCACTATATAATCAAATATTTCCAAACTAGATTTTGCACATATTAGAAGTCCACGTCTTGCCACAATTCAAGCTTTGTATTATCTCTATAAGTTCTCCTAAAAAATCTCTGATATCGTTGTATTTGCGTTTGTTGTATGACTTAATGCTAATGTCAGTTTCCTGTTCATCATAATTGAAAACCACTGAGCTGTAATATAAACAAACCAAGCAGTTGTATCTGTTTTGTTTTCAGTCTCTGACAAAAGTTTCAAGGTCGAACTCACATAGACGCTAAGAACATTGGTTGCATTACTTACTCTCACTTATAATGGTACCTTTTATTGCAAAAAAGTTATAGTTTTGATTTCGGGGTCAGTTTCAATTGAAAGTTTTCTTGTGCTTTAACAATTGAGACAAAATGTTCACCACTCACTACATTTGTTGAAAGTTTGTATTTCTGTACAAATTTATAAGAAATGATGACTTTTTTATTGTTCAATAGGCCTTCTTTTAAATTCTTAAAGGCGTGGCATGGATCATGGAAAAAGTACAAACAACGTCAACGGGATGGGGACAGGAATTCTGATCGCTGAATAACGCGATGCTTTTATTTGAAACTGTCTCCACATGGCTTGATTCGAGGCACTCACGTCGCAAACAACGATCTGGATTAATAAATTTATTTCTTCTGCTTTAAAAACAAGTACTTTTTCAGGGCTAAGTCATATGAATTTCAAGACTTTACAGCCATTTCATCAAAGATCAAAACACTATATCTCTAAGTCACTGGGAAACTCTTCTACCTTCAAAAATTTCTTCAAGTACACTGGATTCGAACTGTAAATGTTCTATGTTTCTTCTGCAATATCCTGATTGCTGGTAAAGGAATTCCTTCTCTCTTTCTTGTACTTTCATAAGAGCGATTATGGCAAGCAAATTTCCACCTGTGCCCTTTTGCCAATGATGCATCAGACCATTTAGATGTTTTCTTACACTTTATTTCCAGTATATTAATTTGATCATCATTAAATATTTGACCAATCTTTTTCTTCAAGACTGAGATCAACTGTTGGTATCTGCCAAACTGCTGCGAATGACTCTGCTCTTAAAATGTTTTTCATAAACACATGACTTTTCACCCGAAAGTCATAGCAGAATTGTAGACTATTGAAGACACGAATTTGGATCCTTTGGAACACTAAACAACGAGAATTTTTCATCCTTATTAGATGTTACTCAGGAAGTCACAACACAATGTCAAACAATTTTTCCTAAATAATCACTAAAGAGAGTAGTCCTCGCCGTCGCTTCCCGACACAGTGCTTCCCACTTAATCGTGAAACATAATATTACAGTTAATTCTAAGAAATGATATTCTAGTTCATTTCCAGAAAATCCAACACAATCGTGATATCTTAACAATGTTCTTAGAGCAAAATAGGAAAAATATGTTTATAATTTCTTACTGGATAGAAAACTTTATTTAACGGCATTCTTTTTAGACACTGGAAGTTTTATTTAGTTCGTCCCAATTTAGTTCATGTTTCAGATACGATTCATTCAATTTGAATGCGCGCGCCAGGATGGATTCAATTCCACCCCCACTCCGTTTACCGACCAATCACTGATGCACGAAGAATGTATACGAGGTTCTAGCGCATTCTCTTGAGTCGAACGTGTAGTTCGACTTACGTGGACACTTTCTCAATGCTATAGAAGTAGATGAACTACCTCCTTCAAACACCATGATCACGCATTTGATGCGGAGTGAAATCCGATGCAAACTACAAATTGCACACGATTGCACATAAGGAAGTTCTCATGAGCAATTCAAAGTTGATTCTCTATGTTTAATATCGATGGATGAGTGTACAATTCATCGAAACCAGGTAGTCTGTGATCGAAACTCTGTTGAATGGAAACGTATGTTGGAGAATATGGATATTATAATAATACTTTATTCCGAAGTTGTGTCCACCGTGGTTAAGGGCAATCTCGGTTACAGCTAGTGAAGTGTTAGTTAGGATAGGTTATGATTCTAAACCTAGCTAGGGAGATGTTGAGTTTTTGACATCCTCATCCAATCTTGTCCCCGAAATTGATTCTTTCAACGGTAAAGTTTGTGATCAAATTAATTATGTCTCTAAAAGCAGACTCAGAATGTAAAGAAGAATGTGTACTTGATGAACAAACAGGAGAAACAAGAATAGTTCCATATACAAACGACAATCTAGGAGATATTCGGATTTGTAATGTTTTGAGTGGTCCTGATGTTGAGAGAGCTGCATTCACTGATAATTGTGATGCAATTATTAAGACTGAGAATAATTTAATCTCAGAAGGCTGTGACAGTGGTATAAATGTACTTGCAAATACATTTAATGAACAAAATTCGTCTCCAAATAACAGTGACTCTGTATCAGTTAGTGAATTGATTACAGGAACCTGTCAAAATGTTAAAAGTGATACAAAAGATGTTGGCAGGCCCGATTTGGTTTTAGTGAACAATGTGCCAGAGAGAGAATTCAAGAAGGAAATGGACATAGGTGAAGAAGTGCTGGGGAATGATAATTCTGATTTACTATGTGAAAGGAAAGATAGTAGCAACATAACCTCTTTTTCAGACAATGGCGAAATGGCTGATTTTGAGTCAGTTTCAGAAAATTTGTACAAAACAAGTTCAGAAGTAGAAAATATTCTGAGAAGTGTTAATAATGATGATAATGTAGAAAACTGTGCTTCAGTTTTAAATACGGAACACACTAGTGAAATAAATGAAGTTAAAGAAGTGATTTACAAGTGTGGATTTTGTTCATTGGGTGATAAGAATCTCCAAAGACTTTCTTCACACATTAAGTCATGTAATTTGAAACGTAAGTTACCTCCTAGGGCCCGTGAAGTTTCACGCAAGAAACGCCCTGAACCATTGGTCATAGCTCCAAGACCAAGTATTGTATTGGACACATCAGCAAGAATTCCATTTACTACAAATGCCCAGTACATCATAACCCCTCAAAACAAACTTAATCTGATTCCGAAGATTCTTGCAAATTCTTCTAATTCATCACAGTCTCAAGTTCCTGTGCTTCCATCTGCACAACTTGCACTGACTCCTCAGGGACAGCTTATTGCTCGTCCAGGCACCCAACTTCTGTTTTCAACGAAGCCTTCTCAACCTGTCTTGGGAACTGCTAGGCAACCAACTTTACTTGGTGTCGGAATTGGGACAAATCCAACTCATGCTGCTAAAAACATAGTATTGCTTCCAAATTTTATTTTAAGCTCTGGTGCTTCTGCTGTAAAGCACAGCACTGCAAAACGCAGTGTATGTCTGCAACCTCCCCTTGTGTTACAAAATCCTGTTCAAAACAACACTTCTACAGGACCTGTTCAAACAAATGTTTTGTTCACCCCTGCTAAACAACCACAAGTTTTACTATCCCCATTTTATTTATCCAGTAATTCTGTTTCTCATATTACAAACAATAGTACTATTGTTAGCTCAGTACAACAACCAAATATTTCCAAACCTTCCTCTGTGAATACTTCCAGCTCTGTAAATATTTCATCTACTAATAAACAAGAACAAAGTGAAAAATTGAAGGATATATCTATATCAACAAACCAAGCTGCTTTTATCTGTGAGATATGTGATGATCATGCACAAGATTTGTTTAAGTTACGTGAACATATGAAGTGTCTTCATGAAATAAGTATTCATTCAAAAGCAGTGCCATGTTTCCACTGTCAAAAGTGTCAGTATTCTTTCTTTACTGAACAAGGTTTGGAGCGACATCTTGTGGGATCCCATGGCCTTGTGACTGTAGGCATGCAAGATGCTGCTGACAAAGGAACGGATGGAGGACGCTGTCCCATTTGTGGATGGGGTTACCAAAGTAAACTGTTAGATCATATATCATGTGATCATAAAGTGACATTAAAACCTGCTGATCTATCATACAAGTGTACTCTCTGCACAGCTTCTTTTGTTTCGTACAAGCAGTTTGAGAAACATGTGTATTCAGAACATCGTTCAGACTTGACTAAGTCCAAACTTCGTCAGAAGTTAACAAGTTCCTCAGCAGCAGTTTAATAAGGATAGTTTTCTTGTTTTCAGAGTTGACTTGTGAATAATTGGAAAAATCTCTTGATTTAACAATTGTTAAATATTTCCAAGTTTGATCGTTATTTATAATTGTACATAAAATTTACAATTATAACAAAATTGTTGATCTGTTATACATTTATTATACTATACAGTTTTGTTAACTCTGAAGATATTTTCATCCTCAGGTAATGAGATTTATAATTTGCCCATTTAAAGAAAAGGGTATTTTTTATCAATATTGTTTTTATTATTTGCATGTCATATTTTTTGTTTGTTAAAAATTTTTCATTTTGTTGAAAGTTTTACTTTTTTTAGTTTTTCTTCAAAGTTTTGCTAGTTAGTTTGAGAGTGGTGCTGTTATTTCAAGATTGCTTAAGTGAAAAGAAAATTTCATATTTGCGGATGTGTCGTAAATTTAGTTGATTTTATGATAGAATTATTTAAGATGTAAAAAATATATTTGTTTAGTTCTACCTGCTATGCATACTAAATATTTGTCTAGTGCGTATTGTCAAGTATGGTCGCAAATTTTTTTCCAGAATTGGGCAAGGCATTATGGCATTTACGGGGTATGCCGGATAAAAGGAAAATAAATTTTTGAGAACTAAGTGATACATAAGTGCATTCTAGAGAATCTTGAGTATGTTAGCGTTTACCAATAACTTTAATGTTCATTGTTAATTTTTTAAATACTAGAAACTCATCTTTATTTAGTGGAGCAATATTAGATTACGTATTTTGAGTCATTCTAGAACATCTGATGCTGCAATTGTTTCTGACATATTTATTTAAAATTATAGGGTGGAAAGTACAAATTTAAATTGTTGTTTACTCATGGCATCTTATCTCTTTATGAATATCAAGGAGATTTAGATGTGTGTTATTTGAATGGACCGATTGTAAAAGGGAAAATCTAAAATGAGGAATTTTACTGGATTTACAGTTTAATTAATGGAGAGTATTTTGAGATACTTTTTTTTATCTGCAAGTGAAGTTTTGAAATTGGCGCATTTATTAAAATTTCTGTTTTGATGCAATACTAAAATGGATTGGTTATAATATTCCAATGGACTGATGCGGAGCAAAAAAAATTTCCTTTCATTTTAATGTAATGAAATTTGATCTTTAAATAAAGTGTTATAACTTCCTTTCCTTTATCTGGAGGATACATATTTCTTAGGTTCCTGACATCCATTCTAATTTGTCGTTTATTCTCTGCTTGTTTACATATTGATTTTGGTTTTTCCTCATTTTCTATTTGAATACATTTTCCATGAACTTGAGGAAAATAGAAAGCTTTTAAACTCTATAGAAATTGACACATTTTCACATTAAGTTGTGCCATATCCAAAGAGCATAGTGTTGTTGTTTTTTCTAATTAAAAAAAAGGGAATTGTTTTTACTTTGTGGAATTTTAACTATGTTGGTATTAAGAATTTATCTTTGGGCTTCTGTGATAGCTTTATGTGGAAATTTCAGGTAAAAGAAAACTTGAATTAATGAGGGTTTTTTTCTTAAAAAATGAGCTATTTTCAAATTTAATTGTTCCAACTGAACCGTAGAGAAAATGTTCACATTTAAGGAAATATAAACGTTAACAGTAGCAGTATATGCCTAAATTAGGATCATTGGTTCTGGTCCCTTCAAGTTTATGAAAATAATTCAATAATTGCTACATGAAGTTCTGTAAAAACCTAACTATGAAGACAATACCAACATGTGTGGAGTAAGTGCTACTAAAGATTTATCATCTAAGTGAGAATAAAGCTATGAATGTCAACTTGCTACTGCCAAGTCAATGCCATTATTTTCAAATTTTCCAAATGCAAGGACTGACTATATAAACTAAGTACTAATAGTTGTTCTCAGTTCTTCTTTTATTCATTCTGTACATATGTTGGATTATTCTTACATGATGCAATTAATTTGTTTGTATTGCAGAAACTTGAACTACTTGGAAGTTAAGTGTGATTTTCTCAATGTAAGAAAATGATGTGCAATATTTTGTATTGTGTATTGTGACACCAAGTGTTTTGTGATCTTAATACAATGTAAATTATACTGTTTTTTTGGTTGGTCATAATATTTTTCATAGAGCATATTGCTTTCCTTGTCTTAGTGATGATTTCCTAAGTTGAACATGATGCTTATATATGTGAAAGTATATTGTAAAGTTTGTGAAATGACATTTTGTGTCTCAAGTTTCTCATTCTTGTGCCTTGGGCTAGCCCTATTTAAAAATTACAATGTAATATAGTAGCACGACCATTATTAGGAAACCAAAGAATAAATAATAGAAAATAGTATTTTTGAAGTATGTGTCTAATTTTTTATTGTGTGTTATTCTTGCACTTACTAACTTACATTCACAACATATTCACCCCTTATTTTTGTTGTTAACTTTTATGTCTTTCTCATATCAGTTTAAGAATCAAATGTGTAGAAGATTATTTAGTTATGAATAATGTCTTCTTAATCATTATGGTATTCTTGTTAAATATTGTAAATAGTTGGAAGTAAAAGTATTTTTGCTATGAAATAGTTTTTGTTATAATATATGTATGAATGAAGGAGTGATAATAAAATTCCTTCTACTTTTGTATAATGAAGTATTCAAGACAATAAATATTTTTTTGCCAGTCATGCAATCTACATGTTCTATGCAGTACATGTTTTGTGAGCTTTTGTTTACCCACTGCTTTCTGCTGCCCACTCAGATTCTGCCCACTGCTTTCTGCTCGTGGAGAATTAGCTCAGGGATGTAACCAGAATATTACTATAGAGGGAGTCCAAGATGTGAATTAAATAATTCTTACGCTGACTCATATTTTATTTTATATATTCATTATATCTTGTATCCAGACTCAGTCTATACCAAGATATACAGGCAGGGGAAACTAGAAAACACAGCGAAAACCATTCTTAAACCTGCTTCGTCCACCACCGTGAATTTTATTTGGATCAGACAGGGTTTGAACCAGTGTCACTAGAGGTAGAGTACACTGGGCCCTATGCCATAGATAACCCATTTTATTTTTATTGAAACTGCTCATATAAATAAAAATTCAGCATTGTCTTAATCATTGATACATGCATTAAATTAATAATCTTTACATATTTTTAGGTGTGGTAATGTTTTTTCTTAAAGAGTAGTATGTTATGAGAATGGAGAGGGAACTGCATCCTCTAAACCACCACTTGGGTTACGATATTGGGTGGCAGATGATTGAATTTTGAAATTAATTTTTTTTCTGAGAAAACTTTGAAATGTCTATTTGTGAATTAGTGGATGAGCAATGAGTTTCAAACCAACTGTTTTTGCCAGCCTGTATTTTTCATATAAGTGATCTCCATATTCATTTCATATTTGTTACCCCAAAACTCAGTAGCCACCACCAATTTCTCGACAAGTAAAAAGTCTATTAATTCTGAAATTGTTGGAACCGAGTATGATTCAAAAACGTATGTTCTCTGACATTGCATCTATTTGTGTCTTTTAAAAAATTCAAATGACTTTGTTTGCATCTGTTAAAAATTTGTAGTTCAAGAATGTTTTAGAGTTGCTGTTTTCAGATTGCAAAGTGGAAATCATTCATATTGAGGTATTTTGTAAAATCAATGTTTTTCCACACTATAAAGGAGATGCCACCGAACTATCTAGGCCAAATTTTGACCATCTATGGATAAACGTGGGTGATTAAAATGTCTAAGAACTCTTATGTTTGCCAAGAAAGGAGAAATAGAATTTTGCAGTACTAGTACAAATTCTTGAAAATAAATTTTCCTGTAAATTAAAATTGTTTTGATACACAATTCACTTTGTCTCAAAAATTCATTAACTTACTCCAGTTCTAATTCCAAATAAGTAGATATTCAAGATTTCTAACAATTCACACTGAGGATTGGTAGCAAATGAATGAGTTCCAAATCTTTCTACTTCTTGATCAAATGTGAGTACGTAAAGCTCTAATACTAAAGAAAAAAAAAGGTGGAGTCTGTAGCTAACTTCACTCAATTAATATTTTACTGGAGTGGCTCCATTGTAAGTTCTTAAAATATTTTATCCTTGAACATTCAAATTTTATATTTAGGGAAACCATGAAGTTTCCTGTCCAATCTTCCCAATTATAGTTGACTGCACCCATATTGTTTACAACTGACCTTGTTGCCAGTAAAGGCTTGTGAATTTTCAGCAAACCATAAATTTGTGGAACTGAAGATTTATTAATTTCAGTTCTATCTTTTTTCTTTCATGAAAAACTTGTACACAATTTAGATGACCTGAATAAACATTTTTAAGGGGTTTTGTTTGATTTCAGCTTATTCATCTGAAATTAATAAGGAGTTGGCTATATTTGTATCATCAATTATATAGGAAGGGATAATTTTGCCCCTTAATCTATTTATTTTTTATAGTGAGGTTCAGCTCCAAACAATTTTCTTTAGTCCATAATTTAATTTTTTTTACAATTGTAAACTGCATTTCAAACCTTTTTCACATTTACCTTGTACAATGCTTTGCTTCTTCCTTAAAGTTTAGAAATTTGAATCAAATAAGAACAAAAATTAAGGGCACGCCAACATGAGATCTAGAACCTATACAATTCAAGTTAAGATTGAGAAACTATTCCATTTTAAATACTGAATTGGATACATCTACCAAATTTTTGGGTTTATTAAATATTGTAGAATGTACTAGTTCATCTCTCTTTTACAAGTTTTTACTACCAGCAACATTTTAGGTACAGATCTGAATGTTTTTCCCATCTGCATTTCCCAAGTATTGCACAATTTTTAAATGTAGATCTAGGTTTCCTTATCTAAATCACTAATTTTCTGATTTTTATTCCTATGTGAAATCAATTTTTTGTTTTTCAGAAGTCTCCAGCAGCTGGATGTTTATTGTTGTAACTAGACAATGGTTGACTAATTTTTTCTTGACTAATTTTCATATTTCTGTACAATTTTTAAAAGAAATTTTTGCGAATCACTATTCAGTGATTACTAATTGTTGTTGTTACATGAAGTATTCAGCAAAAGAGAGAACACAATTTAGGAACCTGACATGAGTACATTTTTCTTCTGTTGCTTCATTTACTAATTGACTAATTGTCATGATGAAAATATTAATTTACAAACAAATTAATTAGTTCTGTCAATCTTACTAAAACTAAAAACAGGTTTGGTCTGTATGGAGGTATCTAAACTCCGGGTAGTGGCAGATTTTCCTTGGGTGGGAATGTAATTAATACTTTTGTTTTATTAATCTCAATTTTTTACTGCACTAATATCTACAATTTATTTTTAATAATTAATGGATACCAGTATGTATTTATTAAATAATAACTTCTGCATATATTAAATTCGCCAATGCCCATGGGTCCTCAATCGGAATTTATAGGATGGTCCCTTGCTCATTTAACTTAGTCAATTGCCCTCCATGTGGTCATATGCAGTTTGCAACTGCTTTTTTTACAATAAAGTTTATATTTATTCATTTAAAAAAAAGAATTTGGTTATTTTTTCCAGAGTGAGATGGGTGTAGCTACTTATACTTGCAGAATTCGGAACAATTGTAGGCTACTTTATCCATCAAAATTACTGTATGCAGTAAGATGGTTTTGACTTACAATAGCGTATCATAGTGAAGCAACAATATTATTAATGAACTATCTTTCAGAAATACATACAACTTAATTTCACAGGAAAATTCTTAAATATAAATTGATTGAGAAGATTATCAAATCACTTTTCAATTCAAATCAAATATTTTTTTATTTAGGTATTTTACAAAATGAAACACTTTGAATTATGATAAATGCATTATATAGTTTATATTTAATATAAATACTTACCCCTCCTCATTCACTCTTGGCTAGGTAAATATATTATCTTGAAAATTGTGTGCAATTGTAGAAGTAAGCATGACTATTTATAATGAAAAGTTAAGCAAATTGTATTATTTAAGAAAGGCTTGTATCTGCATCTGCAGGTTAGTCAGGCTCAATGCTTCAACCAATGAAGCCAACAAATGAGAAACCAGTGGGATTTTGATGGATCACTACCATTACCTCAATGATATCAAAGAAGTTAAAGTTCTACTTATGGTGAAAAAATTTTCTGTATCAGATGAAAAGCTTTTTTCATGGAAAATATCAGAGGTGGTTTGAGACTTAACCTGTCATGGGGAAAAATGTAATTACTTCAGTAATATTGGGGGAAATTTGTCTTTTGATACTAATTATGATTAATACATGATTTTTGCTTTCCAGACAATTAAACTATTAAAAAACTTCCTAATTATGATCTTGGTTATCCAGGTGTTGCAGCAAATGCCATTGAACTACTAAGTATATTAAGGGAATCCAGTATAGTTATGTTGAAATGATCTCAAAGTTTTGACCAGTTAAACTGGTCAGTTTAGACTTTTTCAAAATGTTTTGCATTTTCATTCATGAATGAAAAAGAAACTGGTTTGCTATTGAGTTATTTGTTAGATAATTGTAATTCAATCCAAATGATAGTGGTAATAAAATATTAGTGTAGATAATCTACTCATTTTTGTTTTAACATATTCTCATCAAAAGTTGAGGGAAAAAATAAAGAAATTTTGTGCAAATAAGAAAAAAAATTCATACACATCAAAAACTTGTGCATTATTTGATAATGAAGTACCTTGCAGAACATCTTTTATTTTGTGGTCTAATAAATATTTTCAAATGCCTAATTCTTGGGCAAAGGAATTATATGACTTTGTATTAATACTATTAAGAATAAACAACTTTTGCAAAACTATACGAAGGATAATATACTTTTATTTATTTGGTATTTTTTTATAAATCCACTGTTGGAGTAGTATTAAAGCTTGAGTGTCTAGATGATGTCCAACATTTTCCATTGTATGATAGTGGCCTTCTACTCCTCGTTCAGACAACTTTTCAAAAGTACTGAGTCCAAACTGATATGGAACTACCCGGTCTTTTTTACCATTGCACATAAAAACAGGAGGTGGAAATATAAGACCTGCTTTGTCAAGATCCTGGAAGGGTTTTAGAAATGTTTGAAAGGACATACATTAAATTTGTCAAGTTAGAAATGGAACTAACAGCATAAAAAACTCATTATTTTTTTAGTTTAGGCATATTCATAAAATTTTCTTGAACTAACATACAACACATTTTTATGCTGTTAATAAAAGTTGTATGATGAATTTTCAAGAAGTAAAAGTCTTACCTGGAATACTTCAGATTTTCTCTTTAAAAATGATGAGAGGGCAAATACACCAGCAACATCAAGCAATGATCGATAACACAAATGTAGAGACATTATTCCACCCATTGCAAAGCCACCTGAAGCATAATTCCAGTTCCAGGAAACAATTAAGAAAGATAATGGAAAATATTTTTCGCAAAATTTAAGCAATATGTTTTCTGATAGAATACAGTAAGGTTGGTTTTCATATTAGACATTTCTAGAATGATTCTCTAGAACACAATTTTTGGAAAATGAATTCTATTGTTAAATAATAAAATGAATTTAAATGGTCATATAGTACATAATATTTGTAGAATTTGATCATCAATAAGTACTATACTCTTGTATATGGAGAAACAAATAAAATAATAAGTGTAAGTGTGATAACATTTGAAATTTAATTAATTGATTCAATATAAAAATCCATCTGGAAATTTGGTAGCAAATGGAAGAACAATCGAGTGCTCAATTAAAGGAGAAATGTGCCTATTTAAAAGTAATAGCTGTCTATTAAAAAATATAGTTAATTGAATATTATATGGAAGTACAAGGAATTTTTTTTGCAATGAAATAATTAATTCATAGATCTCAAATAATCATGCAAAGAAAAATGTTTAATAATAAGTACAGAAAAAATCAAAATCTTTCTCTCTTCTCACTCATCTTTCTTAATGTAGTATAAATAACACAATGTAAAACATTTTGCTGAAAGTAACAACTTTTTATATCTTTGACCATATTACCAATCTATCTTTCTCATCTTAAAAACTTTTATTTTGCAAAGATTTCAACAAATGCCTCTCTCAAATGAAGTTCTTGGTGTAATTCGTTCTATTCTTAATGAATTTTCATCCAATATACATTTTTTTTTAAAATTCAAATATAATATACAATGGTAATGCTGTTTAATAAACATTCTGTAATACTTTCTGACTGAAATAGAAATTACTTCTTATTGAACTTTATGAAAGAAATCGAAAGCAATTAGGAAAAGTTCAACACTGAAGAGTTCATTTACTTGGAAAATATGGTGGAAAATAAAAAACTGGGACAAAAGGATGTTGGAAAAATGTGTTGGGGAAACATTAACACAGTCCACTAAACTAAGAATGTTTCAGGAAAGCTGAAACTGTTTCTGCAAAAGTTTCATCACTAAATATCAAAGAAAATAATTTTGTATTACCTATTATCATTTTTGAAATTGGAATTCCATTATTGAGTTCTGCAAATACTAGTTGTATTAAATGGTCTCTTGAGACGGTTAAAGTATCAGGATCAATAGGGTGAAAGCGAGAATTCCCTTGACGATTATACCAAACATTGGTGATCTAGTTAAACAGAATAAAGATCATTTCAGTTCAGGGCACTTTTGACAATATTGAAATAACATTGCAAATATAGAATTCACTTGTCACAGAAAATTAATTCATGTGTCATGAAAGGTATATAAATATAAGAAACAGAATATTACAAATATAAGAAACAGAATGTGTTAGCCTTTGATTTTAAAGCAAGTATCTAGTGTATCATCAACAGGTTCGGACATTCTAATAAAGCATACCCTTTCATTCCATGGTGAGTAGAATTTCGGTGTTGCTGTAGGATAAATAATTTTCAAGTGTGGAAAAGTCAGGTCCTCATTAAGTTTACTTCTGATCCAACCTCTAAGCCTATATCCAGTCATTCCTTAAAGATTGAAAAGCATTGTTCCTTTTAAGAAAAAAAAAGGAACAAAACAACATTGCATACACTATATAGTGTAAACATTAAAAAAAAATCTTACCTGCTCCAGGTAAAAAAATTACAGTGCCAATCTGGTTTCCAGTGGGTAATGTACGAATTATTTTGAGAACATTTCCGATATGGGACATTATCCTTCAGCACACACGTCTAAGCCCTGAGTTTAAACACAGGACTATGTTATATTGCCAGAAACATTTCTCATATCACATTAGTTGTAATACTAAAACCCTTCAATTAATAAGGGGTAATTCATGCAATTTCATAATTTCAGAAATATTCTACTGATTTACTTTGCACTCACATTAATTTACCTGATAAACTTTTTCTCTCTCCTATAAAGTTCTTTGCTTCCTTTACAATTGAAAATATAGTCAGCAGGTTTTTTGTTTATGTTGAGTGAAAAATAACTATCCATATTTAAATTCTCTTCAAAATAAATATTTCTCCTTCTGAGCATTACACGAGGACACATGGAAGGATTCACAATAGAAAAACTACATTCTTGTACATTCAAGCTGGGAAATCCAGTATCATGTCAAAGATTCATTTGCTCTTCCACTGCAGAGTTGTGTTCAAGTTTTTTAGCAATATATTCAATATTTTAAATCCAGAAGTGTGTCATTGTAGAATAACATTAGAACTTTAATACTGTTATTTTAAATATCCATAGACAACGAAAGTGGATATAGTGAGTGACATTATTTATTTCTCAATGAACAAAAATTAATAAACTTGTTCTTTATACAAAACGTGAAAATAAACTTTACGAATTGAAAATACCGCCTTTTAAGCAACGGCCATATTGTATCTTTGGACGCTATCGGATGACGTATATGTTGTTTCATCTCAGCAACAAATGAAAGATGACAAGACTGTAATGTTGTTCAACCTGTCGTGTTGAAAAAAAGAAAATTCAAACGTAGTGAACGACCAACTAGTTTCCAAAATTTTTCTTTTAAAACGTTTTTTACAATATACGACGAAAAAATCTTCCTTATGACTCGTAGACTTCTCAGAATCTGTTTGATGAAAAAAAAAAGTTTTGGAACGTTTCCCTACCTAGAGAAGTCTAAATATGATTATCTTTCGGTTAATAGGTCAAATAATTGTTGTTGTTAACAAGATAAGAATCAAGCAAAGTGACCAAAAAATTTCTTTAGCGTAAAAACGAGAGACATCGAGTTTAGACGAAACGATCTACAAATAGAGATATTAAACATTGCAATTTGTTCATTAGTTTTTACATAAAAGCTAAAACCACCAAAAACTGTCATTTTTGTATGTTGAATGGTTACTGCAAAAGTATGTTTTTTAGAGGAACGCTCTTAAAATTTCAAAGGGAATAGGTGGTGGCACAGCATTCAAAGTTGCTGGGATCTGTTGCAATGTTTATCCCGAGAACCTTTCGTGTACAAAAAAACTTGTTAATTTTGGCGAACTTTTTCGAGGTTTTGTAAAATGGATTCTATTATTGAGAAGTTAATTTTCATGTGTTTTTATTATTGAGAAGTTAATTTTCAAGCATTTTTTTAATAAGAAAATATCTATTTTAACGTTAAAAACAGACTTACTTACTTACAAACATATAGTGGAGTTTCATCTATTTGTTGCGGAAATTTCTAATTTACGTATTTTAGAAATTGCTGATTTGACTTAATGGTTAAAAAAAATGAAAAACTTGTTGCGACCAATACAAGTCGAGATACGAATTTGTTTTGAAATCATCACAGTGACTTGGGTTATTACTATAAGGAAATTTTTATTACGTCTTATGAAAGATAAAACTACATCTTTCCAATAATAAAAAGGGCTCTAATGAACTTGACGAGCCCTAAAGCCCCACAAAAAAATCTTTCCAATAATGGCAATAAGTCGAAGACACTTACTTGTTAATGTAAAAATTCAATTAATTGTTGAAGATCACGTGAGAATTCTTTAGTGAAGCCAGTCTAATCCAGGACCTAGGCATGGAAAGTTCAGTAGGAGCATGATTTTTGATACTACATTATTTTAGGGAATGCTGAGCACGAATCTGGAGGCTTGACAACAAGAAGGTAGACTAAAGAATCCTTTTTTGACAAAAATAGTGAAAATTTTAGAGTTTGGCGCACATTTTCAATGAATAACGTTTTTGTAATTCCTTTTTCACGCGCGTTGTTTTTGCTCCTTTTTGTTTTAAATAGTACTTTCTTAGTATTTTATTAGTACTGTTTTTAATAATAATTTCTAACTGTACGCTACCTTAGCACGGTTGTGTACATTACCTCTGTAGTCCCATCCTGGCCCGGGTTTTTCTCCGGTTTTCCTCTGGGTAGTTTCTGATTTTCCTTGAGTGGGAATGTCATTAATACTTTTGTTTTATTAATCGCGTATTTTTAATGGACAAATATCTACAAATTACTTTGGAATAATAAGTGAATAAAAGTACGTATTTATTAAATAATTTATTTTACAAATATTAAATCTGCCACTGCCCAAGGGTCCTTGATCGTAATTAATGGGATGGTTCCTAGCTTGTTTCCGGAGAGTAACTTCTTTTATTGCCACCCACGTGGTCATATGTTGTTTGCAACTGCTTTTCTGACAATCAATTTTATAAATTTGTAAGACTTATCCCGCGTGTTTTGTTTTTGCTAATATAATAAAAGTGTATGTTCATCTGTTATAAAACCGTAGTGCAGTTTTAGAAATGTGAGTGGTATCAACCGTAGTAGTTGTCCCTTGTCACGTTGAAAAAACTGCGCAAGAAATTAAAATTATCATTTGTGTTTTCTAGTCAATTTTTACGTTCGCAGACCTCAGATTCGTGTCCAACACCACAAATAATAAAGGTTTATAACTTTCATTTAGAACTTTCTACCTCGCGTTTTTTTCTAGTCCTTTATGGTCTAGAGTGGCTTGGGCTAGAACAATCTTATGTCATTCAGTCGCGACATACCATACAAATTCCCTATGCTGATCTTGCAGCTCGGCGCGGTGGCGCCTTCAAGTGCGAGTATCACTACGTTTCGGCGGCTACACGGCCCAAGTAGGGTGGTACCGTCAACTAAATCTACAACAACGCTATGGGTTACCGGTATCAAAACTAATTGGTCGTTAGGTCAGCAGGTCTAGTAGTTCTTTCTGCATCTACGTTCTTCATTCATTGCGGTAACAGTTCGCATCCATTAATTTTATTACTCACCTTCCAAATTCAAATAGGTCAGTAAATTAGTTTTGGGGGAAGGCGAGGTAAAGTTTTTTTTGTGGGGCTTTAGGGCTTCACAACATCGATGTTCATTAGAGCCCATTCAAGTAGGGAAAAATGCAGTTTCGCACCATAGAGAAGAGCCGTAGTGACTCTTCCCCGTGTGTGGGACTCGCCGAATATCTCGACCATACCCACTAAAAAACCCTCCTGAATTCAAAAAATATCTAAATACAAAGATGAGACAAAAGGAAATGAGATAGTTGCCGAACACATTATATAATAAAAAAGAAAAAAAGATCTTAAAATTTTAATTTTCAAATTACGGAAATGTAGGATAAAAGGAAGGAAGACAGGGAAAAGGAAAGAAGAATGCAAAATTAAACTCTCCCGAGAAATTGTGGAAGGAGCCCCTATCTACTCATAAAATTCAATAGTTTATTAACATCATCCGTTTTATTTCCGAGAATTGTTGGTAAATCTGCGGTCAGACCAATTTGTCTCAGTATTCTGGTGTATTTCCTGCAATCAGTTAGTAGGTGACGCACTTCAGAGAAGAGCTACACTCCTCACAAACGGGTTCTTCATCAAGTAATAAGAGATACCGATGAGTGAGAGGACATTGTCCTATACGCAGGTGGGTTAGCAAGACCTCGTCGCGCCTGGCTGACCTACAGGGACTGCTCCATGACTTAACAGAGGATTTGATAAGTCGGAGCTTATTCCCTTCAACACCCAACCACTCATTGTTCCATTCACTCAGAATCCTTGTCTTGATGGAATTTAGAAGATCCCTTTTTGGAATCGTACAGAAATCCACGCGATTCTTGAGGCATGCCGCTTTTGTGGAAACGTCTGCTTCCTCATTTTCACTGATTCCCACGTGTCTGGAAATCCAGCAAAACATGTTTTTTCCATCACTTTGGAGCGGAAAAAGCATATCCTGGATGTTCTGGATCAGCTTATCAGCTGGATTCATATTCTGGATAGGTTGAAGGGCACTTGGAGAATCAGAACATTTTTTTTTTCATTTTATTTAAACTTACATCGAGGTCCATTCATACACATATATATACAAAATTTATTGGGACCCCCGCGCCCATGTGAAACACATATTACGGGAGTCCCTTTAAACCATTTATACACTTACATACATACACAACTTCCTTATTCACATTCA
>NNCF01127694.1:316381-344887 GCA_002313205.1 Laupala kohalensis | reverse complement strand
AAGCATAGAGAACCTGTATAAGAAATCCGCCTCTACCCGAAGGAAAAACGGAGAAAAACCCGGGCCAGGATGGGGCTACAGAATTAATATCCACAACCGTGTCAAAGTTGAGTACATATAAAACTAAATTAATATGAGCCATACGGCAACACAACCATGCAAGAAAATAGTTTTTGAAATTGTTATAAGTTATTTAAAAAGTGCTACAGCAATGGCGTGATAAAGTACAAGACGGATTTAACTTTTATTAAAATCAATAAATTCTTTTACAATGTAGAAGCACTGGTGCAGGAGGTAGTTTTTAACCGCGGATTTGAAGATATTCAATTTCATAATGTCTTGGGCAGGGAATTATATAGAACGATTCCCGAATGATGCGGTCCTTTTGGGCAAAGAGTGGTTGACACTGTAGGCCGAAAAGAGTGGTTCCCAAACTTATTTGGCCTACAGCCCCCTTTCCAGAAAAAAAATATTACTTAGCACCCCCTGGAATATTTTTTTTCAATTTCAATAGCAATTAAACAGAAAGATACATGTATTAATGTTTCTACTTTTTTCGTAAAATATAGTAAAGAAAGGTGTAAATTAGAAACATTGAACTTTGAAATTATGAAACTATTTATTGAACTCAGAATGGAAAGGTAATACAAAAAAGGTAAAACATTCTAAATCATCTTAATGAGAAGAATGAACCTGATGTACTGCTACTAATTTAGTAATCCTCGGCTCTATTTTCATCAGCANTTCTAAATCATCTTAATGAGAAGAATGAACCTGATGTACTGCTACTAATTTAGTAATCCTCGGCTCTATTTTCGTCAGCAGTAATATTAAATCACCGCGATTGACTATTTGCAATCGGTTTCTTTTTTCTTTTTGTTAATAAATTGGTTACCGCACTGAATCCACGTTCCACTAAATATGATGAAGGAAATGCAATTAAGAACTTTTGAATTACAACCCATATTTCAGGATAAGCCGTAGGGATCTTTTGCAGCCAGAATTGTTGGTAGCCGCTTTTGAATTTAAATTTCAATTCATCATTTGTAGTTGCTTCCATCAGTTCTTCTTGTAACTGTGAAGATTCTTCTGTGTTTGCACTTGAAAATGGATCCAAATTCCAATCAGGTATGTTCATTTTCAAAATATCACCAAATCGTTGATTAAAATCTGAATGGAGAGCATCCAAGTGCTCACAATAAGAAAGTATGTCTTCATCTTTTTTTTCTGCTCCTGATAAATTTGGGAACTGGCTGAATTCCCCTCGTCCAAAGTTTCGTTTGTACAGAAGAAGTTTTGTCACAAATGCAGAAATAACAGATTTCGTTTTTATTAAATTCACTTCATCACCTTGAAGCTGAAGATTGCTTTCATTAAATTTTTGAAACACGTCTGTCAAGTAAGCGATGTCACTTTTGGATTGAATTAAATTGGATCGTAAAGCATCATTTTTATCTTTCAAGAACTCCAGCACCGAGTTAAACAGTTTATAAAACCTATCTAAACAGGCACCTTTTGACAACCAACGAACTTCTGTATAAAGCAGTAAACGATTACATTCTTTATCGTTTTCAATGCAAAACTATTTAAATAATCTGTCGTTCAATGATTTGCTTCTGATTGTGTTGATAGCTTTAATTACATATTGTAATGAATTATGTAGGCGTGCACTTAAATTTTTGGCAACTAGATGTTGACGATAGATGATACAGTGTACTGTGAATGCATTCGGCACCTCCTTTTTTAAATATGCAAGAAAACTTCTGTAGCGCCCTACCATCGGTGGAGCACTATATGTGGCTACTGATAAGATATTACTCAGAGGTATATATTTTTCTTAAAAAAACTCATCCAATGCATGAAATATTGATTCTCCTTTAGAATCAGTTTGCAAATATTTTGCAAATAATAATTCTTGACAAATCTGTTCTTCCTTTGTGAACCGCACGTATGCTAAAAGTAAAGCTTCATTTCCTGGCAAAGTTGACTCATCAAGTTGAATAGAAAACCTAGATGTTTTAAATATCCACACAAGGAATCTTCAACATCTTGTGCCATTTCATAAATTCTTCTTTGCACTGTATTATTACTCAACGAAATTTTCTTGATAATATCAGATGCTGGCTTGTGTAGCGCAGTACGTATTACTTCACTTATAGCCGGTATAATTAGTTCTTCACAAATAGTATGTTTTCCCGATTTGGCAATCATTAACGAAATATTGTAAGAAGCAAGCAAGCCATCGCCATCTTGTATGGTTGCGGTTGAAAAGAGTTTTGCCAATGTCGGTTGTTTAATAAATTTTTCTTTTAGTGTTCAAAAATAAGATAAATCCTTATCTTTTTTATCGACATGAATTTTAGTCGAATGTTCTTGTAGTCTGGAAGACAACATAACTTCGTTTGCAAGGCTTCATAGCTTCGTTTGATAAAACGTTCTAGCAAATCAGGCACATTGGTAATGTATTGTTTACAGGCGACTCAATAAAGCCATATTTCAAATATTCGATATTATATTGTCTACATTTTTTCTTTGGTTGAGGCATTATTATCTGTAGAAAAAATAAAATTTTTATGGAGGAATTTTTAATTAATTTTCTTTTTTCTTTTGGTAATTTTTTTAAATATTTTTGTAAAAAACAAACTAAAATAAATACTAATGAAATAAATAAACATGATTTTATTAATTGTAAAGCGCATATAATTATTACAAAATAAATAAATAATACTCACCAATTATAGTCGCACTATTTGTTAGTTAACTTTAACTTGTCACAATATCACAACAATCTAACTTCGCAACAATCGCACGAGTGGCAGTTGCCGGCAGCAATGCTCGTGGTGCTCACGTGTTTTGGAACGGCAATTCAGTTGCACCACATGAACAGTAGCAGTGCGCGATTGCATATGCCTCAATGCAAGTGAGGGAATATGCGGGAACCGAGCCAACGTCCAGTACGTTGTTCAAAGAAAAATTAAGCGTTTTGAGCGAAATGCATAAATTAATTTTTCTAAATCTTCTCTTCTTTCTTTTATGCTTTCACCGCCCCCTTACAGTTATTCATCGCCTCCAAATGCACCTGTGGCCATCACCGCCCCCTGGATCGCTGCAGCACCCACCAGGGGGCGGTGGCGCCCACTTTGGGAATATACCAAGTTAGGAAATTTCTTCAAAAGTTTTTACCTTTGTAAGACCGCAAGGTCGACCGGAAAGTAACTAAAAGAAATAATATTTTATGATAGTGTTCCGATCATCCAAAATATTTAAATGTTCTTGGAATGCTAAAAGTACCCTTTGCACTCAGCTGATCTCCTCTCGTATTGGAAGAGCGATCATTTACTTCCCTGGCGGACTTAAGATCCTGCGAAATAGCTCTCATCTTCAGCAGACAAGGCTTGAGAAGACGTGTTAATGCATTCGAAGAGCTTTGATTTACACGTCTTGTGAAGATACAGCGGCACTAGGGCTTTCTGCGTTTCTAGAGTCGTATTAGAGAATATAAATCGTTTCTTCGTTGAGGTTTATGGCGAAAGATGAATCAGTTACGGCTATTGATATTTTTGGGCTGAACAGTCCTGGATATGGAAGCTATAATTCATTTCTTTTACGTTCTGGGATGCGAGGTAAATCTGCGGGACATTGGTTCGCGAGATGATGATTTATGAGGCATGGGGGAGGGGTGGGGGAATATTTTTCATTTTATATGGATCTTTATCTTGAGATTTTTATTAATAAAACTAGCTTCGAAAGCTGGCAGTTTCACTCACGTTAAGACGCTTCCCAACCCTCACTTATGTATTTTTTTGGATTTACTTATCTAATTAATATGAGGATAGTTAATTTTTTCTTTGATTCGTCATTGAGAAGGATGTATGCTCAAATTTTTAATGCTAGTAGATAATGGTGGGTAAAAATTTCAAACGGAATAAGTTAAACCTTTTTACACTTCGTTTCGCTTTCATAAAAAGGAAATATATAAAATATTATAGAAAACTATTGACGAATGTATTCTTGTATTTGGTTCACCTCGGTAATCCCTGTTGCCCAAGGTTGCGATATACTAATTCGCCCTCTCCCCCACTCTTCCCATTAGCACACCACTATATTATAGATTATATGAGAAATGATTTGGTCTTCGAAAATTCTGTCAAACACATCAGCATTGTACGCATCTAAGGAGAAGTCTCGGGAAGATGACTCCGTGTAGTCCTTTGTGGACGCTTGAAGTACCTTACGATGGCCGCTAGAATGCATGAACGTTGTCTCGTCTCCTCTACCGCAAAGGTGCCACCCGACCCTCGACGCTGTTGACAGCTGGACTAATTGGGCAATTAGAGTAATTGGCACGACACGGCGATTCATTACCTATCCTCGCGTCTCGCATCGAGCCTCTGGAGATCGATCCTTCTCGAATGTACGGGCACCGCATTGCCAAGTGTCCGCTGTTCACAGGTAATTCTACGTGTGGGATGAATTGAGTTTTCGGTAGATAATTAAAGGGATAATAACAAATAATATTTTCCCATACATTTGCAGGACAAAAGATCATTTGGTGACTTATCAAATCACAGAACCGTGGTTCTCCATACGTACAATACATTGCAATAGTTTTTGGAAGATAAATAATTACGAATTTCTGGTGTAAGATATGTTTGAATAGAATCAGTGGTATTACAAGCTATAATTACATGGGTAAGTTCCGAGGTGATGAGACTTGATTCATTGATTCCCTACTATTTTTGAACCTTTCATTGATTTATAATATGAATTATTCACATTCATGTGTAGATAAAAAGTTTCATTTTCGAAGACATTTATGAAATAAACATGAATGTAGGTATTGGGAGGGAAATGCGAGAGAATAACTGCGAAACTTATCTGATGGAATGTTTTCGTAATTTCTCATCAGTTACTTTTAACAAACGACGTAACTTTACGTAAGTGGGTAGTGGTCAAATTTTCGTGTCGTCAATATTCTCGTTTTATGGGTAATTTATTGTAATACGATTTAAAATTTTAACACGTACATGCCAATGTTTTTAATGGGAAAGAAACGAGATAGTTCATTAGTCTGAAACATATAGCATTCTATTTGCAATTCTTTGAAACTATAATTTTTATACGTATCACACAGACGTACGAGTTACTGCAATATACTACGGTTTACTACTATTGTACTACAATAGAAACATGAAAGTGTTGTCGCTAAATCTTATTTTTAAGAGATATTTTTTTATAAATATGCCGTTTTCTTCAGTCATTCTTAATACCAACTACCGTAAAGGAGGCAAACATTATTTTCTGGATCTTTCCATTTTATCTGTGGACCATTCCTTTATAAATGCATATATTTCTTCAGTGTATCTACACGTGGAGACGTATAACTTATTTTAAAATACAAATTGAATCAAAATTGTAATAACTTCACAAAATACTTCCCGGTGACGCCACTCACATGCGTCACCTTCAACGTTCACATTACGGTTTCTTGCCTTAAAAACGAAATATTGGTTAGTGTTTTTTTCTTCACATTGTGTCGTTTATTTACCGTAAAAATAGAATACAGCAAACCATTAAAAATGGCATTTACTGGTTTCTGTACAACTTGTTCACTGATTGATTTGTAATGGATTGAGTAGTTTTATACCATACGTTGATGCTAAACGATCAAAGGAACATAAGAATTTTCGTGACAGATTTCGATAATTTAAATTACTCTTAAACAGTGTTTAACGGTAATAAGTTGAATTGTGTTGCAGTATTTTAGAGGCCTTTGTTCAGTTAGTAAACAAAGGTGAGACACTTTCATCTTCATGTAAAATGGTTGTTTTCTTCTCTGAAAAGAATTGACTTCGACACATAATTTCAGTTACAGCTAACGTATCTAAAAAGTTAAATCCTTGCTACGAAGCCAGCAATTACATCATACAATAACCTGTTATGTTGTTTCGGTGTTTCCATCACCTACAAATACGTAGTCCTCTTAAATTTTGTTGGAACTGGTTTGAGTCAGCCTTATTGATAGGGACATAGACTTTCTACCTCGTTCTATTGTCTTCATTTTTCTTTCTGACGCCTCTGCTCGAGTCTGGCGGTGTTCACTTTCACGCCGATCTTGTCACTTCTCAATCGTTGCGTCGCCTTTATCCCACAGAACAAATGCTGACCTTTGGCAAGATCTTGCCATGCAACACACGAGAAGAACATTTTTCAATTAGATTTAAATGCTCCTTTGTTTTACGTATTTTTCCTTTCGTCTAACCTCCAAAGGATAAAACGCTACTTTTGCCCCGCAGTACTCGCCTAGCAATGTATGCAAACCCAAGAAAATTTAAAACAAAGCAACGAATTTTAGTTTGCGACTTAAAATCGAAAGTACTTCTTAATAAATATTTCTCAAGGAAATATTAAAGAAAACCTCAAACTTCAAACACATACAAAATTTTAAATATCAGTTATATGAAAAAAAAATCAGTACAATATATTCTAAAAGAAGCAATTTCTTATTCATTTTAATAATTACAACCAATAGCAGGATGCGTAATCGGAATGAAGTAATGACAACGCGAGTAATGGCCAAACGAAGTCATCAACAGTTGTCTGACCGCGAAATCTAAAATTCATGACTCTTGGAAACCTTGTGAATTTGAAAAAATCTTCTTAATAATGGCTTATCAATCCCAAGTTGTAAAAATTCATTTTATGAATCTTTGAATAATGATATTTTGCGTGACAATTATTTGACGTGAAGGTTAAGCAGATGAGAAAATCGTGTATTATTTCCCGATGTTTGAAGAGTAGGTTACTCCTACATTCAAAACTTAAAGTAATCGTAAGAAATGGAATAAAGAATTTACACCTAAATCGATATCGACCATTCTAAATTGAAATCATTTATTTTATGTTTAATAAATATTGTAAACCTTTATTCAAGGAATTAAATATCTTAACACTTCCCAGCATTTATATTTATGAAACAGTCGTGTTTGTTAAGACCGAATTACTAAAGTGCCACCCTTTCTTTATACGAAACAGTCTCGTTCACGAACACTATACACGCAATAGTAGTAATATTCATCGTCCTAGAGTGTCAACCACTCTTTGCCAAAAAAGACCTTATCATTCGGGAATTGTTCTTTATAATTCCCTGCCCAAGAATATAAAAGACATTATGAAATTGAATCTGTTCAAATTAGCGGTTAAAAACTACCTCCTGCACCAGTGCTTCTACAATGTAAAAGAATTTATTGATTTTAATAAAAGTTAAATTCGTCTTGTACTGTATCACGCCATTGCTGTAGTACTTTTTAAACAACTTATAACAATTTCAAAAACTATTTTCTTGCATGATTGTGTTGCCGTATGGCTCATATTAATTTAGTTTTATGTGTACTCAACTTTGGCACGGTTGTGTACATAAATTCTGTAGCCCCATCCTGGCCCGGGTTTTTCTCCGTTTTTCCTTCGGGTAGAGGCGGATTTCTTATACAGGTTCTCTAGGCTTTGTCTAGGGGCGTGTTTATTGTAACAATAAATCGTGAATTTAGTGTTTTTTCAACTCTTATGATTTTTAAACACTATACTCAGAATAATCTATAGTTCGATAATAACTTGTACATGTAAATTTACAAACATATTTGCGTTAAATTACAAACATATTGACATTATATATGTATTATAACTCGCAGCTAACTTTTTATCTTATCTAGGAACTTTTGCTGAAATTTTTGAATCCGCCTCTGCCTTAGGGCCCTTGATCGGAATTGATGGGATGGTCCCTTGCTTGCTTCCGGAGAGTAAATTAGTTTTTTTTCCTCCACGTGGTCATACGCAGTTTGTACTGTTTTTTGACAATAAATTTATTATTTCTTCATTTTCATGTCAAACATGAAAAACTTGCAGGTACTTAGTAAACAAAAAACTGGGAGATGTGGTAGTGTTTTGTAACACACGTTACTATACTAATAATCCAAAGATGGGAAAAGTGAACCGAAAGTTCAGCTTCGTTAATCGTTACTCCAGTACTCAAAAAATTACCTGCGTTAATCGTTAATGCGTTGGTTTGTCGAAAACAACTGAAAATGTTCACCGTTCAAATTTCATTGAATATTTTAAATAAAGAGTCAAAGACGCAATAGTTCATCATAACGTAGGCACGTTATATATTAATTATTCTATGTTGAATGAAAATGGGAGACGGGACCGGGGTTCGAACCCGGGACATTGAACTCAGCGCGCTCATGCGCTTACCGACTGCGCCATCCCGTTCGCCTTCTTGGAACTCAAGGTTCGCCTCTCCCCCCCAATCCCATCTCCCATTTTCATTCAACATAACATAATCAATCTGTTACCTGGCGGTGAACCGCAATCTAAGAGATTTCTATGTTTGTGAACCAGAAATTGAAAATACTACCCAAAACAAAGTACTTCCTAAGGGAGTCTTCTCATATGAGGAGTTTAGACTCTACGAGACCATCTCAGAGTTGAATGAGGATGGAAGACGGGCCCGGGTGAGGTTCACCGCAATCTAAGAGATTTCTATGCACGTTATATAGTAGGGTAGACTGGATAGAGATTGTGACATGAGTAATATGTATTGTGTTTCTTGTATTGG
The DNA here is from genome assembly GCA_002313205.1 of Laupala kohalensis. Classification (NCBI taxonomy): domain Eukaryota; kingdom Metazoa; phylum Arthropoda; class Insecta; order Orthoptera; family Trigonidiidae; genus Laupala; species Laupala kohalensis. The sequence goes on along the minus strand of NNCF01127694.1, from coordinate 336,273 downwards.
AAGTAGCAAGCGAATGTGTTTCTCGTATAAGATCACCTTGCATAAGGTGAATGAACCCCTTCTTGAACTAACAGGGATGAACGTTTACTTCGCAAAATATCTTTTCCTATGGAAACCATCAAACAACGAAACAACTGAATCAACAAACCTAAAAACAACAAAACCACGCAAATACATCAATTGAATAACATAATTCTCTTGTTTTCTAATCGGGTTCGTTTCCTCTCTGAGTTTTGAATTCAGGGTCAATCCACAAGTTGGTGGGTGAGAGCAGAAGTGACGAGAGGGAAGAAGATCTCAAACGACTGAATCGTTATACTTCTTGTAAGGTATTCGCAAATAAGAATCCCAGAATCCTAGTGTAAATCTACTTGCATGGTAATGGCGCGTATCACCTCATGTGAGTAAGTCATTATACCACGACGTGTCACGTGTGATGTTTGGTGCTTCTTGGGTCACCCGATGATATTTTATGTACCCTTGAGGTCTACTGACTTACAGTTTCACGCTGTTCTGACTACACATATATTGGTAATCTTACATCGTGTTGAGGTCGTACTGAATCTGGTCATGTATTGAGGTAAAGTCATACGACGTTCGTGCATTTACGGACATTTTGCGAGAAGGGAAAGTTACCCCGGATGCCCCTGAGAAAATCAGAACGTCAATTCTGTCAAAAAATTTCTGTCCAGGCGCACCGTGATACCCGTATTCGGAACACGGCTGAAATAAACAAGGTTATAATAGATTTCAGTTAACGGAAGTGTAAATGTAGCTTAAGTTAATAAATCCGTTATTGGTTTTAGAAATAATTTAAAAGTTAAAGAATTTTAATTTCGTTGAATTATTATTAACGATTAACAGATGTACGAATTTCTTCCCCGTTCTGCTGGTACTTCAATTCCTTCTCACAGATTTGATTTCCTAAATGATAAAGAAAACTTAAACGACTGAATGTGACAATATTTTGTTTTAACTCGTATCATGTAAAATCCCCTGAACCAATAAACTAAACTTTCACGGTCGTGTTTCTCAGGGTTCGGAATAGGATCTAAGGTGATACATCAGAGACTGGAGTAAGAAACTAAATTCCAGAAAGGATCAGTAAATAACTTACTTAAAGTATACAAAATTTGATTATGAAAATTTACTAATAATAATAATTTATTAACCTGCAAGTGAGCAATTCTAGTTGGGAGAAAGAAAAGCAGACATAATAAAAGTATCCATTATACAATAATAAGACGTGAAAAAAATCATCGTCCAAACATCTATAAAATACACGCATGCAATATAAAATGGTTAAAAAATAAGTACTCAAGGTCACAACGAGAGATAAATTACATTTAAGAAAGTAACTATCTACATGAGATCCATATGTGTGTACATTCACATACGTACACAAACTCATTAATTACTTGATAATGAAATATATTCAATCCTTTTTTGAAAAGGAAAGAGAAGCTAAACATTTATTATATCTTGATCTCCGGTCAAATGATTCACATTTTTTTCATTTACAACTTTTTATGTGCGTTGTGATTTGAAAATAGAACAAAACTGGAAATAAAAGTTGTACTAAGCTTAAAATTGGAACATTGTTCATTATTGCTTTTTTTATCCGCGGTATTCGATGCAATGTTATTATATCTGAAGACTCGAGTTTGAACTGTTTGAAAACTACCATAATTAGGATATTTCCATGGAAAGAGCACGCCCTGTCCACGAAAAACGTACGCATTCACCATTATGTTCGAGTGATTCTGAGTAGTGAGATAAAAACATCGTGTCTGTGGAAGAACATGCATTAGGCCGAATACAGTCTGACCGTCTAGTTTCGCTTCGATTCCTTCTTTGGACGGTGAGAGTCAATCCTTGCTTGCCATCCTCAGAGACATTTGATGACCTTCGGGATGTCTGATGACCAGGACCCGTTAGAACACTCAATCCATACATGGAAGGCAATGTTTGGGAGATGATAGCTCGTAGTTTAGAGATGGGTAAAACGATTTAGACAAATGTGTCCTCTCGATATGAAAATGCAGTCTCCAAACGTTGCTTTTGGTATTGCATCAGAAATGGGACATTTGGAGGGATTTAAATCATTTAAATAATGTATTTACTAAAAATATGATTCACTTCTGCACACACGATACTCCGTGACAGAAATAAAATGACAAAACGAAGATAGCTCACTTCACTGATTTTGTGCAATTTTTTAAAATAAGATTTATAAAAAATCGTTACAAATTGAAAGTTAAATAGTTTGTGTTTTCCCACCCTAAAATCGGATCAGTATGAAAAATTTCAGCCATTTTGGATAACCTACGCTACCAACGGATTGAAATTTAAACGGAATTTAACGCACAGGAAATTTAACATATAAGTGAAATTTAAATGGAATTTAACTGATAGAAAATTGTGCATTTTGAGACAATTGTAAGAAAAATTCATAATTTCCGTTGCTTTGACATTCCTTAGTATTTGGTGCTTCCCAATACACTCTTAAATCTGATGTTAAAAGATCTTATAAAATATTTCTTTGATGTTCGTTTTCTGATTGCTTATCAAATACAGCTGGAAGCATCCACAAGATCCAAAGGCCGACGGACGCTAAGGAAATACTTGTTTTATAAATCGATATTAATTTATTACTCGATATTATAATGTACCTGGAATTACATTGGTAGTGACATTAATGTTTTGTACATTAATTAAAAACCTTGTATCCAATAAAAAATTATATACATGATAGTTTTTTTATATCACATTAAAGCCTCAAATTTTCATTTGTATAACCAATTATTTCCTGTCCACAATTCACAAATAAATTTGTGCACAATTTATTGTATGCTAATATTAACTTGATACATTTAAACAATATTCAGCTAATCATTCTGCACCTTCGCGTGTATATAAATTCAGCGATGTTTCTAGTGAGTAAACTCAAAGCAATAACTGAGCGGTCCTCTCTGGCCGATATATGTTATATGTGTGTGTGTTAAGGTTACCTAAACCATGGAAATGATCTGGGTGGAAATGGTGTACAGTTGTGGAAGATGGTGTAGTACCCCTCCGATCAAAGCAGGGGTCCCGAGTTCGATTCCCGGTAGTTTCATCTGACTGAAAATTATCACGTTACAGTTATTTTCTTTTGAGGACTCAAATTTAAATATAAATAACATTATTCTTTTAAGTTATCTTCATAACAGAAAAATAGTGTCTAATTAATTTTAAAACGACAAAAAAATAAACAAAAAAGATTCTCCAGAGATGTGAGTTATAACAGGTCAGATATTCTCGTAAGTAACCTTCAAGCAACGTTCACTCTCTCTCAAATTTATTTTCTGATTATTTATATCCAAATATAAATTGCTGCTTTATTCACGTGAATTTTGGGATGGTTGTACCAACATAATTGATTTGTTCTGAAAATGTAACACTTATTAGTTCTTTGGTAATTTGATGGTATTGCATTGCCAAAATCGCATAGGTTCCAGAGTATTTCCTTCGCGGTGGAAATCTAACGACTACACAGCGCAGGTTGATCTTCCATTTTTATTGTAAATAACGCATATCTTCTATCTTCCACGGAAGTCTTTTTCCCGAAATCAGTAGGATGTTGGAAATATAAAATAATTCCTTGTCTCATAGTAGATAGTAGAGATAGCCAGTGGTATGCATGCGTCTGAATGTTTAGTTGTTCAGTTCTCCAAATAATAAAAAAATATCCCATAAATTAATAATAACGTTAAAATGTTGTAAATAGCCAAATTTAATATTGCAATTTCAGTTCCACAAATGAGTCTGCGACAACATCTATCCACAAACATTAACCTAAATTGTCGATAGAATATTAAAAATTGAAGTGTTGAAATACTCCAAGAGAGTAATTTAAGGAGAAAATCAGTCATAAACAAATTTAATGGGTTATTAGTTTTGTGCATTCATCAAATATAGAAAACGCCTTTAAATCGTAAAATTTCGACGATTAGTTTAGATTTTTCGGGAATTGTAATGAAATGGTGTCATGCTGCGGAAGCTAAAAATCGTCCGACGCAGCTCACGCGAGATGGTTATATACAGTTAAGTTTTGTACTAAATTTGTATTACTATGAATTTGTAAAATGAAGAAGTGGTGCAAACGTTTAAAAAAACAGTAAGTAAAAGTATTTTTATCTTACTCTTTAGAAATATTTAATTTTTTTAAGCAAAAGAAAATTAATCTAAGAAAAATCCCGGGCACAAGAAATCTTAATTCATCCAAATGAAGGTTACCCTGACGAGAAAATATTTTTCTTATCTTGTGATGTTTATAATGAGAGCTTTTTTTATGTTCCGAAATGCAACACGTTTTCTCAACACGCTCCGGAGAATTATTTGAGAATCTGATGGCTAGTTTAGACAAAAGATGAGGTGAATCTGTTTTATGAGAAACAATGCTAATGAATTCTAATTACCCAAATACAAGAAAGTACTCATTGTTTGTGAAGAACATTATGGGTTGGTCAAGATATATTAGATTCTTATTTAGTATTTGAAGCCTTAACGCGAAGAAAACGAACTGTTCCGTTTCCTTGGCGTTCTTTCTCATGGAGATAAATAAACTGAACGGTGATTTGTATGTAGTCCTCACGAAACATGTTTCTATGAGTGCTATTAAAAAGAAGATAAGGTTAATACCATGTTTGTGAAACAAGATAAATCAATTTTCATGATTTAGAAGCGTCGTATCAGTGAACATATTTCGATCATCAGGTCTGAAGATGATTTCAGACGGTGCTGTTTAGAACATTGTTTAATGTGAATACTTTTGTTATAGTTAAGGGACAAGGCAACAGAATGTCAATAAAGTGTTTTTTAGCATTACCATCTTCGTATATTTTCTTGGATTCAAATACATTTTTATTGTAGAATATTATTGTATAATATAAGTCTTCAAGAATACTGAATGTCATTAATTGTTATTTAATTCTTAGTTTGATATTGCTTGACTTTCAAATTTTTGGTTGTTTTCTTTTATGTGACCTTTCTGCTTGTGGCATACTATGAGAATAAGAATTCTTATACATTTATGGAGATAAATAATAATAAAACTGATTCCATTTTCTCCGCCTTCTATTTCAAATTCACGTCTTAGTGTGAGTAACTAGAACTATATTCTATTTCAATATATACCCAAAATGAGTGAACCAATTTTCTCTGTATGAGCTCTAAAGAAAACGATATAACTTTTATGTATGTTTTTATTTTACAATTTTCATATGTTGAGCAATAGAATTGGTAGTATTACGTCATCAATTTTTAACCATGTTTATTAGAATCCTAACAAAATGGTTCATTGAGGATGATGGTTATATGTCGCGCCATCGGAAATACGATTTTACGGAAATAAAAAAATAATTTCTAAGATAACATCATGCATGATTAAGGACCAATAAGTTTCACTAAAGGAACATTTGTATTTAAAAAAATCTTTTTTTTATAAATGAATCGGAAGATATTAATGTACCATTGATAAGGGAACTTTTTATATTTTTCATCTCTTCATTTCAGTCTCTTCCTTTCGAGAATAATCTGGACTTTCTTCACAAACACATCGCCCGGAGTAACAAATAAAAAGGAACCTGCGTTCGAAAATTTTGCACACTCGGGCTCCAAGTCAAGAAATAGTTCATGGTATTAGAAAAGAACCAGAAATTATTTTGATTCATAAGATATGCTTTGGAATAAATATATTAGAAAATAATAATTAACAGACAAAACAAATTCTACATTAAAAATAATTTATATTTGATCAATGACCATTTTAGACTAGCTAAGACGAGGACCATGTTATGGATTGGGAGAACATCAGGATATTAGACAGGGAAAATATTATGAACGTTACATGTCCGAAATGACATTCACAAAAACCACAAAGGTTACACTTTCGAACTTACGAGGAGAAACAAATGTACTATCGGATATTTATTTATCAATATTATGATAATTTTGTGCATGATTTCTATTTTTCTATTTATTTTTTCGTATTTTCTATTTTTTGTTGTTAAAACTTTTACTCGTGACATGTTACTGGGATACTCTATGTTTATGTACAATCACCTGATGTAGTCGCAAACCAGTGACATAATACCGTGAGTGATATAAAATTTATGCCTAAAGGTGGAAAATGTTAATAATTTTATTTAAAAATTTGATTTTAGAAATGGATGGGTCCCGATATTCAATTCTTCTCAAACGTATACTCCAGAAAATCTCTGAACGACTCAATGTATGTAACTGTATAATAGATGTTTGGTAGACTAATAGATTAATTTATTAGACTCTTAAAAGAGAAGTAATTATATCTTATCTGAAGATTGACAACAAGAGCTCCCAAATCTGCGACGGGCATAGCTCCTTGTAAATGCTAATGTGAGAAGGGAATTGGGTACTTCCTGTGTCGTAAGTCATAAATGTCACATATATTTACATTCAACAGGATCACCACGAAAGGACATTTTAGAAACTCGAAGAAAGCATTGTCGACCCCGTTGCCATGAACTTCAAGTTAGAAAGAGCTTTGTCTATGTCTCAACGGAAGAAATATGGTGGGCGTTGATGTAAGATGAGACAATATGTACCACCGGCGACAAATCAAGGGAGGAACTACTTCTTGTGGCGGAAGGAGTTGACAGGTCGTTACATAAAGAAATGAAAAAGTGGAAGAAGACAGAAACTAAATAAACATGAGTGAAACTGTGTTTTTACCATATGTATCACCTCTCGTAAAAGAACGTATCTATATGTGTACGTGAGTAAAATATAAATTTTTTAAAAAGTCAATTTTACGTCTTTCGAAGTTTAAAAATAAGTTGTATGTTCTTCCAAGTTTTTACGAATAAAACGAAACACTTCCAAATTTTTACAGGAAATAAAATTATCTGCTACATTACAGGTCGCCATTGAAACCATCGTTTAATGTATGGCGGTTGTCAGTTACGAAATCAGTTGCCTTAGGCAGGTCTTGACCACGGTGTGATAACTCGTGGTCGAAACTGACTAAGCAACGTTTTTTGTTTGAATTACGACCATTAAAGCGCGCAGTGATTTTAATTGGTTCAGAGTGATTATTTTAAGTGTCGCCGATAATTGAATGCCGCCATGTTCCGTCAAATTCACACATTATTCAAATAAATATATGTAGACTGTTTCGAAAAAGATTAATTAGTTATGTTTAGTTTGATTTAAAAAAATATGCAATAGTGTATCGACATAAATTTATTGAAACAGATTTAGAAATCCATATGAGTTCAATTACATTCGCTCCAACTTGACGGAAAAATGGAGGAAACCTGGACACGCATCGGACACACTCCGTTTAGACTCACTCTGAGTTGGCTCAGAATGTGCGTAGAAAGAGTGCGGCCAATCCCAGATAGACATCATTTTTTCGTCAAATAGGTACGTTATTATAACATGCATATGATAACTCTCATTTGAAAATGATCAAATTTCACTAAACAAAGAATGAAAAAGTATTTAGACACAAATTTATTGAAATATATTTAGACATCCCTATAAACTTAATTGCAGTCGATCCAACTTGACGGGAACCTGGACACACTTCGGTCAGACTCTTCCTAGACTCACTATGAGTAGACTGATCTCGACAGTTTCGTGTAAGCGATCGAGATAGAGCCCCAGCGGTGGCGTAGGCTGTCGCTCCTCACCAAGTCATCTCGGGTTCGATTCCTGATGGGGAAGGGAAAATTTGTAGCTTTTCGCATGAATGTCCCAGTTCATATAGCTGTGACTACTAAAGCCAACCTTCCTTCCTCTATCCAGCTCCTCCTAATATCAATAACTCCAACTATTACTAACTACTTCTACTAACCTCTCCACGTGGGTCAAGTTGTTGGTAAACCCAGCTAACCGGCCCACCTACTAACAATGACCTACCACCCAACACCCAACTCCTATTGCTCCTTGTAGATAAGCTTCAATAGCACACTACATTTCCCATTTACAAATACAACAACAAAGAACAAAGATCGAGAGGTAGCAGTAGGTTAATACTTTCTTTGTATTAACAAAATATATTTTTTTCGCTTACATGCAACCTATTAACATAGTTTATATTGGATTTTGGACAGGAATATTTACGATTGCATTAGTTTTGTGGTAAGCATTCAATATAATTGTTGCTAGTTGTACACGAGTTACCCGATAAGCGTTTTGTATTACACGTGAAACACTTGCAGCATTAATAGCACCCTTATGAGTTTTCAATGCGTGTTTTGTCTGTAAAATATCTAATTAAAATGCAATTTGTATTGTAGTTCATGTACTGTAATATTTAAGTATTAGTGGAAGTTTTCAGATTATTTGTCGGGAAGTTGCGCGGGAATATCACTGTCTTACAATTTTAACGTAGTGTTTGTTTCTATGTTATGCAATATTAATTAGCCTCTTTTCTATTTTGCACAATAATAGAGTCATTGAATGGCATATTAAATCCAATTTTTTTAATGATACTAGAACTCCATATACCGGGTTATCGTCAATTACAGTTTTCAGCAACGAATAGCAAAAAATATTTCAGAAAAACCCTAAGTAGTTTTAGTCGTACAATCCGTATCTACAATAAAAATGGGCGGGGGGTTCCATTTGAAATTCAAAAGTTGACCCCCACCACTTCGTTTTTTTTTGGGGGGAGGGCTAATTTTGATACAGGCGGATTTTCCCTTTGAAAATATTAACTTTTTATGTGGAACATCGTTTTCGTGCGATGCGTATTTCTCGAGATATTTAGTTGTCTCAAGTTCAATAAAAGAAACACTTTGTATATATTCTAACATCATTATGTACTGTCCAATAAATACATTTGCAGCTCTCTAATGTATTTTTTTTTACATTTTTCATTTGGTGTGGTAATGTGAACCTAGAAGTATAAATTTTCTGGTCGTAGATTTTTTTGTTTATAATTCTATTGAAATTATTTTTTGTTTATATTTCTATTTTTTTAAAATTGAGGGTTCTAATGACCTAGTTGTTGGTGATCCCCAAAAATCCCAAGAAAAAAAATATTCTTTCAAAATTGTATAAAATACCTGCATGAACAAAACAAAGAGATGATTCTCATTCACCAATGTTGCAACCAGCCGGTTCGACCCCCGGACGGTTGGGGGTCCCCTCGGGTGCCGTACCCAATCCCGACGTCACGGGAAACGGATCGGTCCGAGGGGGAAGGGGGAGATGTTCCGTCAGGGGCATCGGCCGTTACTCGTTGGGGAAACCCAGGCTGACGGGGAAACCTGTCTAACACGAGCAGAGAACCCGGCAAGGGACCTCGTCGGACCCGCCATGGAGAGGGCAACCTTTCTGACAGCGGGGGGTGCACTGTGTTCCACCACCGTTCCACTACTATAGGGACACGTACCCTCCCCAGATCCTAGATGCCACTGGGCAAATGGAACGGATGTCCCGGACAGGTGAGAGAGGCAAACGGGTTGCGCCTCGAGCCGTTACCCATCGAACGCTCGATAATCCAGTAAGGCTTCTGGACTCCGTAACATGGGGAGGGCCTGCCCTCGAGCACTGCTAGGTGCATGAAGGGTAGTCTCTTAATTGGGTCTACCTGGATAAAGCAAGCAGCCGTTCGGTGGACCACTGGACGAACGGACGAACCCCACCACCCCCGTACCTAATCTCGGGTTTGCGCCTCGAGTAACAGATCGGATGCTGGGGATTTCACGAAGTGGTAAAGATTGAGTCACGATCTTTGAGTGGTCACGATCTTAGTCTCGGATGAAACTCAGCACCTTAAAACGAATAGACAGGGTAGGGGCATTGATGTTGACAGCCTGACGCCCCTTAATTGGGTAGGTCTCTGCCGAGTATTGGTTTCCCCACCCGTGGCGCGGGTAGGAAGGTACGAATTCCATTGGGTTGGCGTTTACTTCCGATCGGTGAGCAGGATTGCTGCTCGGCTACTGTTAGTGCATATAGCAGTAGGGGTACGACAGCTAGATGTGTCCCCGTATACCAGTGCGTATACTGGTAAGTCACCTGTAGCCCAACCTCCCAGCCCAACTCGGGCGGGCAGGGTGGCCGCTGAGTCGGCAGTCTCCGACACGGGACGGACCTAGAGGGTGCTCTCGGGTTCATACACTGGTACCGAGATGTCACGGTAGACTCAAATGGAACGTCCCTTACAACACAAAAAGGTATGATATGTTCCAAAGGTACGATATTATATATAAAAGTAGAGCGACCATAGTCTGGTAAGTAGTTCTTATTAATGAACTAAGGGGCCGGACTCGTGTGAACCACGAACAAATATGTATGAACAAGAATGTCACCAATGTTAAATATTCACAAGATTAAATAATTTTTCTTCCACAGTGTTTTAACATTTATTATTCAAAATTGTTCTGATAATTAACAAGGATATAAATAATAACAAGTATTAATTTGAAAATTTCAAAATGGTGTCTTCTGAGAAATTAAAAATCAAAATTTCGATTTTGAAAAAGTAATTTTTCCACCTTGACGTATGTTATGTAGCATTTCATATAACACATATTAAAAATGACATCTATCCCAGATTTCTATCTCGACGAGAAGAACTTGTAGAGAAATTCAAAAGTTTTGCATAGTCTTCTTTCGGGTTAAAATAAACTTTGTTGTTGTAACTTGGGTTGAAATTTTACAATAATACGTAGCACTATTCTTAACCTCTATGATCCCTATCAAATTTTATCAAAATCTGAGATTGTCATTTAAAAAATCTATTAAAACTATCTAGATTTGATGTGTAATGACACGCAACGGAAAAATTATCGATGGTCTGGACTGAAATTGTTATTTTTTTATCGAGAAATTGTTATTGAAATTTTTTTATCGAGAGAAGCTTTTTCATTGTAGTACAAACTCAGAAGTATAGGTTGTACTGATGCCTAGTTACCGGAACTTCTTCGAGAGAGAAAGTATCTTTCCCAATCTGGAGTTTGTCTCACAAGTGAGAAGAACACAATACTTTCCTCTGACTTGGGTACACTGCTATTCTTGAATCACTGTTTATAAGTGAAGACAGACTCGGAGATGAGACAGTCCTTGGAATCACTTTGTAAGATATTGTAGAAAGAGAGAGAGGAATGAAAGAGCGTGAGTACATTGTGGACAAGAAGTGGATTATTTGTACAGCATCCACCTGGTGTCATTGTGGCACAGGCGTCAGAGCAAGCATAACAATTTACACTATTTGTGATGAAATATCATCATCATATGTATACTGTAACACGCAAAATTTTTAATCCCTTTTTTGTGTAACCGGACGGAGTGAATCACACACACAAAGAATGGTACTTTAGAGTACTAAAAGATGTGTCGGATATTTCCTATTATTTGATCTTTCACATTTTCTTTCCGAGATAAAAGCATTTTATAATTATATAAAAAAAGAAGCTACTTGACTCATATATTTGAAAATGATATTACTTGTGTCCTAACAAATGTCAGCTCTGACGCGTCTGACCATTGTGGTATCAACAATGTTCTGAGGGAATTGTTCGTGAGTAACGTGATGATCATGATCACATACTATTCATAACCGTTGAGATGTCCTATTTACATTGTTAATGTAATAAAACCCATAGAAACTTACCTACAGCTAGCATATGTGGGAAAGTAGTATCTGCCATACTTTCAAGGCAAATAAAAGTGATTTTAAATAAAAGCAAACGTTCGTATTATCATTCATAATAATAGTTTTATTCAGTTTTCCGTGCAGCGAGTTAAGTTTATTTTATCATGTTATTCGATTTAACATGTCACTTATCTTTGTTACCATTTTCTTGGGAACTGCAAAAATGATATCAATAAAATTAGAAAAACAATGGTTTGAGATGTACATGGTGAATAATGATCAACAGTTGAAATTATTTAACTTTATTTAACATTATGTGTTTACTTTTGGAGTCAGCGTGGCCCAGTGGGTAGAGCGCTGAGTTGCTTGCTGAATGCCCGGGTTCGATCCTCGGTGAGGCGGATATTTTCATCATACCTCAACATCCAGACTGACTCCCATGCCTCCTCTGCCTGCTGCAAAATGAGTACTAGGGTCTATCCTGGGGTCAATCCGGTCGGAGCGAGATGCTGACAACATCTCCTCCTCCTAATGCCGAGGTCAAGTATTTGCACCTCTGGAGCCTGTTCAGGGATAGTTTGACTTTTTGTCATTTTTACATTACGTCATGTCCGACCAAAATAAAGGTTTTATCTTTTTCGAAAAATAAAGTTAATGGAACACGGTTTGTAGAATAATCATAAAAAGTACGTAATAAAAATTATTGAATTCTGGGTACTTCTGGTGTTTAGATTAATTACATACTGCCTATCCTATAAATTTCAATTAAGTTAAATATTTTGATATGGTGGTGGGCATCTAAGTGATCATAACTATGTGACATTAATTATGCACTGAAATGTGTACAAATATTATTGTGCCTTAGGTTTGATATGAACCTGCGTCATAAACTACATTAACGGTTGCAAAATAAAGTTATTTTGTAGTTAGGTATACTCCTCGAGATAACTGATTATACTTTCTGTTAGCTAAGAAAAATACTTGTAACTATTAATAACAGTTATTGACAGCACCATACAATACAAATTAAACACACTAACCCCTTTTACATTCGAAAGATCTGAATATCTTCCGTTTAATTTCAATAACTTGAATTGAAACGTGCGTGATAAAAATTTTATTGTATGCAGTGATTTGATACTGACTGCATTTTCACAATGTAAGATTTTTACGCTTTTGTCTCTTGGGAAATATTTTTGGAATCTTTTCAAATAAAAGACATTAAATACACTTTTGTCACACCTCGTTGATTTTATGAAGAACCAAACAAGATGACGAAGATAGTTTTATTAATAATAGCTATAAGTTGTACAGATCGTGGATAATAAATACATTTAGGAGGGTAAGTATCAAATAGTTTGCTTTACCATTTCTGTTGTTTTTTTTGCATTTGTAATGTCTACGCTTACATAGGACTAATCAATAACATCTTTTAAAAGAGCTTACCAAGGAAGATTGTTATTTAAAAGAGGGCTAAATTGGTTTTCCTGCCAGAAAATACTGGTAGCCTATCATTGAAGTACACATGTTGTCTGCATTTTGTACGTATTTGCTCTCTTATTATTATTATTAATATTATTGCAGACCAGAAACGTGAAATACAGAAGTTATTTCAAAGGCAGGTGGGAACTGTAGGAAGAATAACCACAATCATATAAAAACTAAAGATCCTTGGATATGTTCATGAAAATATAAAAATGATATATTTTAAATAAATAACACTAAATTGCATAAAAATGGGGAGGTTGACTTAATGGGCGGCTCATAATGGTTTGGCATAGGCCACGTGTCTTTTATTGGACAGCTCTTGTCTAGAAATGCATCGAGATCTCGGAAGCAAATTTTTGTTTGATTGCAATACTTTCTTTCAATCAAGAAAGTAAATTTTAGTATAATTTTTTTAAAGTTTCTCGATCATATTTTGGTCCCGTTGAAGTGAGGATGAGATGCCACCTAAGCGTTACGTATGCTCTTTCCTCATTCTGTTCTCTTTGCTCTCTCCACCTCTTGGCGAGACACGAGCCGCCTGCATTGTGTCTTTTATCTGATGCTCATCTCAGCCCAACGCTGTCGCCCTTCGACGCTTTGGGGGGACCACGCCCACGCCACGCTTACGAGACCGGCATGTGCTCGGATTCCTACAAAACGAAGAGAATAGTACTCTCACGTCGCCTCTTATTTAACTGCTCACCGGATTGTATTAAAACAATTAATGTAAAAAGAAAGTTTTTAAAATCAACCAAGGAGTACCTAGTATCAGGAAAATATGGATCTGTTTTATTATTCGATGGAATAACAAATAGTCTCATACCTGCATTATCATATGTGCTCAGTATTTTTTCATGCTACGTATCTAGTATATTAAGTTTAGGATTAAAAAATCTCAAAAATACTTTATATGTTTGAGTAATTGTTCATTTTTTGCTCTTGTTTATGTGGATAATTCCTTAAATTTAAGTTCTTATTTTATAATTAACAGTATAATGCTCAATTATGACAGTCACTAAAGCAAGTCATTGTTTACGACAGAGCTACTTATAGAATAAGAGAGACAATTGTTACGTCGATCAAACACTATCCGCTATAGATTGTTTTCCACTATTGATTGTTGTGGCAAATTTGCATACCGTCCCTAAGAGGATTATATCCTAGGGATGTAAAGTTTATTAATCCAAGAAATATGTAAAGTGAGTTAGTTTAAATTAGTGTTTTGTTGAAATAAAAACCTGTAGTTATTATACTTGTACTTGAAAAAAAAAATGGATTAATAAAGACATTCATTCTTATTAGTGTTACCTCCGTATCACTTCTGCCAATTATAAAACTACTATATAAATAAACAACCGAAACGCCCGCAGCATTTACTGATACGACTTACCTGATTTCAGTCCAAATAATACTTCTTATACCTTTATTTTTCTTTACAGAAAATATTATGTATGTTCTTTATACTCTTCCAGCAATTTTTGTGATTTTACTTTAGTAATACTGTCCATAATTGTATTTCTCTTGTAGCTTTCGATTTTAGTGGGTAAAGAAATATTATTTACTTGCTAATTCGTCTAATCACTTTTCTCTCACAGCAATATTGGGGCACCTTGCAATAAATGAATTGAAAAGTGCAAGTTTATCTTTTTGTTTTGATTTCATCGGGTTTTGATATACGTGGACTTTGATATACATTTCTTTGCCCTTCGCCGATTCAAGATATCAACAGGATATTCGAACTCGAAGGGTATTTCCAACTAATATGCAGCTAAAAAGTAAATTAGATACGAAAGTGAATATTTATCAGCAACAAATATGAAGTTAAGATACTAATTTCGGTCCAGTCTAGATAAGATGTATACATATATTTATCTTAGTGTGTTAATTTTCAACACGACGTCAATCACCTGAGGCATCTTTCTCATAAAACATATTTGAAAAAGCAACAACTTCAAGATATGGTATAATTCTATTCAAATCTCTGAATTATTGTTACATATTCATGTTTTTATATCAAATTATCATCTTATCAGAAATTTAAGGTGTATCCAATGACAGGTTTTATGTTTATGAGACAATGCTACAATTAATATTCAATACAACAATTCATTAGAATACGCCCACATCTATGAAATTTATGACCAACAATGAATCATGAAGTGAATATTTATGGTACAATTGAGGAATTAGTGGGTCAGGAAACACCACGCAACCTTTCTATTCCTCACACGAACAAAACCACCCAGTGCGATTGCCTTTAAATGCCGCAGTGAAGTAACCTCTTCAGTGGAAGTGCATTTAGAGAAGATGCATGCAGCTCACCTCCGTGGGGGATTTTCTTTAATATAGCGTCTTTGATAATAATAATAAATTTATTGTCAAAAAACAGTACAAACTGCGTATGACCACGTGGAGGACAATAAACTAATTTACTCTCCGGAAGCAAGCAAGGGACCATCCCATCAATTCCGACCAAGGGCTCTAAGGCAGAGGCGGATTCAAAAATTTNAAAAATTTCAGCAAAAGTTCCTAGATAAGATAAAAAGTTAGCTGCGAGTTATAATACATATATAATGTCAATATGTTTGTAATTTAACGCAAATATGTTTGTAAATTTACATGTAAAAGATATTAACACGAACTGCAAGCCAGATATAAAAAGGAATCGACTGATTTCTTTTACAAGAATGAAGAATTGATGAGTTAATATAAAATATGACACTATACATATTGTAAGATTTTGTTCTTTTCCTTGTCAAAATAACATTAAATTCTTATAAGAAACGCTAAGTTTGCCTCGTCGCAGTGTTAAGACTGTATGAATGTATGAGTGTTTGCGTTGGCCTCACATATAGCCCAGTGTACTTTTTGTTTTTGGAGGGCAATAATTTAGACTTAATGTTGAATGGAAACATATGATCTTGAAATACATATAACATACTATTCCTCTCACGAAATTTTCCGTTAAATCTGAATCTGCGTGTAGTTTTCTCCTTCCAAACTCCATATTGCGAGTAATTACACAAAAAATTTGATAAAGTGATAATTTGTTAACGAATTATAATTGAATTTTTGACTCCAACCCCATCGATACCATAAGTAATTATTATTTTAATGAAGGGAAATAAAAAGGATAGTCTTGAGCCAAAATGTAAAAAAAAAGTGGGGGAGAGGCGTTTTTGAGGTATTTAAGTTCGGAAAAAGAAAATTCTGTTTTCCTTATTTAAATTTCATCCTAAAGGATATATTCAATTAAAATATCATTAGTATATTTTCATTTCTCAGAAAAGTTTCAATGACAAATATATATTTGAATTTTTAACGCGAGAAATTCGCGCTTTAGTGGTGATGAAAGAAATGTTGTTTTAGTAAGTATGAGATAAAAAGGAAAATGGCCATAAAAAAATCGCAAATCACATCTTAAGGACTGAAAATTATGGCAGTACGTAACAGCCGTAGTGGCCAATAAAATTATTCTCAACTCTCTTTTCATAACAGTCCTTACAACCCTGGACCGCTTGACATGCAATGGCCCATAAGATTTCCGAAATTTGATATTGAAACAGTATCAAAATACATTAAAAATAGGCACTCAGAGAACATTAGCAATGAGATTTTGTTGTTCACAATTTTGAAACAGATTATTTATTTAAAACGGAGATTATTTAATTATTGTTAATTTTATTTTTTATGTAGAAAAAAGAGTTGAAAGGTGATGAAAATGGATACTTCCCTGGAGCCATTACTCAGGAAATAGACTTGTTTTCTCGCATATAGGGGAAAGTGGGATAAAACCATGTAGGTGGGTTATGTTGGGTACACTCCATTCTGAAATGCTAGTGATGCTATCAGTCAACTAATCAGTTAAATTGCATCTCGACCACTATTCATCAGTTTTGTGAGTGTTTTCAGTGAATAATTTCTTAATATAGACTTATTCTTTCCTATATTCGCGGTTGTTTGGAACAACACAACAATCGGACGCAACATTGATAAATTTCGGTATCTCAATATTTCATCCAGCTTTTACACATAGTTTTCCCGTTTAATTTATTGCATTCACTTATCTGGTTCGCGAAGATGGCCGTATTGACTTCTGTGTGTTTCTCTAGTACTGTACCACAGTTCAAATTACATTCAAAGAATAGTTATTTAAGTATTCCGATGTTTATTAGGTGATGGTGAGATATTAAAAAGAGTTTTTATATTACTTAGGAAATCATAGTGTCTCTTTCTGAACTATTTATTACAAATAGCTTTTTCGATTGCGTAGCGGCCATCAGTGCTAAATATAGGGATTCTAGTGGCATGGAAGATGGCCGCTACGCAATAAATAGTTCAGAAAGAGATACTATGCTTTCCTAATAAAATATTACGATGTTGTTTCTTACTTGTGAGTGCTTGTGAGGAATATTTTTGTTCTTAAACATATTCTTGTGTTTTTTTTCACGATAATTGTGTATTACCTTAACGTTTGCACTTTTGTATTTTAACTTCATCCAAACTTATTTTCCTCTTAATGAGTGTCGAATGAACACAGATGATGCATTATTTACTTCATGACATCAAACAGTTGATGGAACTTAATTTCCCCACTTCCCCCTAACGGAATAATTTTCTTAGAGACAAAATCCCAGTCATATCGTATCTGAAAAAATGGCACACAAGAAAATGTAACTATAAGGTACTCGTGAAAAATGGATACGGCTGTGTACGGAAGTCTTACGATGGTACGAATTTCAACCGTCTACCAGTCACCAGTGAAAAATTACGAAATGGGTCGCAAATGCAAGCAATATTTCTTGTAGATGGTGTGTGGCAGTTGTTTGCTGGTCATAAGACA
Organism: Laupala kohalensis; assembly: GCA_002313205.1. Classification (NCBI taxonomy): domain Eukaryota; kingdom Metazoa; phylum Arthropoda; class Insecta; order Orthoptera; family Trigonidiidae; genus Laupala; species Laupala kohalensis. The sequence continues at coordinate 318,310 of NNCF01127694.1, read as the reverse complement.
GTATCATGGAAAAATAAACAAGACACAAAATAATACCTTGTATAAAAATTTCTAGCTGCATAATGTCATTATCAAATCTCATTTGGACTCGATGAATGAATTATGTAGTTGTATTCATTTCAGTTACTCGAATCTGTTTTCTTTACGTTGAGGGATTTCTAAAATCACCCAGTTCGTATTTCTCTTAGTGATAAATGATCTAGATACCAGAACTCTGAGTCGTACAGCTGTTCGTGCTCCAGTCCATTTGTCGTCTTTGATTATATGTTAGTCTTTGAAATAGTATTGTGAATTACTGATTAAATTTACAGATTACGTGTGACCTTTCACATAGAATTCATATAGACCACTTTTGCAAAACTTGTTTTTCATTACAAATATATAATTCCTGCCCACCAGAAATTTCCGTAATGTTGTGCTGTGTAAGTACTGTACATAAATATAATTATTTCCAAAATTTTTTAAATATTAATTATTGTCAAGAATAGATCTTTTTCTGTTTGAGCTTTGTTTTTTACTTGGATATTTAATAAATATACCGCCAAGTGGAACTGAAGAATTGTATTAACTAACAGCAACTCTTTTTTTAAAACCATTTTTCATCAATAACTTTTACTCAATTCGTGTTATTATTACATCCAATTGCTAAATTAAAATTCCTAAAATTAATTAATTTTTTAAGGTTAAATTCAATGATTGTATATGCATCTAAAAAACATGATAATTTAGAAATTATTGTAACTTAATATTTTTATGTAAACAAGTATTAAAGTTAAATTAAATTATTGAAAGATAATTTCATTTTTGAAACCGGTATTATTTTCGTTAGACGGCAGACAGGAGTAAATATAGCAAATAAATACTTGTAGGCGTCGCTAATTTTTGTATTTTTTGAATTGACTTTCGATTCATTGAATTTCAAGGAAATTGGAGGTGAGTGTTTTGTATTGTGCATCACGAAAACACTGATGTGCATAAGTCTAACATGTGGCACAGTTTATTGAAGAACTCTGTGTTAAACCAATACTAACAATTGAGATTTCAATAGAAGAATCTTTCCTTTCCTTGTGAGATACAAACAACTAATAATTACAACAAATATAATGCGAATTCATTTAGATGAAACGAAAGTTAAAAAGAGGAACATCACAATACGCGATGTCAAAGTGTTGTATTGTGATAATATAATAGCTATATTTCTCTAAAATAAATCTCTTTGTAAATTTCCCCATTTTTACCATTACTCTTGACCAATTACCAAAAGCAAGGAATCATTGTGTTTCGAAATGATGCTGCATGTTTCGTATCAGGCTCACCTGTATTTGAGCAAGCGCCTCTTGTGTTCAGGTGTGCTATGCGCCTGCGCAGTTCGTCAGAATTGACGTTCCCGCCTTGAAGATATACTAATTATTTTGCAGTAACCTGTCGGCTCTCAACAGAGACGACGGTCTGACCTGAGCAGACGCTTACCTCCCTCCCCTGAAGGGTAGTTCAAACTTACGCCGCCAGGGCGCACCAGTGACCGGCGCACTAAGTTATTTGCAATATCTCCTAATTTCGCCGCGTGAGTATAGCCAAGTTACCGTAAGAGAATACACCAAAAACACCAAGATGGCTGACTCCGGGCGGACTCGATTGGTGTTTCAGGGCAGCCACCACCAATATTTTAGAACAAAAACCCGACACTCGCTTTGACTTGACTACATAATATCGAACAAAACACGCAAAAAATCTGTGCAATTTTGGTCCGATAAATTAAAAAAAAATTAATTGAGCCCTTAACTAAAGATGAACTCGCAATTTTGAATAACATAATATTACTAATTTTAATTGGAATCAATTTAGTATTAAATGAATTTTTGATACTACATCGGAAATGTGTCTGACAATGTAATGGTAAGAAAATATTAAGCACCCTAGATAGAAATC
>NNCF01127694.1:303321-315912 GCA_002313205.1 Laupala kohalensis | reverse complement strand
ATGTTTCGAAATGATGCTGCATGTTTCGTATCAGGCTCACCTGTATTTGAGCAAGCGCCTCTTGTGTTCAGGTGTGCTATGCGCCTGCGCAGTTCGTCAGAATTGACGTTCCCGCCTTGAAGATATACTAATTATTTTGCAGTAACCTGTCGGCTCTCAACAGAGACGACGGTCTGACCTGAGCAGACGCTTACCCCCCTCCCCTGAAGGGTAGTTCAAACTTACGCCGCCAGGGCGCACCAGTGACCGGCGCACTAAGTTATTTGCAATATCTCCTAATTTCGCCGCGTGAGTACGCGTCGGTGGGTCGCTTGACTGTCAATTACGACGTTCATCTGTTTCATTTTTTATGGTATAATTTTAAGACTGCTATTTTGCGTTCACGCGACGAAGGAGAAAGGATTCGTATTGTATCGTATATTATTGTTTTATGCTCATTTTTTCATATTGAAACATTTATTCTTCATTCGCATTCTCTATAATGCGAATTATTCTTAATTGAACATATTATTGGCTAAGCAATTGAATTTCTTCACGACAATGAAATCCTGTTTTTTATAAGCTCCAATGAGATTAATTCTTTTTACAACAATATGTGTATATTTTTTAATTGGAGTGATCTTTCCAGAGCTCATTCTTGTAAAACACTGCTTCAGAATCACCGAGGGCAGACGCTGCGTCGAGAAGCTGATTCTTCAAGCTATTATTCTGTGTTTGTGTGTATAATTGTAATATTTATTTTCTGAATAATAATGGGAATATAATCCTCTTTTTAACTATGTATTACTTGCTTTTTTAATGGGGATTATAGTATTTTCAAAAACTGACGCTACTGCGGACTTTGACGAAGTTAGAGTCGTGATTATTTGAATTGTAGTTTATCTGCCTCCCAGATGACACTGCTTATGGTTCGATGAAGTTCAGTGAAGCAGACGTTTATTATTGTTTCTTACGTTTAATTACGTTAAAATTGAAATCGTGGAAACCTTTGAGTGTCATTTGCTTCTTTTCCGTATACAGTGGACCGACTGATAGGTTCACTCATGTAGATAGGTTGGACATACATGTGATAGGTTCGACAGCGAAATCTTTGCATGGACCCACTACAGTACTCGCGGTCGGAAAGCATAGAAATGAGGGAGGAGCATAAAGATCATGTGAAAGTCGAGGAGCCAATGTGATCATTGCGAGATTGTCGACTCTTCCTCTCGCTGTACAGACGTGGACGTTTGACCCGTGTCAGCAGAATCTTAGTGAGTTCACGTTCGGATGCTGCCGCCTACATCAGCTTATTCATAGAACGGTCAATAATTGATCTACCTACTGTGACGCACCGTGCCTGACCTTTAACGTTTTGCCGTAAGGACGCGGTCTGAATTTAGCTTATTCACCGGTTTTTGCCACCTTTGCCTGGGTGCGCGGTATACCTTCTTAAATGGGTGGAGCTACTCTAGGCACGTCCCGTAGCACTCATATGACAATTGGTTACATCTCTTTACTTTTCTTTCGCCCTGAGGACTATAGTTTTCTTATATCGTTTCCTTCGACGTCTATTGAGCCGATCCTAACTGTCGACCTCGACCTCTCTCTGAGTGAATGATCGCGCAGTGCTGATAAAAGGGACCAACCTGTATTTCACCCTACTCAACTCAAACGCTCGTCCCACGCTCCTTTGCATTCTACACTAATACCTATCTAGATCGATCCACCAAAAACATCGAACTCCAAGACTAGTGTTTCAATGCGCCACATGTAGTTAATAAGAAAAACACATTTAATACCTGCAAATGAGTTATCTTACTCGGCGGCATAACACAGAAATGTATTATGGAGATGAAAATAAACGTAATTGTAATCCATGTAAATTTATGAACAACAAACAAGAGAAAGACGGTAGCTTGCGATGAAATATTCGAGTGGGTCAACGATTTTAGATCTAGTTTCGAGTACGCTGATCGTCATAGGCACTAGTATTTATTCCTTATTTTAATTTCAAAACGAGAAATAAATTTGTTAAGTGGTTCACCGTATAGCTAAGATTAAGTTGCAGGATGTAAAATTTTATATTTTTTATTTAAAGAAAATAGGATATTTGAAATGTACATTACCTTATCAACAACATTAATGCTCTCCGTCTATAAAATTTTCTTCTTTTGCTTATCTACCTCAAAACTTGAGGGTTCATGTTCAGAATATTGAGTAGAGTATCAATGTGTTTATTGCATTTTCGTCGTCCTGATCCATATTGTTTATATTAATATTAGTCAATTATGTCTCATCGTTGCTTCATTCGAATTTCTGACGAGGTAACTATTGTTCCTTAAACCACTTGCAAACGAAAGGGGCGGCTGACAGCTTACGACATTTCCCGGAACTTGGCGGTCCCTCCAACCCTAATGGGAACACAGCTTTACCTCTCCGGGGTTAAGCTCTTAAAATTTTGATATCTATATTGCAAACTAAGGACAATTACAAAAAAAGAAAAAGAAAAGAAAATAGATGTAAACCGAAGGGTTTTGGTCAGATTCCAGCCATTATTTGATTCTATCCTATTTTAATTTTATCTTATTTATAGCGTGATTCGACTCATTTTATTCGCAGTTCAATATATAATTTAATATATACCTTATATTAAAATGTGTTATATGTTAAAATATAATAGTTAATAAAATGTTAAATAAAAAAGGTGAGATTGTCAATTTTTAGGGTTCAGTTGGTGAATAAGAGCTTAACCCCGGAGAGGTCGAGCAGTGTGTTCATTAGGGGTGAAAGGACTGGCAAAGTTCGAGGTAGTGTCCTATTCTGTCAGACGCCATCTTCGTTTGTAAATAGTATAGGTTAAACCCTATAGCATCTGAGAAAGTGGGTGGTTTAAAGTTAGAGGCAATAGAAGCAAAGGGGGTGGTGGAAAAGCAGAGACGGCGCAAACGATGGCGAGGAGTAGAAGGGGTCAGAAGTCCCAGCACTTAAGAATGACCCTTGAGGTCACCACGAGTTTAGTTCTCTCGTTACACAATTTCTCTGCAAATCGGGACTTGCTGTTGTTTATTTGTTCAGTCAAGTGATGTAATTTTCTGTCAGTTTTCAAAGATCTAACCTCTTGTTCAATCCCTACAATTTGTGATGTGTGGGCTCTGTAAAAATTATCGCAGACGAAGGTGTGAGAAATATTTTCGTAAGCTACAGTCGTAACAGTGCAATGTGGTTAACGTGCATTTTAATTTTAATATTGTTTATATATTTAAAGAAATAAAGTTTTGATTATAATTTTAAACTGATTAATTACGAATAGAGGACATTTATTTGATGAGATCAGTCTCTCTTAATACTCTAATATTTCAAAAATTTCTTTATAAAATACTTCAGAATGCATACTTGTATGTTAAAGGAATATATAATTATTCATTATCGAGTTGGATGTAGAAGATCGTGTAGAGCACAGTCATGACGTAATTTATATACATCCAAATATAATTTGATATGTCAATATATTCGTAATTCAATATGGGAACTGATTGTCTTCTTGGAGGGCTCAGCAAATAATGTCCTTTTTTTTACAAAAAATAATCTTATTGATCATGTTCGTTTTCCGAGCTGTGTCCAAATAATGTAATGTTTGTGAGAGCACTCCGTTTTTCAAATACTCTTCTAAAGCTATAGTTAAGTTGTTATTTACTATCAGTATTTTGTAATCCTTTATTGTATAAAATGAAAAGAATTCCGAATTATTATATTTTTAGTTGCAGACTAGAAGTATCAAGGGGTTAATTTTTAAATTTTCTCTACATGTCCGAATGCATTATCCCTTCATTCCTCGACTTAGTTTCGAATCAAAACCATTTGGATTCCAAAATTACCCCAAATGAAGAATGTAAGTCGGTTATATTTCTGGTGAGTAAGTAAATGAAGTACTAGTAAGTTCCGCAATAAGTATTAAATAATTTAATATATAGGTAATATTAATATTTAGGTTAATATTAATATTGTACATTCCAAATACAAATAAATTCTTGGTATACTTAAACACAGCACAGACGTAGAACTTTATGATTATTTGCATAAAATAAAAACACATTTTAACACCATTAACTTTATTGTTTGTTGTTACTTGTTAAAATCTTTTCATCTGCAGTCCTTCTTGATTAAAAAAAGCAGCCTTCAGAATACACATAATTTTTCGACATTGATCAATCATATCATAAGTATGAATCATAAAAGAAAATTTCCATGTTACTTATTTGTAAGTACACAATTATTACATTGTTAATTAGAATAGTACTCACCATCCTAGCGTTTCAATCTCTTTGACCTTGTTCAATCTCCTGTTTTTTGCTCTCACGAAAGAAATAAAAGATTTAACAAGAAAATCTCTTCAAGTCCGTGGTCCAACTGCTTTATTCCTTCTACGATATCGAGGAATATATTTATCTTAGTAAAAGAAGTTGTTTAAAATTTTTGATTATTCGGGTTAATATTAATAATTAGTCTAATAATGTGAATTCAGTAGTTTGAAAATTCCATGCATACTTAAATTATTAAAGTCGAAGTACTTTACTAATATTTGAATAAAATAACACGTTTTTATTATTTCCTGTTATTTATATTGTTATACTTTTATATATATTCAATGTTGGCACGGTTCATAATCGGTCCGGGGTTTTCCTCCAGTTTTTCTTTGATAATAATATAACTTTCACCTACTATCATCATTGAATAATTTGATAACAAAAAACCAAAGTAAAAAAAATATAATTCGCAAGAAGTCTAATTAAAAAGGTCGATTGTACAAATGCTCTTTGGAAATAAATTATTTACTTTCGTTTACTTCAATCATGGAACTGGTATTCTGCCATGAACCTATAGAGGAAGTTTATCACACCAGCTATGAAAGCTTACAGCTTTCTAGGGAAATACTGCATGCTTTCATACAGTATGGTGATTGGAACTTATCAAAATGGCCAGTAGGTGGCAGTCAGAGTAGAAGAAGGATAAAGCACTATTCGCATGCGCCATTCTGGATCTAACATGGTGTCAATAATATGACTTAGCGCTTACTAACATAGGAGTCACGCCACTTTAATTTAGAGAATTTATCTTTTGACAATTTATTGATGAAAAAGAATATCGTTATTAAATTGTGAATAGTTTCTGAGTATGATCGTGATACGGAAATATTACGATTTGATTTTGTTTAGTTTTTATTATCGTGTGAATTTGTGTCAAAACTTAACCAAGAAGACTGGAAGTTTGAGCGTCAAGTCAAATTACGACATTAGAGTACATAATAATACATTACGTACTAAAGTACATAATACAACATTTTATTTCAAAGTAAGAAAATGCATTTTACATATTTTAGTTTTGATATGTGAATATTATTAGAATTTCGAAGGTGATGAAGCTATCGAAAATAAGTTATCATTATTCATTTCGTAATTTCATAACTGCTTCCCGTAGTCCATTCACTCCATTCACAGGGTGTATAAATGTAATTCAGTATACGAGACACATTTTACATTATTATTTTACTGTACTATTGTATTAAACTATGTGTAATTATGTCAACACATTATATCCTGTTATAGGTTATATGCGAGTATTTATGTGTTTCAGCAGGACGTCTTTAGGCCAATGTTAAAAATTGAATTGGCAATTTGATTTTAACAAAATACTGATTGTTAAACAGTTATTTATAAATGTATGTAATACTCATGTGTACATTTGACAACGGTTTACAGAAATTATATGTTAGCAAAAATGTATTCAAATGTATACTTGCCTATTTGTCAACAGATATCCGAAAATAAATTTGAAGACACTGTAATGAATATTTATTTGTAGACATTAATGTTAACCACGTCAGATAAATACTCTTTCTTTACTACACTTCTTTTATTAACAATAAAAATAATCTAAAATATTTTTTCAAAGCGGTCATACCCCGTATGGGCGCCATCTTCGTTAGGTCTGTGACGGCGCATGCGAATACTTGTACTTATAGTTCCGTAAAGAAGGAGTAATGAGCGTTTCAGGACACTGCAGAATGAATCCCGCTGTTACAAGACTTAACGTGGTAAATAAAGTAATAAAACCAATTAATATGAATTTATCGATAAATTGACATAATTAAATGTTTGTGAAGGGTAAAAAGATAATTACTGCCCTTAAAATGTTTCTCAAAAACACATGAATGATCACGCAGAGGACATTGCAGAATTGTGATCCTCCGGGACCCTCCGTTGAAACCTGTTGCTTTCGTGGATAGCTAGAACTCAACCACGCGATTTTCTGTGACATTCCTTGAGTCTCTTTGCGAAACGCCAAACTTTAAAGATATTAGGTGACTCTAATCGATAAATTGCGAAGTTATATCGATCTTAAGATCTGTTCCGATATCATGCCGTACAGATGTTCTGAGGATATTTACGTATGTGGTTTCTTTGTCTTGGACCGTGTGTAGTTATGTAGAAATATATTATGGATTCCATGTTGGGAGGGTATGAAAGAATTATTTAACCGTTATACTTTTCACCTCCAGTATCCTTGATGATCCTTAACGATTTCGCGATCTTTGGTGATGAAACTTTAGTGTTATAAAATAGTGCGCTTAACTGGCGAGCATCCTCACCTTTCGAAAATAATTTATAAATATGAATAAATTTATTGTCAATCTAAATAACAATTGTATAAAACATATATCTTTAAATAATTCATGACGGTAAATAATATGTGAGTTGAACTCATCTTCAAAAAGGCTCTGTCATGTAATTTAAAAAATTCATAATTGCTTAAAGAAATGAATGACTTAAGTACAAGGGAACGTTTTTCAAGTGACAGTAAACATAAGTAGAAACAGTATAGCCACGTCCATTCATTTCTATTTCGAGAGAAAACATTTTTCAATGAAAATAAGAAGAAATACATTTTGGAATTACAGCATCCCACGTATGTGACTAATTCGTATTGTTGGATTATTTACTTAACCTTTGCAAATGCTCTATTGTTTTGAAACAATGGTGTGTACAGTCATCGTTTAAATTTCCTTTTGGTTTTGTATCTGATTGTGCAAGTCACGTGTTTCTTTTGCTGTTCGGGAACGAAGTGAGAATAGTATATTGTCTTCAATATATTGACATGATATCCTAATATGAGTCGTGTAACTGAAAACATGCTGAAATATAGCATCATTGAGAACATTTGATACAGGAGAATATAAGACGAGTTTTGTGAGGGAGAATAAAGAATTTTTTAACATTTCTTTTTATTAACATTTCTATAGTTGTATTTATTGAATTGCTAATTGTTCTCCTTGTGGACGTACACACATTTAAACAAATGAAAGTAAACGGTTCCGTTTGTCCATGACTCCGGGAAAATGCACATTTTTTTCTGTTTATGGCCATAATACTTTACTAAAGTGGTATTTCTCAATATATTAAAAAACAACAACAATTTATTGTGTGCTATCTCTAACACATGTTTTATTGTACCACTACAACAAAATGGGTTCTCGCCAATGTGTTTCCACCATACTCTCATTTTCAGAAGTACTTCTATGACGAAACTTGTATATATTACTTTTATAATATCTTTCTCTTTTTTAGTATCTTATGTAAATATGTTTATATGAGTTATAAACGTAAGTCCTGACCGTTAGTTTCGCGAGGTTCCCAATGAATCGATAGTTGCAAATACTTAAAAGATACTTTACAACTAAATTAAATAATATAAAAAAGCATTAAATTATTTTTAAAATAATATTAATTATAAACAAATACATTTTTGTAAAAAATCACCCTTTTGAAATTCAATTTTTATGGTTTGCAGGAGGTTAAATTTGCCATTTCATAGTCTTAGCTCAAGACGATAATGTAACAACATGTTCCGGCCGTGTTGACCCTATAACCTTAGGTGAACTCGATACTCGCTCTAAGGAAGGCTGGACGGGACTGGGAACCAGCCTAGATGATGAATGTTTATAGTAATTTCAGGTGACATGTATTTTATTTTCCTCCACAATAGAAATAAAATAATACCATCTACCGGTGGTTTCCTGGCTAGGCCCATAAGAATGCAATCGTGATGTTGCCAATTATCGAAATAATTCAAGATATATAAAGTATATTACCAAGTATTCTATTTTGAAAAGTAAATACCAATTGTATCTTCCTTGAGACACTCAGGCTACTTTCAAATTAATGACTTGATGAACTCAGGTTAGAACTAGTTACAACAGTGGATTGTAAATTGGCAGTATTTCATAATAATTATTTCTTTTCGAAGACGGCTCAAATATGTTAACTATTTACATGAATATGCTCCATATTTCATTAAGTATCCGAAAAATTATGAAATAGAAGTGTCACTTACTACGTCACTTACTCGATCTCATAATCAACTTAATCTGAAACATTCAGCTTATAACCGACACACAGGTCGATTATCTCTTACACTTTTTTTTTTGAATTGTGTTTAATTTTTGAAGATGAATGATTTCGAAAACGTACCCATGACAGTGAGAAACGAGGCGGTCTCTTCTGGCCTGATCTTACAAGTGCACATTATATTTTTCTTTTCTAATTCGGCGCCATGGACATTTGTCCTTCTCACTTCCACTTAAGCATACAAGACGGCAGATACAAAGTGTGATCTACGATGACGCCTTTTTAAGAAGCATGTTTGCATGTGATTTGTTATGGTTGTGAGAAGTTCTCATACATCTGGATGTTGTGTCTGAGATATTTTCCGGGTGACCGTGCCAGCGTCACTGTTCGCTACTCCGGAAGTTGTTTGTCTGGATTAAAATTCCTCTTTCATGTGCACTCGAATCCTAGTGGTACTACCCTCAATGTTGGTAAAAATTCCAATCCTTGAGAAAACATGCCAATTTTTTTCACAAATTCTTCATCACAATATTAATTTATCTGCGAACAATCGAACAATTAGAACTGGCATTTGTGTCTTAATCCTACAGGGTAAATGTAATCTTACGAAAAACATGAACACTTAAATTTGCAAAAGAATTGAAATAACTATCCAAGGAGTGTTATCTGTATACTAATATTATAACTATACTATACTCCAAAATGGTGACTGCTGAACTACTGGGTTGGTTACTGAGTCTTTGTCAGTATTCTTTGTTGAATTGACTCTTTTCTTGCACTGTCAGATAACAAATTGATATTCTAATTTTATGGTATTAAGTATAGTATTAACTACTAATTTTTTAATTAAATGTTATAACTTGAACAATAAAATTCTCTTTTTACTATTAAATTCATACAATTGTACGGATTTGAACAATCTCTTCAACTGTAACTAAGTGATAGCTCTTTCGCCTACGTTGGCAATAACTAGACTGTTGTGCGTTATTGATGGTTATTCTATAGTATATTTAATAATAAATTGTTCTGCATAGAGTCTGACCCCAAACACAAATTACATATTATTTTTTGATTTAGTTTACGTAAATTAATGCTTCTTCACAATTTTTACATCTAATTTGGTTCGTGCAGTGTTTCAAGTTACATATAACTTTTCGTGCTACACACCTTTTTGAAAATAACGTACCATGCGATGAAAATGTTTTTACTCATATGTTGATTCTTAAACGGTAAAAAAGAGTTATATTAAAATTACCTAGAAATGCATATTAATAATGATTTGTTTATGATCTTATAAATCATATGAGGTGAAAATATGCTTTGTTATCGAACGAAACCTTGAACATTTGTTGAAGTTGGTGAAAAATATTTTTTTTCACTTATAACACACTATGATTCATACTTCCAAACAAAATTTTCACATTTTTTTACAAAGATGAGAGCGCGGTTATGTAGCAATACTTTCTCTTACAGAAGATGTAAACATTAAGACGAATATTTTAACTGCATCTTCGCGACGTAAAAGAAAGTCAGCTTCTGTGAGGCCGAAATAGCTTGTCTGCACCTAGGGTGGCCTGCAGAGCGGATAAGGAAGTGCTGAGTACGCTATGGCGTAAGAAGAGCGCGTGAACGTCATACTGCGAGGTTTGTATGCCGTATCTCATTAGGTACCATGAGATACGCCCTGTAGTTATATTTATGTATTTATTTATTTTTTTGGATGGGAGTGCAACTTCAAGGGGTTTAAAGTACTGAAACTTTTGAAAGTTTGGTGCAAAGTAATGAAATTTTACGGCAGTTTACGATTTTATGAGAATATAATTTTACTACCCAATGTAAAGGAAAATCCAAACGTACGAAACATAGTTAATAGTTTTACAAAATTCAAGAATATTTAATTTTCTTTCCTACAATTCCCATTCTACATGCAACGGCTTCTTGCGAACAGCTACTCCTCTTCATGCGACGCGTCTTCACCTGGAAAACTTCTTCTAGGAGTAGGGAGGTACTTAACTCTAGGTATATTCAATCTCAAAGTCTAGTTTGTTTCATGCTATACGATAATATTTTACTGTTATGGACAGTCCATTCCCAACAGAAGATGAGATACTATCCTGCCACTCTGCTCTGATCTTGAATTCGACAAACTCACTTTGTGTCTTCTAGAATTACTTCAAGAAGACAATTAACATATGCCATTCAAAACTTACTTAACAGTGACTGTGTGAGCATAATTAGCTTATTGCATAATTATATATTAAGGGTTGATGCATAATTAACTTTTGTGTCAATACAGTCGATTTGTGGACAACTCATTCAATTATCATTTATTTCCGGTTTCGAAAACTAAAAAAATTTAAAAGAAAAAATAAATTATCAAATATACATATTCCCAAACAAATTTAGTGTTTCGCAACGTTTACAAAATACACCATGACTCTGAACAATACTTTCTTTGAACAAGTAATGGGAAGGTGGAAGAGCAGGTCTCATGTCATGAACCAAATAAATATATAAACAAAGATTGTGTGTAATATATAGGTGATAACAAATAATTTTTTAAGTAAATATGTAAGAATTCTGAGAGAGTTGAGTGATACTATCTGCAAACACATGTTTTTAGTAAAACTATGGTTGAGTACTTTTTTATTTCAATAACTTCTGACACCAATTCAGTAATTAAATTAGGTACACACATGTAACGAACTAAAAATACAGGTATGATAAAAGAAAAATTACTATTTCAAAGAGCTGAAAGCTTAAGCCAAACCTTATATTATTCTAACTCACTATCCGAATGTCACACCTTTCCACCCACAAAGTTTGAGAAACTTTTTGTCATTGTGTTGTCCGGGTACTGTTCGTGTCTATCTGATAATTAGGTGAATCTCTAGTAAATAATGAATCAGGATGAAATAGTTTCATGAAAATGTCTCATTCGCATCTTCTATGAGCTCAGCAATACTCAACTCTAGTTTATACCTGAATAAAGGTTTCTGTTTCTGGAAGAAAAAAACAAACTAGGTTTGGATATCTAAACGCTCAAAAATTTTTCAAAATAGTTCAATAGAACTTTCTGTACTCGAATGTCTGAATTTGTATGCATATGTCATCAAGCATCTTAAAATCCACAGATTTAATAATTCTGGACATACGTTAACATTTTCTCTTGTAACAATTATTTATTAACGCATTTAGTATGTAATGTAATTTTTAAGTTTGCTTTCCTAACAATATTATTGTAGAAATGTGATACTAGAGGAGAATAATATCAATTCATACAATATTGTTAGGCACATTAAAACCCTTTCGTGTACGCCTTCCTTCAAATATACGTGGTAGGCTAATTCCATATCTCCCAAATTGCTTTTTTTGTGGTCGTATCAGCCATTTAATGGAAAGTATATGGCTGGCTTAAAGTTGTTCTACGTTAACTAGTCACAAATCAAGCGAATCCTGAATGCAGGGTAAGGGTATTTTATTGCGTGTCCTACTTGACTACTAGTTGTGAATTGCCCGAGTTTCCTCCGGAGTCGTAATCTGCCTTCTTCGCGTTATGGACGTTCGTGCACCGCAGTCCGTGCTGGCCGCGCTCTCTTCGTGCTCACCCTCACTTGCGCATTCTGGTGGGACGAGGAAGAACGTGTTGCCCCCATACACCAACAAACAAATAAATAGCACTCTCCATTACTTTTTTTTTCCTGAATAGAATGACTGTGGAATGAAATTACACCACCGTTTTTAATTTTTCGAATTCATTTTGTGACCTACCCGAATACTGATTTAAAATACTCCGATATATAGTTTCAATAAAACATTGAAAATAAATAATATATAAAACTTTATTGATTTACATAAATGATGTAATTTACAAGAATATTCATATTCAAAGTAATATTATTGTAATAAGTAAATGGATTTACCTTTCTTTCCGGGAAACAATCCATTAATGACACACACAAATAAATAAATAAATAAATCATAATTATAAATTTAGAGAATATATTTTCTATATTATTTACCTTTTGTGGTAAGCGGTATCATGCCATAATGATCCCCTATTTTCATTTTTACAAATACGTTTGATACAAATTTCAGTAGCAACATACATTTCGTGGTAACAGTAGTGGATCTATGAGGACTTGAACTCTTAACAGATAAAGTCAGACTTTGTCACTTTAAACATAATAATAAATTTATTGTCAAA